>JAYESA010000006.1:57803926-58403926 GCA_036927795.1 Iris macrosiphon | reverse complement strand
CACGCGAAGACGTCGACGTATTCTTTTATCAGTTGGATGATTTCTTCCCTTTCAGCTGGGGAAAGATAGTTACTGATAAATATTGGCTTTGGTGAGAGTTCACCCCCAACGTCGATTTGGACAACTTCGTCTTTAGTGGGAGGTTCCCTTTGCTCGAAGCAAAATTCCTACTGCATATCCATGTGTTGAGCCCAAGCGTCATTTTCGAACAACTCAGATTCTTGTTCGCTTTCCTCTAAGGGATCTGTCGATGCCATATTCACCGAGAATGTTTATCCGAGATCGTTGGATGAGTCGGAGGACGTTGAGCCGCCTTGAGGAGAGGCAATGGCGTCTTCAGAAGCCGCAAGGGAGGTCGGATATCCTAACCCGAAGCGGGTTTGTCGGTAGCAAGAGTTGCCGAGCAGCGGCGTACGCCTGCCCCTCCCATTATTGAGACCTTGGTTTCGCTTCAGATTGTAGCCCATATTCTGCATGATCTTAAGTGCTTGTGGGCTGTATCGACGAACCTGTATTTCCCCAGTATCGTCGTCGAAAGCATCTTCTTGGATAGCTGGTTGATTGCGCATACGGCCGAAGAATATCGGACGCTGAGTGCTGTAGGTAGGTGGGACGATGAAGATAGAATCCTCATGGGGCCCATACGTTGCGACGACGTTGGATGATGACGCTACTTCCCATACATATGGATGATAGGCCTTTATAGCTCCCAAGAATTTTTGTGCTATTGGTTCTATCTCGTCAATGTACGGGAAAAGGGGACTTTTATTGTCATTGGCAACCGCGTTAGTAGTTTTTACATCCCTTGGTTTTTTGTCGCGCCGAAGGTTGATGACCAAGGGTGGAGGCTTTTTATTTAAGGTAATTGCCAAAGGATCACCCCCCTTTCCTGACCTAGCATCGTTCAGGTGGGCAGTCATAGGCTCTGTGGCCTTTGGACGAGCAGTCCGTCCTTTCACCTTGATCGACAGAGGTTGTTTGATAGAGGGTTCTTCTGGCTCCCGACGGGATTCCTTCTCTGTCTGGGCCGTTACCTCTTCCATGTAGCTCTGAGAGTATAACACGGCGTCGGAGTAGTAGGATTCTACCCCTCTGAACGGGTTTAAGTCTGCAAACTCGGTTTGCACCGCTCCTTTGGCATCTACATATTTGAAGCATTGATGTAGAGTTGAAGGGACAATATTGTGGTCGTGGATCCACGGTCTTCCCAGCAGGATGTTGTAGGACACCTCTGAATCAATGACGTAGCATGTAGCCACTGATCTAAGGTTGCCAATCTGGATTCTCAAGCGAATCTTCCCCAACGGTTTACTCTTTCCAGCGTTGAAACCCATAATTATAGTAGTGGTATAGGCCAGTTCGCTGGTGGAGATCCTCAACGGTCTGAGCAGACTGTGAGGAATGATGCTGATTGACGATCCCGGATCTATGTGAATCCGGTCGACTTCCATGGAACCGATGTATCCGGTGTGATAGAGAGGCCTGTCATGCCTGTTGTATTTCAGCAGCATGTCGTCTTGGGTGAAAGTAATGTTTGGTACCACCTCCATCACACTGTGGCATTGAGGGCACGCCACGGGTTCCTCGTTGGGGGACTTGAGATGGGTTAGGCACACATCCGCTTGCATCAACGCTTCGCTCAGGGCTAGACGAGTGTCTTGGGAGAGCCTGAGTAGCTCGAAGATGGACAACCTGGCTGGCGTATTGGCCAGTTGGGCCAGGATGTCGAAGTTGTACGATTTCTCTAAACCTTTGTTTGGAATGTTCTTCACAGGTACATCGAAGCGTACTTCCTTTTGTTTTTCCTTGTCCGCTGGAGTTGGTCTTGAAGGACCGGTCTCTGGTGTGGCGGGCTCGGGTCCCGAAGGCTTGGTTGCTGGGGCGTCTTCCGGGCTCGTGCCGTAGTCCTTGAGGTAGGCTTTCCCTGATCGGGTCGCTGTAGCCAACACCTCGTCTTCTTCTGGAGTTGCAACCATATGGCATGGTTTGCATTTGGAGTTCTTTCTAGACTTAGCTCTGATAGCATCAGTCTCTTTCCCGATTTCTGACACCAGGTCGGGATGAACCCACATAATCTCGCCTTGCCGGGTAGTTAGGGGTACCAGGTTGCGATTTTGATCCCGAGCTGGAGGGAGATTAACGATGTTCATCGTTGCTCGGAAAATAGGCGTGACACCGTCCAGGATCGTTCGGGGAGGTAGACTGCCAAACTGGAGAGAGATCATGTTGGCCGTGACCGTCTTTTCGGTGTTGTGCAGGGTGATCGCCTTAGCATCGATTAACCCCTGGATCTTCCTTTTCAGTACGTAACACGCCTTTGTTGGGTGGTGTATGTATCGGTGGAAGACACAGTATTTGGGGTCGTTAGTATTGTCAACTTCCTTTTCAGTACGTAACACGCCTTTGTTGGGTGGTGTACGTATCGTCGAAGGAGTAGACTTCAACGGGTCTGGAAGTCCCGGGTTTTGCTTGCGCAGTTGCCGCAATCTTTGGTCTGGCCGTATTAATTGCCAGGACTTCTTTCCCTTTGGGACCACGAGGGTGGTCGCTGCTAGGAGATGGCCTCTTGCCTCTGTCGGAGGCGGAGATCATGATGCCATTGTCGCGCGTCTTGCGACTATTGTCTTCAACTGCTACCGCCGAGATGATGAACGAGGGCCAATCACGGAACTGATATGGTCCTGTGAACACCGAGACCACGGGAAGGAGGTTCTTCCTGCAAATATTCACCAATGCAGAGTCGGGAACTCCTGGAGGCATTTGTAAGGTGGCCTGACGAAAACGTTCGATGAAGATGCGAACATCTTCCTTTTCCTTTTGCTTGACTTCGATGAGAGAGGACATAGACATGTCCATTCCTCCCTCGTAGAACCGTATGAAGAATAAAGTTCTGAAGTCTTCAAAGAAAGTGATGCAGTTATCCGCCAAGCTGCGGTACCACTGATAGGCTACTCCTGAGAGGCAACCTTTGAACACCCGAGTAAGGAGGGCGTCGTTCCCTTGTAGCAACACCGTCATCATGCTGAAATAATTCATGTACTGGCTCGGCGATGTTTTTCCCTCGAACAGGGCCATGGTCTGAGGTTTGTACCTTGGCGGGAAAGGGACTTCCTCCCAGATAGCTGGGTAGGGCTGGTTGATTCCCAGTTTCTTGAGCTGATCCTTGTGTTTCAAGGCGTCAAACTGGGCCTTCAACTCCTGGACTGCCTGCATCGGATTTTCAGTCGGAAGCGGGGCCATGGAGTGGTGCGGAGTTGGTTGTATCGTAACACCAGCGGGAGGTAAGGCACTCTCTGAGTGAGGAAGCGGAGGAACTTCTGACTCTTGATCCAGCGCGGGCTCTTGGCTCGGGTGGGATGGTGGTAAGTCCACCCCCACACGTATCTGAGTCGGCGGGACCGATGCTTGAGCCATGGTAGCTGCGTGCTGAGTTAGCATCATCTGGTGCATGTTTTCCATCATGGATTGCATTTGTTGCAGAGATGTTTCCAGCGTGGTGAGGCGTTGTTCCGCGTCTCCTGACGGTGAAGCTTTCTCGCGTTCATCTTCAACGGCGTAGGCTCCCATCTCCCTGGGCGTCATTGAAGGATTAGTAGGTCGCTATAGAAGTCGACTCTACACTTTCTGCTTCTGATTCTTGGTGACCCCCAGCGTCAGAATCGGAAGAGGATGGAGCTGGCTGTCGTGACTTTGCGCGAGTGTTCTGGAATACTCCGGCTTCAGTGTCACTGAACCTCCTTCGGCTCGGGGGCTTGGAGGGATGACGTCTTGAACTCGACCCTCCTCTACGCAGGTGTGAGGCCATGTTTACAGGCACATGCGCGGGTTCCTCTCCCTGGAAAGACAGAGAGTAGCCCAATCGGTCTAAGACCGATCGTTTTGTTTTGGGACAGCAGCAATTAATCACAACCTTGTGGCTATTACAATGATGCTCGCTAGGAGGCGTAATAGACATGTTAGAAGGTCCCCTCTCTTTACGCTTCTGGACTAGATATTTGCGTAGGTCAGGAGGAGTTGTCGGAGAGGCCCTTAGTCGGCCATTGGTTTCTCGCGTGATCCGGAGGGTAGGCCTTCTGTTCCTTCGCTGGCGTGAAGGCCGAGAGGTTAGGTAGCCTGCCGCTTGCTTTCCTTCGCGGAGATCACAGCGCTCATCTGGTTTACCGTAGAGGTCAGATGATGTCTTGCACGTGGAGCGAGATCTGTTCTTCCGTCTTGGCGCCGAGGCACCATCGAAAGTTCTGTCTGTACCGCGCGAAACGGGAGACAGATTTCTATGCGTAAAGCACAGTGAAGGCTTCTGGGTTAGCGCTGAGGCTTCGCCCGAAGTTTTGTCTTTACCGCGCGTAGCGGGAGACTGTTTCCTACGCGTAAAGCGCAGTAGATTCTTCGGGGTTAGCGCTAAGGCTTTGCCCGAAGTTTTGTCTGTACCGCGCGTAGCGGGAGACTGAATTTTACGTACGGGGCACGGAGGGAGCGTCGCTACATCCTCGTTGGCCGAAGAGATCGAAGAGATCGGAGAGATCGGAGAGTCCGGAGAGATCGGAGAGATCGGAGAGTCCGGAGAGATCGGAGAGTCCACAGGAATAGTAGAGGATGTCTTGGGCATCCACACATTGCGCAGCTTCCTGTTGTCCTAGACGGAAAGAGGGCGAGAGCTACCCCCAGCTCGAAGCATGTCTTCGTAGGCTGACTGGTCAAAATGAACGACCAGCGTCTTCTTCACGGTTCCCACGGATACCGTATCGTGTTGAGCAATTACTTCCTCGTCAGAAGAGAAAGATGTCCCCAGCAGAGTCGCCATCTTGTTTGTGGTATTAAACGAAAGGAATGAAATTGTATTTCAATGACGGGGTTTATGCGAAACCCGCGCCCTTCTGTTTACAAACAAACTTGTACAATATAATCTTATACGAGGATGTGGGAGTACAAATTATTTAATCTGGGTATAAATTGCTATAGGTGTCTGATCTGCGGTCGATCACTTTAGCCCTTGGACCACACGATGTTGAAGAAGTGCCGTGGGAGACAGGTAGCAGCTTCGAAGGTTGCAGAAGAGGTTCGACGCACGAGGCCAAGGTCATCGATCCCTTCTCTTTGCCTGCTCTCCGGGCTCTCTCTCTCTCTCCCTCTCTCTTTCTCTCTCTCTCTCTCTCCTTGGACGATAATTCTCTCCTGGATGATAATTCTTTCTCCTGGATGATAATTCTTTTTTTGCCCCCTTTTCCCCATTGATAGGGGTCTCTATTTATAGAGTTTTGGTGACAGTGACCACTCCGTCGGTGTAAAAACCGAGGAGTGGGAAGTACAACACCCTTTTACACAACGGTTAAAGTAACCAATGCCTGCGTATGGATGATCTTTTGAATGAGCGTATGACGCGGGTCCAACTAAGGGAACACAACGCGTACTATTGCTACGAAGATCACGGCGTAAGAGCCACGCAGGTAGGTATCCCGTGTGTAGAAACGGTTGGCGTAGAAGCCAAATGACTGTCACCCTGGCACAGAGGCCAGATAGGCATAGAAGCCGAATAGGCGTAGAAGCCGGATAGGCGTAGGAGCCGGATAGGCGTTGAAGCCGGATAGGCATAGAAGCCGGAGAGGCGTTGAAGCCGGGTAGGCGTAGGAGCCGGAGAGGCGTTGAAGCCGGATAGGCGTAGGAGCCGGAGAGGCATTGAAAGCCGGAAAGGCGTAGGAGCCGGATAGGCGTAGGAGCCGGAGAGGCGTTGAGAGCCGAAGGGGCACAGGTCTTCAATGGGCGTAGAAGCCGCTGCGTACCGTGCCCGAGTGCTGACGGGGACGTCTTAGCCGGAATCACGACTTTCGAAGATGTAATCAAATCTTCTACAGAGATTTGCCATCATCCTGTGCATTAAATACGAAGACGTGTTTCGAAGGTCTGCAGCCCTTCTGTGCATCCGTTGCAGAGACGTGCCTTGACTGAACCTGTCACCGCTCCGTGCAATTAGACGTAGAGACGTGCCTCGAGCCCCGTACGATGTGCAGCTTTTGACGTGGCAGGCGGTTTGTCTACTGCGGAGCGTAAACCGGCTTATGCATGCCTGTTTAAAATAATGCAGCATATCCCTCTGTGCGCAAAAGAGCGGTTTATGCTGAGGGGACGTCAGTAAACGACAGTTCGGTGGTATCTTAACCCAATCCTCTGCATTAAATGCAGGGATCCGCCATCATACTGTGGTGTGCGTCCCGAGGGGTCTGTGCCTGTTTCCAGCCGTCGTCTGGGTCGCCGTGCAGCACTTTTTGTCAGGAGTCAGAGGCCAGGTTCACTGCGTGACTTGACAGGTTTATTTCGGGGAAGACGAAGCGTTCCTCGTACGCTATTTTTAACGCTGCTTTGAGAGCGGCTGAGTTTTTACGCCCTGGAGGCGATGGGGGGGTCCCGTCTACGCCGAAGCGGTTTTGGACGCGCTGCACCCTTGAGCTCTTACGCCTGATGGCACTGAAGGCCTTTGCTTGCGCTGCTCTATATCAATACGCCGCGTAGCTTTTGCCAGCGTATTTTTCATGCTTCTACAGCGCCATCAAAGAACAGTTGCCATACGTCGCTTTTTCTTGCGAAGATCGCCGTGCTTATCTGGTTCACTGTAAAGGTCAGATGTCCTTTTGAGCGTAGAGCATGATCTGTACTTCTGATTTGGTGTTGAGGCGCCATCAGAGGTCTTGTCTGTACCGCGTATAGCGGGAGACTGATTTTTGCGCGTAGAACGCAGTGGATACTCCTGGGTTAGCGCTGAGGCTTTGCCAGAAGCTTTGTCTGTACCGCACGTAGCGGAAGACTGATTTCTGCGCGTATAGCACAGAGGATACTCCTGGGTTAGCGCTGAGGCTTTGCCAGAAGCTTTGTCTGTACCGCGCGTAGCGGGAGACTGATTTCTGCGCGTATAACGCAGATGATACTCCTGGGTTAGCGCTGAGGCTTTGCCAGAAGTTTTATCTGTACCGCGCGTAGCGGGAGACTGAATTTTATGTGCGTGGCACGGAGGGAGCGATGCTACTACCTCATTGGTCGGAGAGATCGGAGAGATCGTAGAGTCCACAGGAACGGCGGAGGATGTCTTGGGCATCCACACTTTGCGTAGCTTCCTGCTGTCTTGGACGGAAAGAGAGTGAGAGCTACCCCCAGTCCGAAGCATGTCTTCGTAGGCAGACTGGTCGAACTGAACAACCAGTGTCTTCTTCACGGTTCCTACAGATACCGCATCGTGTTGAGCAATTACTTCCTCGTCAGAAGAGAAAGATGTCCCCAGCAGAGTCGCCATCTTGTTTGTGGTATTAAACGAAAGAATGAAAGTGTATTTCAATGACGGGGTTATAAGAGACCCGCGCCCTTTGGTTTACAAACAAACTTGTATAATGTAATCCTATACGAGGATGTGGGAGTACAATTTATTTAATCTAGGTATAAATTGCTATAGTGTCTGATCTGCGGTCGATCACTTTAGCCCTTGGACTACACGATGTTGAAGAAGTGCCGTGGAAGACAGGATGCAGCTTTGGAGGTTGCAAAGGAGGGTGGATGCGCGATGCTGAAGGTCGTCGCTCCATGTTCCTTGCCCGAGCTCTGGGTTCTCCTCTCTCTCTCTCTATCTCTCATCTTTGATCTCTTGTTCGATGACCTTGTCCGATCTTCGAGTTTCTAATTTTTTGACCTTTGATCTTGTACTGGTTTTCTTGACCAATTTTTTGACCTTTTTCCCCATTGATAGGGGTCTCTATTTATAGAGTTTTGGTGACAGTGACCACTCCGTCGGTGTAACAACCGAGGAGTGGACAGTACAGCACCCTTTTACACAACAGTTTAAAATAACCAATGCCTGCGTGTAAATGACCTTTTGAGTGAGCATGTGACGCGTGTCCAACTAAGGGGACAAAATGCGTATATCTGCTACGAAGATCACGGCGTAGAAGCCACGTAGGTAGGTATCCCTTGTGTAGCAGAGGTTGGCGTAAAAGCCAAGCGACTGTCACCTTGGCGTAGAAGCCAAAATAGGCATAGAAGCCGAGCAGGCATAGAAGCCGAATGGGCATAGAAGCCGAACAGGCATAGAAGCTGAATGGGCATAGAAGCCGAATGGTCGTAGAAACCGAGAGGGCGTTGGAAGCCGAGGGAGCACTGATCCTGAGCGGGCGTAGAAGCCACTGCGTACCGAGTCGAAGTGCTGATGTGGACGTCTTAGCCGGAATTATGACTTTCGAAGATGTAATCAAATCTTCTACAGAGATTTGTCATCATCTTGTGCATTAAATGTGGAGACGTGTTTTTGAAGGTCTGCAGCCCTTCTGTGCATCCGTCGCGGAGACGTGCCTTGAGGGAAACTGTCACTGCTCTGTGCAATTAGACGTAGAGACGTGCCTCGAGCCCCGTACGAAGTGCAGCTTTTGACGTGGCAGCGGTTTGCCTTACTGCGGAGCGTGAAACAGCTCATGTTTGCCTGTGTAAACAAGGCAGCGTATTCCCTTGCACGCGAAAGGGCAGTTTACGCTGGGGGGATTTTGGTAGGCGACGGTTTGGTGATATTTAACCAAATCCTCTGCATTAAATGCAGAGATCCGCCATCATACTGCGGGGTGCGTCCCGAGGGGTCTGCCATCGTTTCCAGCCGTCGTCTGGGTAGCCATGCAGTACTTTTTGTCAGGAGTCAGAGGCCAGGTTCACCGCGTGACTTGACAGGTTCATTTCGGGGAAGACGAAGCGCTCCTCGTACGCTTTTAACGCTGCTTTGAGAGCGGCTGGGTTTTACGCCATGGAGGCGATGCAGAACCCTTTTTACGTTGGATGGCTTCGAAGGCCTCTGTTTATGCTGATCTGTATCAAGATGCAATGCAGATTGTTCCAGCGTATTTTTTATGCTTCTACACTTGTGGTGCGAGATTCAAAACAAATCCTATCAAAGGTAATATAGATGTGATAGGTTTTATGGATAGTGAGGATATCCTACTGGGGGATTTTGGTAGACCTATTACCCTTTTGTGTACTGGGATGCGAGTAATAGATTTGAAATAAACCCTATCAAAGGTAATATGGACGTGATAGATTTTGTGGACCCATTACTTTTTATGCACGTTATTACATGTAATAGGTTTGAGATAAGCCCTGCCAGAGGTAATATGGATGTGATAGTTTTTATGGACTTATCACCGATGGCATACTCCAGATTGGGTACGGATGATAAACGTGATGATCGTTGGTCAAGGCCGAGAAGTTTTCTTAGAGGTAATTTGGACATGCCAGACTATGCCAGAGTCGTGTACTAGGGCGACAGTCCAGAGGTCCTGTAGACCTGAACCAGCGCCTAAGAAGATACGATATAGTTTGGTAATAGAGGATTACTAGTCTAATTTAGACGTAGTACTTTTTGAGGAACTTGTCGTTGATAGGCATCAGGAGCAAGTCGCCGTTGGATTTTGCTAGCCGGTAAGCGTCGTTGGAAAATACTGTTTCCATAAAGAACATGCCCTCCCATTTAGGTTATAATTTATCGACCGTCTTGTGAGTCATAACCATCGGTCTTCTTACTGTTAAGACGAGGTTACCCACTTGAAACGTTATCTGTTTTACCCGTTTGTTGAAGGCTCCAGAGAGACGTGCATGATACAGCTCTATGCGTTATTGAGTTAAGAGACGTTTCTCGTCGAGTGCTTCTAACTCCTGTAACCGTTGGTGGTAGTTATCATCCGTGGTTAGTTGGTTGGAGAAAGCTATTCGTAGTGAAGGGATTTGGATCTCAAGCGAAAGTACCGCCTCACTTTCGTACACCAAAGAAAATAGCGTATTCCCATTAGCTGTCTGGACTGTTGTACGGTAGGCCCAAAGACATTCACCCAACTTCTCGTTCCAGTCGCTTTTATTAGAAGATACAAATTTCTTGAGGAGCTTGATGGTGGTTTTATTGAACGCTTTTGCCAGAACATTTACTATAGGGTTGTATATCGTGGAGGATATATTTTGGATTTGGTTATTGTCACAAAATCGGTAGAAGGTGTGACTTGCAAACTGTGGACTATTGTCATGGATGATCCTATGCGGAAAGCAAAAGCTATATATGACGTGATGCTTGACGAAGTTAATCATGTTTGCTATTTTGACTTCAACGAGCGGAACATATTTTGCCCATTTAGAGAAGTAGTCGATAATCACTAGGATAAACCGATATCCTTTTGATGACGGTGGACTGATTGGCCCGATGATATCCATTCCCTACGCCTCAAATGGCCAATATGCTACCGTTGGGTGTAGAAACTCTGATGGCTGGTGGATGAAGTCTGCGTGGATTTGGCATGCTTGACACTTTCTTGCGTAATCGACAGAATCTGCTACCATCGTCGGCCAATAGTGGTATATTCTCTGAAGAAAGTCTTGAAGCTTTGGACCCGGTTAATATGCCCCGTAGACACCATCGTGATCTTCGCAGAGGACTTATTTTGCCTTTTAATTCGACAAGTATCGGAGCAGGAGGCCATCATAGGACCGACGGTACAATATTTTAGTCTCCATGTCATAATAGAAATGGAGGGAGCATCTTCTGATTGAAGTAGCTTCCTTTAGATTTTTAGGGAGAATTTCATAGACTGCATAGTCAATGAATAAAAGCCTTCAATCTTGAGTATTGGTGTCGACCTTCGCTGCTTATGAGAGGCATAAGCATAGGTTGCTTTTGGGACAACCAGCTCTTGACCGATCTTCATGATTAACTGATGGTTGTTGTCTGGGACTGCCAAGGAAGCAGCAAGGCTGGCTAAAATGTCCACCTCAATGTTTTGCAACCGAGGGAAATGCTCAATAAATAATATCTCGAAGGTAGCGATGATGTTGTGTGCAGCTTGGTGGTAGGTGATCAAGTCTTTGTTTCAGACTTTATATACTCTTTAACTTGATTGACGATTAGCTGAGAATCACTATAGGCTTCCAAGTACTCTACTCTGACTTGTTTGGCAAGCTGGAGCCCCATGATTAGGGTATTGTATTCTGCTACTTTATTGGAGCATGGCTCCGTGAGAGAGTATGCGCGATTGATGACTAGGTCATATAGGGAGATCAACACTATCCCGACCCCAGCGATGATGTTGCCTATAGGCCCTGCTCTTGAAGCACCTTCAAAGAACATTTGCCAAACTGTTTCATGTAAGATAACATTGGCGTCTGCCACTTCGTCTGAAATCTCTTCATAGAGCTTTGAGTTTTTTGACCCCAGGTGGGCTGCTAGAAAGTCGGCCAATGCTGACCCTTGACGGACTTCTGTGGGATAATTACATATCATATGGAGATAATAGTATTGCCCAGGTAGCCAAGCGGGAACTGAGTGCCCCAGGTTTAGTCATGAGGAACCTGAGTTGGTTGACTCGCGAGATTACGGGAATGGTCTGTCCAGTCACGTAGTATAGAGTTTTCTGGATGGCGAATACCAGCACAAGGCACTCCTTCTCGACGGTGTATACCTATTATCTGGGCCGACCATCATCTGACTGAGGTAGTATATGGCATGCTCGGGGCCTGAATCACTATTCTGGGCTAACAGGGCACCGAGAGAGTGATCCATTGTGCATACATAGAGCAGGAATGGATTTTCTATGACCGAGGCCACCAGTATATGAGGGTTTGATAGCTATTCTTTGATGTTGTCGAACGCTCGTTGGAACTCTTTATTCCAAATAAAGGAGACACCTTTCTTCATGAGCTGTGTAAATAGCCGACAACGTCCAGAGAGGTTTGATATGAACCTCCTGATGTATGCCAACCTCCCATAAAGGCTACGGAGTTCCCGGAGGTTCCTTGGATGATGCATCTCCAAGATAGCCTTGGTCTTATCGGGTTCTATGTGAATACCCCAGGAAGTGATGATGAAACCCAGGAATTTACCGCTGGAGACTCCCAGGAAGGACTTGGTAGGGTTCATCTTGAGGCGATGTGCTTGCATTAAGTCGAACATAGTCCTCAGGTCTTAGAGGTAATCATCTTTAGAGCAACTCTTGACAGCGATGTCGTCGACGTAGCATTCTACCATCTTGCACAGATATTCACAAAAAATGGTGCTTATAGCTCGTTGATATGTAATACCTGCATTCTTTAGGCCTAAAGGCATGACCGTGCAACAGTATACGCCTATTGGGGTTCAGAATGATGTATGCTTCTCATCGTCGAGAAATATCTTGATTTGGTTGTAGCTTGAGAAACCATCAATGAAGGACATGCGCTCAAAGCCACAAGTGTTGTTGATCATTACGTCGGTAATTGGAAGAGAAAATTCATCTTTGGGATATATCGCAATTAAATCACGGAAGTCGATACAAATTCGGATCTTCCCAATCTTCTTAACGACAGGCACAATGTTGGCTACCAAGTCAAGGTATTATTTCTCGCGGATGAAGCCACTAGATATCAGCTTGTTGACTTCAGCTTCGATAGAATCCATCACGTCTGGCCGGAACCGTCGTTGTTGTTGCTTGCCTGGTTTGGCATCTGGCCGAATGATGAGTTTGTAGGTCGTGATTTGGACATCTAGTCCTGGCATGTCTTCGTAACTCCAAGCAAAGACATCGATGTATTCCCTAACGAGTTGTAATAGGGATTTTCGGTCTTCGTCGGATAGACTTTTGCTACGAAGATAGGCTTTGGTGAGGTCTCGTCACCTAGATCGACTTATACAACTTTGTCCTCAGTAGGAGGTTCTCGCTGCTCAAATCGCATCTCTTATTGTGAACCCAGGTGTTGGGACCAAGGTTATATCTCAAAGAACTCTGGTGGATCCTTGTTGTCTTTCTCAAGGTCGGTAGACACCATGTTGGAGAACAGTATTTGTTTGAGCATGTCCACGACGCTAACGTCGGAGTCACAGACTAAAGATTCTGAAGAGTGTGAGTGCTCTATATCTTCTTTATCTGAGCCCTCGAGGGTTGTAGGAGACGTTATATATCCTAAGTCATGCTTTGTCATGCCCCAGTCCCAAAAATATATGGAACCAGGTCACGTGGCATTGGCCAGCTGACACGTCACTAAGGGATTACCCAATTTAATGGACCCAAAGTAACGTGCTACGCTGTCCTAAAATTTTACAAGTCTAATATAGGTAAATCTAATCTCATCCACAGAAATATCAGGAAATAAGTGCTGAATATATAGATGCTAAGCCTGAAATATCATAATACAAATCAGATAATAACTTGTGTGAACAACCCACTACAAAAGGTAAGCAAAAGTGAAATAAGATAAACTAGTGCATCGTCCTCAAAATATGTAGCTCCAACTCCAGGTGTACTCAGGCAGATTCTGAAGGCATCTCCTCTAACTCTTTCTCAGGGGCATATTCAGTCTCTTGTCCAGGTCCATGTAATGTGGGGTAGAGTATCTCATCTAAATCTGGCAGGAAACCAGGTCCTCAGTGGGACATAACAAGATACAGAAAAATATGCCATGTATATAAATACTGAATAAATAAACAGAGGGTGTGCTAACCATCTAAGTGAATGCAATTTGAGACAACCTAGTACGTATGGAAAAGTGTGGCTAGACATATGCTTACGTAATTCACCAATCCGTAGTGACTGGCTAATATATGCCACATATGCCCCCGTTCAAGGGCACTATGCAATACACCATCTCCGAGGAGCATGGTCACCAGAATATATATATATAACAGCCGTATCACTCCGTCGAGTGCGGTATCGGTATAAAGAGGTGGGTGTCCCACACGTCTTTTAGTTGCTCTCCCCGCCCAATGTAATTAATGCCAAGTCGTAGTTTTCCTGATTTTATTCTAAGCCGTGATGCACGTCGTACGTACTGGTAGCTAATCAACTACGTAAACTTGCATCCCAAAATGAAGTGAAACCTTGTTGCGTGTACCCGTGTCAGGGTCTAAGAGGATATTAGGATACCCTCACAGTTGATGGTAAGTCTGTAAAGACTAGGTTAATTACACTACGCGTCAACGTACTTGTTGACGGTACCCGAGGCAGTCTCAGATACTTACTGTTATATGAAATTTACTAACAATAACATTCAACAGTTTAATAATTAAACAATAAAAACTTGGCAAGGTATACTTGCCTACTCCCTGATTTGTGTTGAAAACCTGATCTCACAGTCAAGTTTGAGGGTTCTTGTGACAGGGGGTCACTGACTGTGCTTGGAGATATAATCTGTTTAAGACATACAGGGTTCGTAAATATAACATTTAATAAGAGGGTACATAACATATATCTATACTTATGTAAGTATATAAGACATAATATATATATAGTCATATATAATATATATGGTACATATATATATATCAGAGTATATATATATAGATATAGTAAATATAGTAGTATGCATATATATATAGCATATATTCATATAATAGATATATTATATATAAATACATATATATAGATATAAATATATTTACATATAAAGAAAATGCAGAATATAACATACATAGTTTATTTATATATATATATATATATATATATATATATATATATATATATATATATATATATATATATATAGATAGATAGATAATAATATATAATATATAGATTATATATATATATATATATATATATATATATATATATATATATATATATATATATATATATATATATAAAAGAAAGAAAAGTGCAGGAATTGAAATGTATAGATACATATATTTATGTATACTAATATATATATATATAATAATATATAGATAGATATATATATATATAGATATATATATATATATATATATATATATATAGATATATATATTCATATATACATATATATATATAAAAGAAAGAAAAATGCAGAAATGTAAATACATATATATATATACTGTATATCCAGTATTATATTATATATAATATAAATATATATATATAATACATTATATATAGATAATACATATATATATACATAGATATATATATACATATATATATATTTAAAGAAAAGAAAATGCATAAGGAATATATAAATATATATTCATATATGTATATATATATAGGAATTGAAATAAGTATATACATATATATAGTAATATTATATATATATACTGCATATATATATATAATAATAATATAATTATATAACATATATAATTATATATATATAATATCATATATACATATATATATGTATAGATATACATATATATATTTTATAATAAAAAATGCATAATACATATAATAATTATATATATATTGTATATATATTTACTGTAATTATAATAATACATAATATTTATATATATACATAATATATTATATATAAATATATATATAATACATAGATATATATATACATAAATATACATATTTATATACATATTAAATATATAATAATAATATATGTATACTGTATAAGTATACTGTATTTATATAATATATATAATATGTATAATATACATATTTAATATATATTAATATATATAAGTATATAGATACATATACTTATATATATATATATATACATATATTAATACATACATATATACATATATATGTAAATACGTAGAAAGAGGGGGGGGTGAGTCACCTGCCACGTCAGGGGGGGTCCCGCGTCGTTGCCGGTGGAGCTCCGACGAAGCTTACGGCGGCGGCTGGCTGGAACAGCAACTGCAGCAGCAGCTGCAGTCAGCAACAGCAGTAGCAGTGGCAGCTGCAGCAGCTCCGGCGGCGGGTGCGGTGGTGTGGAGGCGGCTCAGGGTGGGGGTTCGGTGGCGGAGATGATGGCGGTGGTGTCAGTGGTGGTGGTGGTGGCCTGTGGTGGCCGTGGAGAGAGTGAGGGAGGTCGGGGGGGTGTGGTGCTGTGGTCGGGAGGGGAGGTAGGGGTGCTTGTGGCGGCGCTGGTGGTGGTGGCGGTGGCCGTGGGGGGTGTGGCGGCGGTGGTTTGGTAGAAGGGGTCGAGGCGAAGGTGATGGGGGGTGGCGGTGGACCAAGGCGGTCGGGGTGGCGGTGGTGGGCGGTCGGAGGTGGTGAGGTGCTGTTGTGGAAAGGAAGGAAGGGGGTGCTGTGGGGGCTGCCGGAGGCAGAGGCGGCGGCCAGGTAGGGCGGCGGTTGGCCGGAGGGGAGCTGGGGGAGTGGCGAGGTGGTCGACGGTGGTCCGGTGGGCGGGGTTGGCCGGAGTTGGGTGTGGGGAGTTCTGGGAATGGGGGGGGCTGGGTAGTTTATATAGGGTTAGGGTTTTAGGTATAGTTGTAAATAAGTGGAAGTTCAGGGGTATTTTGGTATTTTGGGTTTTCTGGATATTTTGCTGATATTTTCAGATATTTTGTGGGTCCCATGGCCACATGGACGGTCCACGTTCATCAGCCAATAGGGGGGTGACACCTCACAGGGAAAAATTATAGAAAAACCCCTATAATTCCATAAATTGCAAATAGGTCCTAAAATTGGTATTTTACGTAATTACGCAATTTGTCTGATTAAAAACACTGATTCCTAAAAATACTAAATTGCACAGAAATGAGGGAAAAGCTGGGGGAATGCCTAGGCAGGGGTGGGGGGTGAGCCTGGGCAGTGGCAGGGTCTGGTTCTTTGGGTGATACGGGTCACCGTATTTATTAATTAATAAATACTGCGCACGGTGTTCACTAATTATTTAGGGCCAGGTAGGGTCATAATTTTACTACGGTGTCAATACACTAATTGTAGCATATTCAAAGTAGAATATTTACGTATTTTTGTTTGGGTAAAACAGGTGCATGTTGGTCCTCAATCTCTAGGGGTACAGAGATGGGTAAAGAGCAAGAAATAAAATAGCAATTAAATACGGACTTTTGTAACGATATTTGTGCGTCTCAAACGAGGCTCAAAATAAAGCATCTGGGAGTTGCACAAAAATCAGAAAAATAGTCTAACATGTCTAGGGCAGGCATGTGAACTTTGTTTGGGGATAATAGTCAGTGTAATGTCCTAATTAATTAGGTGATGGACAGGTGCACAAACAATAGGATATGTAAGCAAAATAAATTTAAAAAGTTGCAATAATTCTAATTAGCTAAAAATAATTTTTAAAATACTGAAATCTGGTCGAGGGAGTTTACAATCTACCCTCCTTAGAATATTTTGTCCTCGAAATAAAAACAGACATATAATGAAAGAGATTGATTTAAAATATCAGGACATACCCTGGTCTGAAAATAGATGGAGTAAATGCTGTCGAATATCCTCTTCTCGTTCCCAAGTTGATTCACCTGGTGCATGATGTTTTCATGCAATACGAATTAAAGAGATAGTCTGGCGTTGCAACACCTTCTCGCTTTGATCTAGGATTTCTACGGCTCCTCCTGGTACGATAAGCTTGGACCGATGGTGATCTCTGAATGGTCCAGCACATGACTTGGGTTCGGAGTGTATCTTCTTAATTGGATACGTGGAAGACGTCATGTACTTTTTCCAATGTCTGAGGAAGAGTTTATCTTATAATTCATTTCTCCGATGCGTTCCATCACATCGAAGGGTCTGATGTACCTCGGGCTTAGTTTTCCTCTTCTTCCAAGTCTGATAGTTCCTCGGGTAGGTGGGATCTTCAAAAACACATGATCTCCTATTTTACTATATGTATACCCTTCATCCAAATTATAGGGATACCATCAGGTTTACAACTAGTCGTACATTATTGGTAGTTCACGATTACCAACTCAAAGTTAACATCTGTCGATATTCTCTCCTTAAATCCAATTGCTCTATTCCCAAAACTACCTGAAGTTCTCAGCTATCACTTCATTCTCATGTTTGAGCCTAGCAATCAAAGTCTAGCAATCTACCTATCTATTCTTGCTTAGTCCTGATTATTATCTAGAGGGTGGAAAAATAATTTAGGTCAGATACTATAAGTCATCAGGTAACTAGGGGTTAACTGCTATGTTTTGCTACTCTAGATACTATTTATTCCCTATCTATGAATCTATACTTGTATGTTCTTGTACTCCGGGTAACCTAGTGGTCTAAGGATGATGCTTCTTTTCCCGTAGTCTAGTATAGCATTTGTACTTGGCTTAATCAGTCCATGACTAAGACAACGTTGAAGTTTAGTATTGATAGAACCAAGAATCGTGCTCTCATCTCTCTTCTATAAACGACTATTGAGCATGTTTCAATAATGTTGGTAACTGGAACAATGCCTCCTCTGGTAAGAATTTTCCAACACTTAGGTAGTGGGAAAGTGGCTAGTTTGTGCATGGCTATGAATTTACTAGATATGAAGATAGTGTAATGCCAGAAATATTGCGGTTGTGGGTAATAACGCAACTAAAATGGTACCTAAAATGGGTTCACTTCCTGGTTCCTCTGTAACTGTAGCTAGTGCAAGGGTCTGCCCTTGCCTTTGTCCTTCGGTTTGATGTCTGTCTTGGTAGTACTTGCATTTCCTGGGAGGCCAAGGGTGGTCCCCTCTGAAATCTTCCATATGCTGGGGGATGCTGACCTTCAGTAGAGGGTAGCACTCTCCGGGCTGGTGTTGCTGGTCCTTGCCCGTTCTGGAGTGCTGCTTCTCTGTGTTGTGGGCAGTCTCTGGCCCTATGTTGACTTTCTCTATATATTACGCATAGTCTATGCTTTCTTCGGTAGTTTTTGGCATAATGTCCCTTCCTGCCACAATGGTGACAAGTCGGAGGTTCCTTGTGTTGATATGACCCCGTCTTGTGTTGTGTCTGATTTTTCGGGTGACGGATTGGTCCTCCTGCTCCGGTCTGGTCTCTGGCTGGTATGGTTGGATTTGAGCGTCTTGCTTCTCGGCCAATGGCTTCTTGTATCCTTGCTTCCGAAAGAACTTCTTCGTAGGAAATCCTCGACTGTGCCGAGGTAATACCCTTGGAGTTCGGAGGTAAGGCCATGATGGAATCTCAGGGCCTTCTCCAGCTCGTTGGGTATCAGGTTTGCACCGAATTGATTTAGTCGACTGAACTCGTATCGTAGGCGTCGACGGTCATGTCCCCTTGTTCCAAATACAGGAACTGGGAGTACAGATCATTTTTGACTGTAGCTGGAAAGTATTTTGCATGGAAGTGCTCCCAAGTATGGTTTCTACAATGCTGCGCTCTATGGAGTCCCACCAGTGATGGGCGTTGCCTTTTAGTTGGGCCCTTACTGCGGTCATCCATAGGTCGGGGTGAATCTGTGATCCTTCTAGCAGTATTTCCGTATTGGAGATTCAGTCTGAGATCTTTTCCGGAGTTTCGTTGCCAGAAAAGGTTCTCGGGCTCATTCGGCAAAATCCTTGAACAGTGCCAAGGGGTTGGACAGGTGCTAGTGCCGGGGCAGTTGTCATCTCCAAAGCTGTTATCAAGGTCTGTCTCAGGGCTTCAGTTTGTTGCCACTGAGTCTGCAACAGGGTTTGGAAATATTGGAACATCTGGGTTTGTCCCTCAAGCTGTGGCATCAGGGATGAGAGGGCTGGAGGTGGAGGCAAAGGTGTCTCCGCCTGCGGTGTTGGTGCTTGGGAAGTTTGCCCTTTTCGTTGGGCTGGTGCTGTCTCCTGGGTAGGGGTCCTGAGGAAGGTACGGGGTCGTTGGATTGACCAGCATCCTTCTTGGGGATTGGTTTCTCGGAGGGGTTGGAGTCCTTTGGACATCTGGCGATGGGTCTGTTGCTTGGTCAGCCCCATCAATCGCGTGTCCACTGGGTATGTCCATATTTCTGAAGAAGGTAGAATAATTAGAAAAGTATGAAGTTATTTAATAATTGATAATTAAGCAGGATGCAAAAATTTGGATGAAGTCAGAGTGGATGAGACATAGTATTCCTATCCTATAGCACGTTTGCTGAGCATGCTATCATGCTACTAGAAAATAACTAGACCTGCATGGGCCACCACTAAAACCATATCATGCCCCAGTCCCAAAAATATATGGAACCAGGTCACGTGGCATTGGCCAGCTGACACGTCACTAAGGGATTACCCAATTTAATGGACCCAAAGTAACGTGCTACGCTGTCCTAAAATTTTACAAGTTTAATACAGGTAAATCTAATCTCATCCACAGAAATATCAGAAAATAAGTACTGAATATATAGATGCTAAGCCTGAAATATCATAATACAAATCAGATAATAACTTGTGGGAACAACCCACTACAAAAGGTAAGCAAAAGTGAAATAAGATAAACTAGTGCATCGTCCTCAAAATATGTAGCTCCAACTCCAGGTGTACTCAGGCAGATTCTGAAGGTATCTCCTCTAACTCTTTCTCAGGGGCATATCCAGTCTCTTGTCCAGGTCCATGTAATGTGGGGTAGAGTGTCTCATCTAAACCTGGCAGGGAACCAGGTCCTCAGTGGGACATAACAAGATACAGAAAAACATGCCGTGTATATAAATACTGAATAAATAAACAGAGGGTGTGCTAACCATCTAAGTGAATGCAATTTGAGACAACCTAGTACGTATGGGAAAGTGTGGCTAGACATATGCTGACGTAATTTACCAATCCGTAGTGACTGGCTAATATATGCCACATATGCCCCCGTTCAAGGGCACTATGCAATACACCATCTCCGAGGAGCATGGTCACCGGAATATATATATATAACAGCCGTATCACTCCGTCGAGTGCGGTATCGGTATAAAGAGGTGGGTGTCCCATACGTCTTTTAGTCGTTCTCCCCGCCCAATGTAATTAATGCCAAGTCATAGTTTTTCTGATTTTATTCTAAGCCGTGATGCACGTCGTACGTACTGGTAGCTAATCAACTATGTAAACTTGCATCCCAAAATAAAGTGCAACCTTGTTGCGTGTACTCGTGTCAGGGTCTCAGAGGATATTAGGATACCCTCACAGTTGATGGTAAGTCTGTAAAGACTAGGTTAATTACACTACGCGTCAACGTACTTGTTGACGGTACCCGAGGCAGTCTCAGATACTTACTGTTATATGAAATTTACAAACAATAATATTCAACAATTTAATAATTAAACAATAAAAACTTGGCAAGGTATACTTGCCTACTCCCTGATTTGTGTTGAAAACCTGATCTCACAGTCAAGTTTGAGGGTTCTTGTGACAGGGGGTCACTGACTGTGCTTGGAGATATAATCTGTTTAAGACATACAGGGTTCGTAAATATAACATTTAATAAGAGGGTACATAACATATATCTATACTTATGTAAGTATATAAGACATAATATATATATAGTCATATATAATATATAGGGTACATATATATATAGAGTATATGTATACAGATATAGTAAATATAGTAGTATGCATATATATATATAGCATATATACATATAATAGATATATTATATATAAATACATATATATAGATATATATATATATATTTACATATAAAGAAAATGCAGAATATAACATACATAGTTTATTTATATATACTAGTATATATATATATATATATATATATATATATATATATATATATATATATATATATATATATATATATATATATAGATAATAATATATAATATATAGATTATATATATATATATATATATATATATATATATATATATATATATATACATATATTTACATATATATAAAAGAAAGAAAAGTGCAGGAATTGAAATGTATAGATACATATATTTATGTATACTAATATATATATATATATAATAATATATAGATAGATATATAGATAGATATATATATAGATATATATATTCATATATACATATATATATAAAAGAAAGAAAATTGCAGAAATGTAAATACATATATATATACTTTATATCCAGTATTATATTATATATAATATAAATATATATATAAATAATACATTATATATAGATAATACATATATATATACATATATATATATATATATACATATATATATATATATATATATTTAAAAGAAAATAAAATGCATAAGGAATATATACATATATATTCATATATGTATATATATATAGGAAATGAAATAAGTATATACATATATATAGTAATATTATATATATATACTGCATATATATATATAATAATAATATAATTATATATATATAATATCATATATACATATATATATGTATAGATATACATATATATATTTTATAATAAAAAATGCATAATACATATAATAATTATATATATATTGTATATATATTTACTGTAATTATAATAATACATAATATTTATATATATACATAATATATTATATATAAATATATATATATAATACATAGATATATATATACATAAATATACATATTTATATACATATTAAATATATAATAATAATATATGTATACTGTATTTATACAGTATATATAATATATATAATATACATATTTAATATATATTAATATATATAAGTATATAGATACATATACTTATATATATACATATATACATATATTAATACATACATATATACATATATATGTAAATACGTAGAAAGAGGGGGGGTGAGTCACCTGCCACGTCAGGGGGGGTCCCGCGTCGTCGCCGGTGGAGCTCCGGCGAAGCTACGGCGGCGGCTGGCCGGAACAGCAGCAGCTGCAGTCAGCAACAGCAGTAGCAGTGGCAGCTGCAGCAGCTCCGGCGGCGGGTGCGGTGGTGGTGGAGGCGGCTTAGGGTGGGGGTTCGGTGGAGGAGATGATGGCGGTGGTGTTAGTGGTGGTGGTGGTGGCCTGTGGTGGCGGTGGAGATAGTGAGAAAGGTCGGGGGGGTGTGGTGCTGTGGTCGGGAGGGGAGGTAGGGGTGCTGTGGCGGCGCTGGTGGTGGTGGCGGTGGCCGTGGGGGGGTGTGGCGATGGTGGTTTGGTAGAGGGGGTCGAGGCGAAGGTGATGGGGGGGGTGGCGGTGGACCAAGGCGGTCGGGGGTGGCGGTGGTGGGCGATCGGAGGTGGTGAGGTGCTGCTGTGGAAAGAAAGGAAGGGGGTGCTGTGGGGGCTGCCGGAGGCGGCGGCCAGGGAGGGCGGCGGTTGGCCGGAGGGGAGCTGGGGGAGTGGCGAGGTGGTCGGCGGTGGTCCGGTGGGCAGGGGTGGCCGGAGTTGGGTGTGGGGAGTTCTGGGAATGGGGGGGCTGGGTAGTTTATATAGGGTTAGGGTTTTAGGTATAGTTGTAAATAAGTGGAAGTTCAGGGGTGTTTTGGTATTTTGGGTTTTCTGGATATTTTGCTGATATTTTCAGATATTTTGTGGGTCCCATGGCCACATGGACGGTCCACGTTCATCAGCCAATAGGGGGGTGACACCTTACAGGGAAAAATTACAAAAAAAACCCTATAATTCCATAAATTGCAAATAGGTCCTAAAATTGATATTTTGCGTAATTACGCAATTTGTCTGATTAAAAACACTGATTCCTAAAAATACTAAATTGCACAGAAATGAGGGAAAAGCTGGGGGAATGCCTAGGCAGGGGTGGGGGTGAGCCTGGGCAGTGGCAGGGTCTGGTTCTTTGGATGATACGGGTCACCGTATTTATTAATTAATAAATACTGCGCACGGTGTTCACTAATTATTTAGGGCCTGGTAGGGTCATAATTTTAGTACGGTGTCAATACACTAATTGTAGCATATTCAAAGTAGAATATTTACGTATTTTTGCTTGGGTAAAATAGGTGCATGTTGGTCCTCAATCTCTAGGGGTACAGAGATGGGTAAAGAGCAAGAAATAAAATAGCAATTAAATACGGACTTTTGTAACGATATTTGTGCGTCTCAAACGAGACTCAAAATAAAGCATCTGGGAGTTGCATAAAAATCAGGAAAATAGTCTAACATGTCTAGGGCAGGTATGTGAACTTTGTTTGGGGATAATAGTCAGTGTAATGCCCTAATTAATTAGGTGATGGACAGGTGCACAAACAATAGGATATGTAAGCAAAATAAATTTAAAAAGTTACAATAATTCTAATTAGCTAAAAATAATTTTTAAACTACTGAAATCTGGTCGAGGGAGTTTACATGCTTAGTCTTATGATAGTAATCCTCGGGCTTGCCCGCAGGGGAGGAAAGTCGTAAAGGCAACCTTCGACCATTGTCGTAGTTTAATCCTTCAGGTTGTATCCCATCTTTTGGATAAGATATAGGGCTTATAAGCTGCAACGGTAGAGTGGCATTTGGCCTACCTCAAATTTTTGTTCTACTTCCTTTTGGATGAAGGACCGGGGGCATTCCACTCTACCGAAGATGATTATCTTATCTCCCTTCTTCCTAGGTGGGACTAAGAAATAAGAATCCGGACTAAAGCAAAGCCGGTGCATAGTGCAGGTAGTAGTCACATGTGTGTGTGCAGATGAAGTCCCAGACCATGCTGCAGGGAGTAGAGTGTACTTATATACATACGCTCCAAGTAGTTCTAAGATAGTCCTTTATTGAGAAAATAAGGTATAGTCCTTTATTGAGAAAATAAGGTATCTCTTCTAGAAGGATTACATCGTCAAGCGAAGGAATGTTAACATTGGCAGATATATATTCCTCCACCTCATCCTTCTCCTAGGCAACCCCCAGCGCAAGGAAAGGCTTTGGTGGTTTTCTGTGTAATTTTACTACCAAAGGTCCGAAAGTTGCAGCCGTGGTAGGGTCTTCCTTCGGTGGTCGACTTAGCTTGTGAAGGCAAACGACCATAGGTTCGGAAGGCGTAGATAGGGCAGAATCTCCTTTTGGTGATCAATTGTCATACCCCGGCTCTAAAGATAAGGAACTGAGTCACGTGGCAATGGCCAGTAGCACACTTCGGCGGACATCCCAATCTAATGGGCCCGTCGGAGTGCACCTAAGCTATAAAGTACAATGAATAACCCAACTCATAAAACATAAATAGTGAATCTAAATCTCATCCACAGGCAACAGATATAAGAGCACATAGAGGTAATCACAAACTACTAATGTGCAGAAAGGAAATGTCACGAGAAAATGTATCATAGTACAAATACTAGAGTAGTCACACGGGAGCAAACCCGCTAGTACAAAATACTGGAAAGAAAGTAAGCAATGGGATAACTTGGAACGGCATCAGATAGCTAGATAGTAATACCGTCCCAAGGATAAAGTTACTACCATAGATCAGGCGAAGTCCTTGCGGATGACCTCATCCTCGGCAATGGGTCCTGCTGCTGGATACGTACCCGGACCTTACTCTTCTGGGTAATCCTCTTCGCCTAAACCTGGAAGGGAACCAGGTCCTCAGAAGGACGTAACAAGGTACAAAAATACAGCATGCCAAGTATAACAGAAAGTACAAGTACAACGACAGGGTAATCTAGCATAATCACCTAAGTGAGACACAGTTTGAAGATAATGTTCGACGCGTGGGCTGTCCAAAATAAAATCGTAGCTCCGAACACAGAGACACACGGGGCGTACCGTAGCTCCGAACACAGAGTCACACGGGTGATACTACTACTCCGGATACAGAAATACTACATCAACAAGACGTACATATATAAAGCGCGTGCATAGGAGCCCAAACGTCTAGTAGCTATCTTCCCCTTCCCAAGCGGTCAATGATTGTGCGCTGAACCTGAACCTCTATCTAGCAGTCTCTTCGTACAGAAGTAACTATCAACAAACGCGACCCTTAGGTCATCCCAGTCTCCAGTCATGATGTCAGTATCAGGATACAGGAAATCTGGCATGATAACAGTATATGAATATGTCCTAGGGTTACGATATACACAGGTATGTACATCAAGGTGTTATGAACATAAATTATTCGTTACCAAACGTTACCGACGAATGTCTGCACCCGGTTGTGACCCAGACGTGAAGTAACGAATCTAATCAAATATGCGCACAATGTATATAATGAGACAATAAATATCTGGTAACTAAAATACGGGGTGGCAAGGTACACTTGCCTGCGTCCGGCTACTGAAGATGGGGATCCGGTACAACGTCCAAGTCCGCAGGTCCCATAGTACCTAGAGTCGAGATACAAGCTTAATCAATAAACTATCACGAAGCTGAAATAAGATGTGACATACGTCTAACATAGGCTACAATCTCAGTTACAAGTCACATAGATACTAATCTAGAGGGCTGACCTAGGTTATCCCAGGTAGGTTATATCTAATACGATCAGTCACGGTATACTATCATCAGACAATCCTCAATCATATACCATCATCTATCATTTGTCTTAAAACTACTCCTCGATCAAATTTATTACTATTCCTCAGTCTTCCATCACCGACTAATGGTTTATTGTTACACCCATTCCATAATCATTTACCTGTTGCTAATGTCCATCAATATTTTGTTATCATAGTATTATCTCAGCAATAATTTAATATGCTCATCACAATGATCAAAATGCGTATATTAATTTGGACAACACATCAAATGTCTCATGTGGCACTTAAAACCCAACCATCAAGTGTATATATATTCCATAACCCTAACCCATGATTATTAAAGCATTCAAAAACCTAAACTCTCAACTTAGCATTTAACCATCAATCATATATAACATGTATTAAACCTATCATCTCATATGTAAATATAACATAACCCTAAAACTAACTAACAATAAAACTATATACAAAACACAAAAATATACATAAGTAGAGGGGGAAGGGGTTCACCTCGGCGAGGTGGTGGTGGTGCTGACCGGAGTAGGCTGGTGGTGGTGCAAGGGTAGTGGTGTGAAGTGGAGGGGGAGTGGTGGTGAAGAGTTATGGTGCAGCTGGTGGTGAAAAGTGGTACGGATGGAGATGATGCTGGTTCGAGGTGGTGGAGGTGGCGTTGGTGTGTGGTGGTGGTGACTAGAGATAGAGGTGATGGTTCTCGTGGCGTGTGGTGGTACGAGTGGAGGTGGCAGCCGTTGGAGTGAAGGTGGTACAAGGGAGTTGCTAGAGAAGTCGGGGTGGGAACGGCGGCTGGAGGTAGTCGGTCGGGGTCGTGGCTCGTGGCATCGGGGACGGTGGTGGAGTGGTGTGTGGTGGTGGCGGCAGCTGCTGTGGAGAAGTCGTAGTGCGGAGGAGCTGCTGTGGAGGTGGCCGGAGGGTGAATCTCGGCCGGGGTTGGCTTGGCTTGGCTGGAGTATAGTGAGGAAGAAGAAGAAGGAGAGGAGAAGAAGAATAAAAGGGAAAAATGGAAGAAGAGAAAGGGAAGAAGTGTGGAGTATTCGGCTGGTAGTAAGGAAGAGGGAGGAGAGAGAAGGTGGGGCAGTTTTCCAAGTATGGGGATTAGGGCCTGCTTGGGGAAGTGTGTATGAGGAGATGTTTTATAGTGGTGTGTGTGAGGGATGGGTGGTGAGGATGAGCCCAAATTTAAATGAATGGCTTGGATTTACTATGAAGAAAGTTGTGTTCACACAAAGAAGAGGGAGGGGTGAGGTTGGACCCGTCAAGGGTTGAGGGGATTTCTTCATTTGGGTTAAAACCAATGAGGTGATGACACCTATTGCAATAATTGCAACTAAGCCCCTTAATTTTGGTTAATTGCACAAATACATCAAATGATAAAAAAATTGTGGGAGAAATGGTATTTGGTGTTTTGTAGGGTGAGGGGGTGTTGTGTGTTTTGCATGGGCTTAATTCATAGGGCATTGGGTTAAGATGGAATTAAAAATAGGATTAGTCAGAGTCGGTATCCCTAATTAAATTAAAATAAATTGTCATGTGCTCTTAAATTAAATAGGGGCACATGAGGTCTCAATTGGGAGTGACGCAAAGGTCATGAACGGTGTAGGCTTGGTGTCAGTCTTGGACCCTTAAATTGGTCCGGCTCAACGGGTTGAGTTGGTGTCTCAGAATTGATGACGACACAGGTGCGCGACACAGGATTAAATAATAGAATTTGGGTACGGGAAGTTATGCAATTAAATTAAAACACAAGCGATTATGATTTTGAGTGACGGAAAAGTCCAGAGCCTAAATTGGCGTGTCAAGTCTAGAATGCAACAACTTGTTAGAATTTATGGGCTAATATTGGGCTCCGAAAATTGCAACAACGGTAGGATGCGCCAAGGGTTTAATTAAAGAATCAGACTTCTGCATCCTTAATTCTAAACCTCAAACATCTGCTGCTAAACCAAAATTTTCAAACCCATAACCAGACTATCTATAGAAATAAATGAAGGAGTTTACATCCTTCCCAACTTAGAAAACTTTTGTCCCCAAAATTAAAAATAAAGCATAATAATAGCTACGAGAATTTAAAAGTAAACTGGTAATCAAATGTGGTACATAAATTCGTACCTTGGTCCTCAAATAAATATGGAAAACGCTGTCGAATGGAATTCTCGTGCTCCCAAGTAGACTCGCTTGGCGAATGATGCTTCCATGCAAGTCTGACCAGTCGAATAGTCTGACCTCTCAAAGTCTTCTAACTGTGATCGAGTATTTCCACTGGCTGCTCCACGTAAGATAAGCTGGGCCCGACTGTAATCTCCGAATGGTCAAGCACGTGGCTAGGGTCTGCCACGTATCTCCTCAACTGCGATACGTAAAATACGTCATGCACTCCTTCTAATGATGGAGGCAATGCAAGACGATAAGCCACTTCGCCAACTCGTTCCAAGATGTTAAAAGGTTTGATGTACCTCGGACTCAGCTTCCCTCTGTCTCTGAATCTAATGGTACCACGAGTAGGCGATATCTTCAAAAATATATGGTCACCTTTCTTGAACACCAAAGGTCTGCGATGCGCATCTGGCCAATATTTTTGTCTGTCCTGTGCTGCAAGCAGGTGGCTCTGAATCTGTTTTACTTTCTCCACTATCTGTGTCACCAACTCTGGGCCAAGTATTTGACGCTCTCCCACGTTACTCCAACATACCAGTGACCTACACTTTCTGCCGAATAGTGCCTCATAAGGTGCCATCTGTATGCTAGCCTGGTAGCTATTATTGTAGGAGAATTCTACCAAGTGTAGATGGTGTCACGCCCCAGTCCCAAAATATATGGAACCAGGCCACGTGGCAATAGCCAGCTGACACGTCTCCGAGGATATCCCAATTTAATGGATCCACGAAGAGTGCTACGCTGTCCTATGATACTAACATGTCCAATATCAGTCAATAACAGGTAAACTAATCTCATCCACCATATAAAGAGCAAGAAACACTAAATAAACTGCTGGTTAATAAATACCAGTCTCAAGATATCATAGTACAACTAATGATGTCTGGTGGGAACAAACCCACTACTCTGACAAAATAAAGTACTGAAATGAGATATAAAAGAAATGGCTATGGCATCAGCTGAGAGGATAATGATGCCCTCCATCTAGGCTAAAGGCCTACCAACTAGTCACGGAAACTCTGACGGCTGCACCTCCAACTCCTCGGCTGAAGCGAATCTCGTCTCCTGTCCTGGGCCGTATACTGTGGGGTAGTAAGCCTCGTCTAAATCTGGAAAGGTACCAGGTCCTCAGAGGGACGTAACAAGATACAAGAAAACAACATGCTATATATAAATACTGAATAAAATAAATACAATAAGGGTGTGCTAGCCATCTAAGTGAATGCAATGTGAGGTCAACTCTGATGCGTATGAGTAGGCGTAGGCATAGCGTCCATACTCCGAAGAAAATGGCATCTGTACAGTATATCGTCCATATCGCTCCGAAGAACGTGGCATCAGTATAAAGGGAAACTCATTGGACCCGGGTTCCTCCGAACTACGGCTCCAATGTGTGTATCCCATACGCCTCCTAGTTGTCCTCCCCGCCCAATGTAGATACGCAAGTCGACTACTCGACGTACATACCATGAATCTATATGCCAAGTCACTAAATTATATCCTGACTACATGCTAGTCGTGATGTAGGATGTACGCAACGATAGCTAGTCGAGTGCGCAAGCCCGCATCCCAATATGAATGTATCTCAGTGTGCGTGTAAGGTGTCAGGTCTCAGACAATCACAGAGTATCGTCCAATGGGTTGAGTCTGCTAAGATCTAAGTCCATCTATACTAATCATCGACGTAACCGTCGAATGCAACCGAGACAACTCGGACGCGCACAGTTGTACCAACAACAAGAATACAATACAACATATGCATATTTAATTTAGACAGTAAATATAGCAAGGTATCTTGCCTGTATCCGGAAGCTGTGAATGCCAAAAGCTGGTTCCTGCGATGTCTCCTGGCTGATCCAAAGGTCCTAAACACAAAAATATAATATAACAATCTAACATCAGACACTAACATACATAAGTAATTATGGCGTTGCTCCTAGATATTGTTACAGGTTTACTGCTGACCGATTACAGCATCACAGGTGCACGTAGCTAGGGTGTACCCATGTTCTGTCTTTGGTCAACGTTTTCCTTGTGACAATAATTATCGGTTTATGGTTGACAACTATTTCTGCTCTGCACGGAAACATGTCCTTGGTTTCATATTCAACCATACTTGGTTTATGTCCAGTGTCCGAATGAGATACTGGACCTAGATGACAGGTCTAAATTAAGTTATTCGATGGTTATTAGATGAGTTCTAACCCTAGTTAATTGTCATGCCATTTTATATAAAGATTAGGGTTAATAATGTTGTGTCCAAGAATCCAACTCTCAATTTCGACGACACAATACTCACATATGAATATGATACTAGGGGGAAGGAGTATAGGCGTTACCTAGCGGCTGGGCGAGGTTCTTCAGCGTAGTCGTCTTCCGGTGGGTGGCGGTGCTCCGGTCAGCAGCCGGCGAGCAAGGCAGCGGCGGCAGCGGCTCGCAGCAGCGACTGCGGGTGATCGCAACAGCAGCGCAGCGCTGGGCGGCGGCAGCGGCTTGTCTGGCGGGTCGGTTGGCGGGTCTGTCGGCGTCAGGCGGAGCGGGGGTGGTGTATGGCGGCAGCAGTCGGTCGGGGTAATGGCTGAGGGCAGGCGGTCGGGTAATGGCTGATGGTGGGCGGTCGGGTAATGGCTGATGGTGGGCGGTCGGGTAATGGCTGATGGTGGTGGGTTGGAGTCCGGCGTCGAGGGTGAGCAGGTGGCGGGGTGGCGGCTAGTTGTGGTCTGGCCGGAAGTAGGGGAGGGGTCGGCTAGGGTTTGTAGGGGGTGGTGATGGTTTTCTCTAGGGTTTCAAGGAAGGAACTTCATATATATATACATATGGAGAAGTTTGTGGGCTGATCTTGGCTTGGGCTTGTCTGGTCTCATTGAGATGGGCTGGTCCAATGGGAATGAGTATTGGTGGGCTGAATAAGTGTTGCTTGAGGTGAACCTAGCCTTAATTAAAAATTTAACTAACAGTTTAACTTGATAATTCATCGTGTATTTAAACATTAGAAGCTATATTATGAGTGGTACACCAGTGTCGTGGCATACAGGTTTGAGGTAGACTGATACCTAAATTTTGGGTTTGGGTTGGGGTTCTACTCAGTAAGGTAATTGATTAAATTCATATTTTTTAGACGAGGGGGTTTACAATCTACCCTCCTTAGAGCATTTCGTCCTCGAAATTAAAACATACGTAAGGTAAGAGCTAATGACTGAAAAGGAAATTCTAACGCGTACCTAGTCCTTCGAAGAGATGGGGATAATGTTGACGAATATCTTCCTCGCGTTCCCAAGTCGACTCGCCTGGTGCATGATACCTCCATGCGACACGAACTAGGGAAATGGTCTGCCCTCGTAATACCTTCTCACTCTTGTCTAGAATCTCCACAGGCTCCTCTTGGTATGATAAGCTTGGCCCGACTGTGATCTCGGAATGGTCAAGCACGTGACTAGGATCCGATATGTACCTCCTTAATTGAGATACATGGAAGACGTCGTGGACTCCTTCCAAGGTCTGCGGTAATGCTAATCTGTAAGCAACCTCTCCGACGCGTTCTAAGATGTCGAATGGTCCGATGTACCTCGGACTCAGCTTCCCTCTGCCTCCAAATCTAATAGTCCCTCGAGTAGGTGAGATTCGTAAGAATACGTGATCTCCTACCTGAAACTCTAAGGGTCGACGATGTGCATTCGCCCAATGCTTCTGTCGGTCTTGTGCTGCTCGAAGGTGTCCTTGGATCTTCTTTACCTTCTCTACCGTCCGAACAACCATCTCTGGTCCGAGAATCTGTCGCTCGCCTATATCACTCCAGCATACTGGAGAACGACACTTCCTGCCATACAATGCTTCATAGGGAGCCATCTGAATGCTCGCTTGATAGCTGTTGTTGTAGGAAAACTCGACCAAATGTAGGTGGTCCTCCCATGATCCTCCGAAGTCAAGCATGCACGCTCTCAACATGTCTTCTAACGTCTGAATGGTGCGCTCCGACTGGCCATCTGTTTGGGGGTGATACGCTGTGCTAAACTTTAGGCGAGTACCAAGGCTCTCCTGCATACTCCGCCAAAAGTAAGACGTAAATCTCGTATCCCTGTCAGACACAATGCTAACTGGCACTCCATGTAGGCGCACAATCTCCCTCATGTACATATCTGCTAAAGCCTCCGTCGATTGTCCCACTCTAAAGGGTAAAAAGTGTGCGGACTTGGTGAGTCTATCCACGATTACCCATACTGCATTGCGCCCACTAGGACTCCTCGGGAAGCCTGTAACAAAGTCTATAGTGATATGCTCCCATTTCCACTCCGGTATAGGAAGCGGTTGAAGCAATCCTGCAGATCTCTGGTGCTCGGCCTTGACTTGCTGACACACCAGGCACTTGGCCACAAAACGTGCTATCTCTCTCTTCATTCCGTGCCACCAGTAGTACTGTCTTAGATCTCTGTACATCTTCGTGCCTCCTGGATGAATGGAATAGGTGGAACTGTGTGCCTCTGACATCAATTCTTGTCGAAGTTCTCCATTTGGAACATAGAGACGATCTCTGCATCTCAGTGTTCCGTCTTCATGTATCCGCAGTCCTGTCTGTAATCCAGCCTCTGTCCTCTGTCTGAGCCTCTGAAATCTGGCATCTGTCGGCAAGGCAGCCTTGATTCTCTCTACCAGTGTCGATTGCAATTGGAAACTCGACAACTGTCCGTCTACTCCGGGTATGACAACCTCTATCCCCATCTGTTCTAGATCTCTTAACAGATGTTGTTGGGTAGTCAAGAAGAATGCCATAGGTCTTCTGCTCAATGCGTCTGCTACTACATTGGCCTTTCCCGGGTGGTACTGTAGCTCAATTTCGAAGTCTGTCATCACCTCGAGCCAACGTCTCTGTCTCTGATTAAGATCCTTCTGAGTGTAGACATATTTCAGGCTCTTGTGATCCGTAAATATCTCCACTCTTTCTCCATATAGGTAGTGCCTCCAAAGCTTTAAAGCAAAGATCACCACGGCAAGTTCCAAGTCATGGGTGGGATAGTTCTTCTCATGTGTCCTCAACTGCCTAGAAGCATAAGCTACAACCTTTCCATGCTGCATCAAGACGCATCCTAATCCTTTCCCGGATGCATCGCTGTAGATTACAAATCCTCCGGGTCCAGAAGGTATGGTCAAGATAGGTGCTGTAGTCAAGCGTTTCTTCAGCTCATCGAACGCCTTTTGACACTCCTCTGTCCAAGTGAACTCTTGCTCCTTATGGGTCAAGCGGGTCATTGGCTCTACAATCTTCGCGAAGTTCTCTACGAACCTCCGGTAATATCCGGCAAGTCCTAGGAAACTCCTCACTTCTGAGACATTGGTAGGGGTTGGCCATGTCTCTACAGATGAAATCTTCGCCGGGTCTACTGAGATACCGTCTCCTGAGATGACGTGTCCAAGGAAAGCGACACGATCTAGGAGAAACTCACACTTGCTCAGCTTGGCATAAAGTCTCTCTTCCCTCAGTGTCTCTAACACTAGTCTCAAGTGCTCTTCGTGCTCCTCGTGGCTCTTCGAATACACCAAAATGTCGTCGATGAAAACTACCACGAACCGGTCTAAGTATTGGTGGAATACTCTGTTCATCAAGTTCATAAATACAGCTGGCGCATTCGTCAGTCCAAAAGGCATCACTAAGAACTCGTAGTGACCATAACGAGTCCTGAATGCTGTCTTCTGAATGTCTTCTCTTCGCACCTTCACTTGATGATAACCCGATCTTAAGTCGATCTTTGTGAACACTACTGCTCCTGTCAACTGGTCGAATAAATCGTCAATCCGTGGCAGGGGATACTTGTTCTTGATAGTCAAAGCATTAAGGGCTCTGTAATCAATACACATACGTACTGTTCCATCCTTCTTAGGCACAAACAATACTGGTGCTCCCCATGGTGATGCACTAGGACGGATAAATCCCTTGCTCTGAAACTCCTCCAATTGTAGCTTCAACTCGTCTAACTCCTTCTTCGCCAATCGGTACACATTAGAAGATACCGGTGCTGCTCCTGGTACTAGCTCAATGGTGAACTCCACGTCTCTATCTGGGGGTAAGCCTGGCAATTCGTCGGAAAAAACATCCTCGAATTCTGCAACTATAGGTGGGGGCGAAATCTCCATAGCCATGCAAGTCCCAGCTGTCTGTCCTACTCCTTGTTCGACGGTCCCTCGCATGTACTCGAACTCCGGTTGATCTGGTGGTCTAAAAGTGACGCTACCCTTCCGGCAGTTCAGTATGGCGTTATACTGGCTTAACCAATCCATACCTAACACAACATCAAAGTACGGCATAGGCAATACCAAGAATCGCGCTCTCATCTCTCTACCACATACGACTACCGAGCACGTTCTAATGGTGCTGGTAACCGGCACGATACCTCCTCCGGTAAGAATCTTCCAACTCCTAGGTAAGGGGGAAGTCGCTACTCTATGCATTGCTACAAATCTACTAGATATAAATGACAATGTAGCACCAGAATCAAACAAGGCTGTCGCAGGTAGAGATGCGACTAAAATGGTACCTGTGATTGCCTCTCCTTCTGTTTCCTCTTCGGTGGTTGCTAAGGCAAAGGCCTGTCCCTGTCTCTGTCCTCCTGCCTGCTGTCGGGCACGATCAAACTGTGCCTGCTGTGGGGGCAAGGGTGGTCCCCTCTGGAATCCTCCGGGTGCTGGTGGACGTTGGCCTCCTGGTGGGGGTAGTATCCTCGGGGCTGGTGCTGCTGGTCTCTGTCCGGCCTGTGGGGCTGTCTCCCTGCGCTGTGGGCAGTCTCTGGCAAGGTGCTGGCTGGCTCCACAAATCATGCATGTCCCAAGTCTCTTTCGGCAGTCCTTCTCGAAGTGACCTCTCTTACCACAGAAGTGGCAAGTCGGGAGTTCCTGGTGTGGATATGGTGATGCTCTCTGCTGTGTCTGCGCTCCAGGACGACGGATAGGTCCTCCTGCTCCGGGCTGGACTCTAGCTGGCGTGGTCGTGCTGGAACGTCTAGATCTTCTGACAATGGCCTCCTGGATCCTTGCCTCTGCTAGGACCTCCTCATAAGAAACCCTTGCCTGTGCGGTGGTGTATCTCTGTAGCTCAAAATTGAGACCGTGGTGGAATCTCTGAGCGTTCTCTAGATTATTGGGTATCAGGACGGCTCCAAATCTGCTAAGGCGGCTAAACTCTGCGTCATATGCGTCAACAGTCATATTCCCCTGTTCTAGATGTAGGACTGGGAGTATAGGGCATTTCTGACTGTTGCTGGAAAATACTTTGCATTGAAGTACTCTAAGAACTGTTCCCAAGTCTGGTTCTTACCTACACTGCGCTCAATGGAATCCCACCAGTGATGGGCGTTGCCTTTTAGTTGGGCCCTTACTGCGGTCATCCAAAGGTCTGGTTGCAGTTGTGAGGCCTCTAATAGCATCTCCGTGTTGGCGATCCAATCGGAGATCTGTTCTGCAGTCTCATTGCCTGAGAAGGTATCTGGTCCCATCTGTCGGAACCATCTAACAGTGCCACCTGTCGGGGCTGGTGGAGGTGCTGGTGCTGGTGCTGGTGTCGTGACAGGTGTCCTCTCTAGTACTGCCATCAGACTCTGTCGTAATGTCTCTGTCTGCTGCCACTGTGCTTGTATCATTGCCTGGAAGAACTGAAGCATCTGTGGCTGGCCATCTAGCTGTGGCATCTAGGGCGGATAAGGTGGAGGCGGTGGTAGTGGAATCTCTGGTTGTGCAGTAGGCGTCTCCTCAGATGTCGGCCTCTCAGTCTGCGGCATCGGTGTAGCTCCTGAAGTCTGGCCCTCATAATGTTGCGTGGGGATGGTCTGGGAAGTCTGTCCTTCAGGTGGTGGTGTAGGATCGCCCTGTGGTGTCTCGTGCCAATGTATCAGTGGTGTCTGCAGCGGGTGTTGCCCTTGGGGTACCTCATCTCCTTGAGTGGTGTTATCCGGCACCGCGGCACGGGGTGCTCCTCGTCCACTGCGCAAATTCATCTTGCTGCAAGGGATAGAGCTTCATTAAAAGAGTACGAGAACAAACAAACAGGATGCATATATTTAGAAGCAGTATGAAGGAAGTTCAAAGGCGAATCAAAGTGGATGAGACCTAATAATTTCTATCCTATTGCAGGCTCGCTGGGCATGTTACCATACCACAAGCGAAAAAGTAGACCTGCATGGGCCACCACTAAAACCATGTCACGCCCCAGTCCCAAAATATATGGAACCAGGCCACGTGGCAATAGCCAGCTGACACGTCTCCGAGGATATCCCAATTTAATGGATCCACGAAGAGTGCTACGCTGTCCTATGATACTAACATGTCCAATATCAGTCAATAACAGGTAAACTAATCTCATCCACCATATAAAGAGCAAGATACACTAAATAAACTGCTGGTTAATAAATACCAGTCTCAAGATATCATAGTACAACTAATGATGTCTGGTGGGAACAAACCCACTACTCTGACGAAATAAAGTACTGAAATGAGATATAAAAGAAATGGCTATGGCATCAGCTGAGAGGATAATGATGCCCTCCATCTAGGCTAAAGGCCTACCAACTAGTCACGGAAACTCTGACGGCTGCACCTCCAACTCCTCGGCTGAAACGAATCTCGTCTCCTGTCCTGGGCCGTATACTGTGGGGTAGTAAGCCTCGTCTAAATCTGGAAAGGTACCAGGTCCTCAGAGGGACGTAACAAGATACAAGAAAACAACATGCTATATATGAATACTGAATAAAATAAATACAATAAGGGTGTGCTAGCCATCTAAGTGAATGCAATGTGAGGTCAACTCTGATGCGTATGAGTAGGCGTAGGCATAGCGTCCATACTCCGAAGAAAATGGCATCTGTACAGTATATCGTCCATATCGCTCCGAAGAACGTGGCATCAGTATAAAGGGAAACTCATTGGACCCGGGTTCCTCCGAACTACGGCTCCAATGTGTGTATCCCATACGCCTCCTAGTTGTCCTCCCCGCCCAATATAGATACGCAAGTCGACTACTCGACGTACATACCATGAATCTATATGCCAAGTCACTAAATTATATCCTGACTACATGCTAGCCGTGATGTAGGATGTACGCAACGATAGCTAGTCGAGTGCGCAAGCCCGCATCCCAATATGAATGTATCTCAGTGTGCGTGTAAGGTGTCAGGTCTCAGACAATCACAGAGTATCGTCCAATGGGTTGAGTCTGCTAAGATCTAAGTCCATCTATACTAATCATCGACGTAACCGTCGAATGCAACCGAGACAACTCGGACGCGCACAGTTGTACCAACAACAAGAATACAATACAACATATGCATATTTAATTTAGACAGTAAATATAGCAAGGTATCTTGCCTGTATCCGGAAGCTGTGAATGCCAAAAGCTGGTTCCTGCGATGTCTCCTGGCTGATCCAAAGGTCCTAAACACAAAAATATAATATAACAATCTAACATCAGACACTAACATACATAAGTAATTATGGCGTTGCTCCTAGATATTGTTACAGGTTTACTGCTGACCGATTACAGCATCACAGGTGCACGTAGCTAGGGTGTACCCATGTTCTGTCTTTGGTCAACGTTTTCCTTGTGACAATAATTATCGGTTTATGGTTGACAACTATTTCTGCTCTGCACGGAAACATGTCCTTGGTTTCATATTCAACCATACTTGGTTTATGTCCAGTGTCCGAATGAGATACTGGACCTAGATGACAGGTCTAAATTAAGTTATTCGATGGTTATTAGATGAGTTCTAACCCTGGTTAATTGTCATGCCATTTTATATAAAGATTAGGGTTAATAATGTTGTGTCCAAGAATCCAACTCTCAATTTCGACGACACAATACTCACATATGAATATGATACTAGGGGGAAGGAGTATAGGCGTTACCTAGCGGCTGGGCGAGGTTCTTCAGCGTAGTCGTCTTCCGGTGGGTGGCGGTGCTCCGGTCAGCAGCCGGCGAGCAAGGCAGCGGCGGCAGCGGCTCGCAGCAGCGACTGCGGGTGATCGCAGCAGCAGCGCAGCGCTGGGCGGCGGCAGTGGCCTGTCTGGCGGGTCGGTTGGCGGGTCTGTCGGCGTCAGGCGGAGCGGGGGTGGTGTATGGCGGCAGCAGTCGGTCGGGGTAATGGCTGAGGGCAGGCGGTCGGGTAATGGCTGATGGTGGGCGGTCGGGTAATGGCTGATGGTGGGCGGTCGGGTAATGGCTGATGGTGGTGGGTTGGAGTCCGGCGTCGAGGGTGAGCAGGTGGCGGGGTGGCGGCTAGTTGTGGTCTGGCCGGAAGTAGGGGAGGGGTCGGCTAGGGTTTGTAGGGGGTGGTGATGGTTTTCTCTAGGGTTTCAAAGAAGGAACTTCATATATATATACATATGGAGAAGTTTGTGGGCTGATCTTGGCTTGGGCTTGTCTGGTCTCATTGAGATGGGCTGGTCCAATGGGAATGAGTATTGGTGGGCTGAATAAGTGTTGCTTGAGGTGAACCTAGCCTTAATTAAAAATTTAACTAACAGTTTAACTAGATAATTCATCGTGTATTTAAACATTATAAGCTATATTATGAGTGGTACACCAGTGTCGTGGCATACAGGTTTGAGGTAGACTGATACCTAAATTTTGGGTTTGGGTTGGGGTTCTACTCAGTAAGGTAATTGATTAAATTCATATTTTTTAGACGAGGGGGTTTAGAGATGGTCCTCCCAAGATCCTCCAAAGTCGATCATGCACGCTCTCAATATATCCTCTAGTATCTGTATTATGCACTCTGACTGGCCATCAGTCTGTGGATGATATGCAGTGCTGAACTTGAGATGAGTTCCTAGACTCTCCTGCATACTCTGCCAAAAATATGACGTGAACCTGGAGTCACGATCCGATACAATACTGACAGGCACTCCATGTAGTCGTACTATTCTCCACATATACATGTCAGCTAATATCTCCGTGGACTGCTCAACTCTGAAGGGCAAGAAATGTGTAGACTTGGTGAGTCTTTCTACGATAACCCAAACTGCATCCTTTCTTCTAGGGCTCCGCGGGAATCCTGTGATAAAGTCCATGGTAATGTGTTCCCACTTCCACTCGGGAATGGGAAGTGGCTGCAATAGTCCGGCAGTCCTCTGATGTTCAGCCTTGACTTGCTGACAAACTAAATATCTCCCCACGAATCTTGTAATCTCTCTCTTCATCCCATGCCACCAGTAATATTGTCTCAAATCTCGGTACATCTTCGTACCCCCGGGATGAATAAAATAAATCGAGCTATGAGCCTCGGTCATCAACTCCTGGCGTAGCTCGCCCCTCGAAACGTATAGGCGATCTCCATACCTTAATATTCTGTCTTCAAGAATCCTGAGTCCTGTATGCATGTCGACCTCTGTCCTCTCTCGCAGTCGTCTAAATCTCACATCTATAGGCAGGGCTGCCTTGATCCTCTCAATCAATGTGGACTGGACCTTGAGACTGGCCATCTGTCCATCAATGACTGGCAATATAATCTCTATCCCAAGCTTCTGAAGATCCTCTAGCAATTTCCGGTGAGTTGTCAAAAAGTAGGCCATGGGCTTCCTGCTTATGGCATCTGCTACTATATTCGCCTTGCCAGGGTGGTACTGTAACTCTATATCATAATCTGTCATCAACTCTAGCCAGTGCCTTTGTCTTATGTTAAGCTCCTTCTGCGTGTAGACATACTTCAGACTTTTGTGATCTGTATAAATCTCTACATGCTCACCATAAAGGTAGTGTCGCCATAGCTTTAGTGCAAATATCACTGCAGCTAGCTCTAGATCGTGCGTCGGATAGTTCTTCTTATGAACTCTCAGCTGTCTCGATGCGTAGGCTATCAATTTGCCATGTTGCATCAGTACATATCCTAATCTGCTCCCAGACGCTTTACTGTACACTACAAATTCTCCCGATCCTGTAGAAAGTGTCAAAATTGGTGCTGATGTCAGACGCTTCTTCAGCTCATCGAAAGCCGTCTGATACTCTTTGATCCAGATAAACTCCTCGCTTTTACGTGTCAGTCGCGTCATGGGTGTAGCGATCATCGAAATTTTTTCTACGAACCTCCGATAATATTCGACAAGTCCGAGGAAACTCCTAACCTCTGTAACTGATGTAGGAGTAGGCCACGTATCTACTGCAACTATCTTCTTTGGGTCAACTAATAGTCCATCTTCGGTGATTATGTATCCCAGGAATGGTACTCTATCCAAGCAGAACTCATATTTGCTGAGCTTGGCGTACAGCCTCTCCTGCCTCAGTGTCTCCAACACAATCCTGAGATATCTCTCGTGCTTCTCCTGGCTCTTAGAATAAACCAAGATGTCATCGATAAATACCACCATGAACTTATCTAAGTACTTTTGGAAAACATTGTTCATCAGACTCATAAATACTACTGGCGCGTTGGTTAAACCAAATGGCATGACTAGAAACTCGTAGTGCCCATACTTCATCCGAAAAGCCGTCTTTGGGATGTCCTCTCTCCGTACCTTGATATGATAATAGCCGGATCTGAGATCGATCTTCGTGAATACACATGCACCACTAAGCTGATCAAATAAATCCTCGATGTGCGGTAGTGGATACTTGTTCTTTATCGTTACAGAATTTAATGCCCTGTAATCGATACACAAGCGTACCGTACCATCCATCTTCGGCACAAATAAAATGGGTGCTCCCCATGGCGATACACTAGCCCGTATGAAATCCTTATCTAAGAGATCATCTACTTGAACTTTCAACTCAACCAACTCCTTCGGTGCTAGTCGGTAAACGGGGGAAGTAACTGGCTCGGCTCCAGGAGTCAACTCTATAGTGAACTCAATCTCTCTGTCAGGTGGCATGCCTGGGAGATCCTCTGGAAACACATTCTCAAACTCTAATATAAAGTGAAGGTATATCGGTTCACCTTCTGAAATGTGTATCGCTAGGGTAGGTTGGACACCATGCTCTCGGACTCCCCGAAGAAACTCAAACTCAGGGTGATCTAGGGGTCTAAATATGACACAACCACGACGGCAATCTAGCGTTGCGTGGTATTGGCTCAACCAATCCATGCCTAGGATAATGTCATAGTCCAGCATGGAGAAGACCAGAAATTGGGCATGCATCTCTCGTCCGCAGACAACTACTGAACATGATCTACAAGTGTCGCTAACAGGTACTATTCCACCTCCCGTAAGAATCCTCTTGATCTTCGGGAAGGGGTGCAGTGGCTATTCTATGGGTGGCCACAAAACTAGCATCTATAAAAGAGTGTGTGGCACTAGAATCAAATAAGACTACTGCTGGTAATGAAGCTACTAAGATAGTACTTGCGATCACTTCTCCTGCTGTCTCTGCCTCCTCTATAGTCATCGCATAGGCCTGACCATGTCTCGATGCCGGTGCCCTCGGCAGCTACCATTGAGCCTACTGGAATCGATCTGCCAGTGGGGCCAAGGGTGACCTCCTCTGATTTCCCCTGGGTGCTGGTGGTCACAGTGCTCCAGCTCCTGCGATAGGCTGCCTCGGTGCTGGCAGGGCTGGCCGGTGAACCATCTGTACTGGATCCCTCTGGTCAGGGCAATCTCGGATTGCATGCTGGCCCGATCCACATCTCAGACATACGCCCAGCCTCCATCGACAGTCCCTCAATAAATGTCCCCTCTTACCGCAAAAATGGCATATGGGAATCACTGCTCCCTGCAGGGGTACTGCTATCTGCTGCTGCTATACTAGAGGATGCTTCGCAGGTCCTCCCTGAGGGGCTCGAACTGCTGATGACGATGTACATGAGCGCTTTAGGCTGGCCTCCATCTTGTTGATGTGATCTTGGCGTCGTGCTGCTAATAATACCTCGGAGTAGGAGGTGGGGGCTATGGACCCGATAAATCTCTGCGTCTCGAAACTCAGGCCTTCATAGAACTTCTTGGCCTTTGCCTCCTCAGTAGGGATCAGGTACGGTACAAATCTTCTCAGGCAGAGGAACTCAGCATTGTATTCATCTATAGTCATACTTTCCTGCCTGAGGTTCTAAAATCTATCCTGAAGCTCTGCTCGGGCAATGGAGGGTATGTACATCTCCTGGAAGAGCCTAGAGAACTCTTCCCACGTGACCCGGTCTGGTCCTAAACGCTGCTCCCCTGAGAGCCACCAGTGATGAGCGTTGTCAGTGAGCTGCATCCTGACGGCAGTCATCCATCGGTGCCGGGGGAGGTCAGTAGCCTACAGCTAGTGCTGAATGCTGGTGAGCCATGCATGGACCTCCGTCGGCTCTTCTGTGCCAGCAAAAGGTTGTGGCATCATACAACGGAAGTCTATGACAAACCCCATCGTCGACTGGTGTGCTGGTGGTGATGCCTGCCCCAAGGTCGTCATGATACTCTCCCTCAAGGTCTCAGCCTAGCGCTGTTGGGCCTGCTGCTGAGCCTGTTGCTGGACCTGCTGCTAGGCCTGCATCATCGCATATACCATCTAAAACATCTGTGTCCCATCTATGGGTTGCCCTGCGGAGAATGGCATATAGGGCATCAAAGGAGGTAATGGTGGAGGTGGGGGCAGCTGCTGCTCCTCCTGACTCGGGGTCCTCTGATCCTCAGGTCCTGCCTGATACGGAGTCTGATGCCCGTCCGAAGGTATCTCTGGCTGCCCCGATGACTGTCCCAGGGGATCTGGAGTCAACATAAGAACATGCCCCAATTTTGGTTCCCCGGATGATACTACGTCACGAAGAACATCGCCCGGCTGCGTGATGCATCCGCTGCGGAGATTCATAACTCTGAAAAAAAGTTATGACTGCGATCAACGTTGAAGAAATATACAAGATGCAATTTGGTAAAAGAAATCGAGATAGAGGTGTCATGTGAAGGTTTTAAACTTGTAGATGAGATTTCCTAATATCTATTCCTAATTTACAGTCTCGCTTGGCACAGTCAGGTGACCAAGACGATTTAAATTGGACCTGCATGGGCCACCACAAAAACATTGTCATGCCCCGGTTCCAAAGATAAGGAACTGAGTCACATGGCAATGGCCAGCAGCACACTTTGACGGGTATCCCAATATAATGGCCCGTCAGAGTGCACCTAAGCTGTAAAGTACCATGAATAACCCAACACATAACACATAAATAGTGAATCTAAATCTCATCCACAGGCAACAGATATAAGAACACATAGAGGTAATCACAAACTACTAATGTACAGAAAGGAAATGTCACGAGAAAATATATCATAGTACAAATACTACAGTAGTCACACGGGATCAAATCCGCTAGTACAAAATACTGGAAAGAAAGTAAGCAATGAGATAACTTGGAACAGCATCAGATAACTAGATAGTAATACCGTCCCAAGGATAAAGTCACTACCAGAGATCAGGCGAAGTCCTCGGGGATGACCTCATCCTCGGCAATGGGTCATGCTGCTGGATACGTACCTGGACCGTACTCCTCTGGGTAATCCTCCTCGCCTAAACTTAGAAGGGAACCAGGTCCTCAGAGGAACGTAACATGGTACAAAAATACAGCATGCCAAGTATAACAGAAAGTACAAGTGCAATGATGGGGTAATCTAGCATAATCACCTAAGTGAGACACAGTTTGAAGACAATATTTGATGTATGGGCTGTCCAAAATAAAATCGTAGCTCCGAACACAGAGACACACAGGGCGTACCGTGTAGAAGCATGAAAAATACGTTGTAGAGTTATACGCAGTATTTTGGTGCTGGGCAGCGTAAAATATAACTTCAGAGCCATCGGCGTACAACAGGGCTTCATCGCTAGTACAACATAAAATATAAGCCCCAGGACAATCCGCGTAATACAGTATTTCCAAGCTGCTTCAGCGTAAAAAGGTTGTTACATCGCCACTTTGGCGTAGAACCTAGTCGCTTTTAATGCAGTGGGAAGTCGTACGGGGAACGCTTCGTATTCCTCGAATGAACCTGTCAGATCATGCAGTGAACCTGACTCCTGACAACGAGTACTGCACAGCTATCCAGACGACGGTTGTAATGATGGTGCGGCACACAAACCCAAACCGTCGTTTAGTGACACTTTCCTGATACAAAGCGCTTTTACGCATACAAGGGAATACGCTGCCTAGTTTTACACAGGCAGATGTGAGCTTTTACACTCAGCAGAAGACAAAACAAACTATCACATCAAAAGCTGCTCTTCATACAAAGCTTGAGGCACGTCTCTATATTTAATGCGCAGAATAGGGGCAGATCTCTGCATTTAATGTACGAGATTTGGTTATATCTCCAAAGACTGGGTGAGCCATAATTACGGCTAATACGTCCACATCATTACCTTTGCACATTACTCCATCAGGCTAGTTTTAGCTATAGGAGTACGTTGTACGCTATCTCCTTGAAATACGCCATTGGGCTATTTTTAGCTATAAGGAGCACGTCGTATGCTATCTCCTCGAAATATGCCAACTCAGGCTATATTTGCATTGGCATGTGATAAGGCTATTTTTGTCCATAATACGCTCAAGACCTCAGTCAAGAAAGGAGGATCAGCTATCTTTTACGCTAGCTACCTATCCATGCAGCACCAGGCTTCTACGCCTACAAGGCTTCTATGCCTACAAGGCTTCTACGCCTATTTAGCTTCTATGCCGACTCGACAACTACTTGGCTTCTACGCCAACCTGACAACTATTTGGCTTCTACGCCATGGTGACAGTTATTGGCTTCTACCCCAACCTTTTCTACGCAAGGGGCAGTTACCTACGTAGCTTGCATGCCATGATCTTCGTAGCAGTTATACGCATTTTCTCATCATGGGACACGCGTCACACACAGATTCAGAAGATCATCTATACGTAGGTGGCAGTTATTATAACCGCTGCGTAAAAATTGCCATACTCTCCACTGTCCGGCTTCTACGCCGACTGGACGGTTACTGTCACTAAAACCCTATAAATATAGACCCCTATTGACAGAGGTCCAGGGTCGCAAATTCCAGAGTTGAAGAATCAAGGTCGAAAAAAAGTCAAAGAGATCGAAGAACAGAGAGAGAAGAGCTCAGATAGAGAGTAGTGATCGACAATTTTGGCATCGAGCATCCACTTCCTCTTGCAATCCTTGAAGCATCTCCTTCTTCTACAGCACTTCTTTATCATCGTGTGGTCCAAGGGACAAAGTGATCGACTGCAGATCAGACTCCTATAGCAATATTTACCCAGATTAAAATTCGTAATTGACATCCTCGTATAGGATTAATTGTACTTCTTGTTTGTAAACCTAAGAAAGGGTTTTGTATAAACCTAGTTTTATTTCTTCCGTTTATTATCAAACACGAGATGGCGACTCTGTTGGGGATGTCTTTCTCATCTGACGAGAAAGCAATTGCTCAACATGATGCAGTATCAGTAGGATCAATGAAGAAGACCTTGGTCGCCCAGTTCGACCAGTCTGCCTACGAAGATATACTTCGAGCAGGGGGTAGCTCTCACTCTCTCTCCGTCCAAGACAATTGGAAATTGCGTAAGGTCTGGATGCCCCGGACATCCCCTACCGTTCCTGCCGACTCTCTGATCTCTTTGACCAACATGGTTGTAGCATCGCTTCCTCCGCGCCTTGTGCGTAAAACTCAGTCTCCGGTCGCTGACGGGACAGACAAAACTTTTGGCAATGCCTTAGCGCCAATCCAGAAGTTCACTTCGCGCCTTGCGCGTAAAACTCAGTCTCCCGTCGCTGGCGGGGTAGACAAAACTTCTGGCAATGCCTCAGCGCCAATCCAGAAGCATACATCGCGCATTGCGCGTAAAAACTCATCTCCCATCGCTGATGGGACAGACGTAGTTTCTGACAAGGCCTCAGCGCCAATTCAAAAAATTTAAATACGCTCTGCACGTAATAATATCACTCTCACTCAAAAGGAGGCAGAGAGTCCCAGTAATCTCCGCAAGGGAAAACAAATGGCAGAATTCTCAACTTCTCGGCCTTTACGCCAGTAAAAGCAGAGTCTACCCACTCTCCAGATTATGCGGAACGCTGACGGCCGTTTGAGGACTTCCTCAGTTTTACGCCAACCTGAGCAAAATTTCAAATTAAGCCAGGAGAAGTCCCCCGGCGTAAAGAAGGTCCAGTTTACGGATAGATACGCTCCTCGGGGATCATGTGCTGCTCATATGGCTGAACTGCTGTATTCCTACGGCAGGAAAAGGGTTGGGGTTCCCAATATCCATATTCCAACTGATGTAAACAGGAGAAACAAATATTCTTTGTCTTCTTCTTCTGTTAATCCTCCTAACTTGCGAGAATTCTTGATCCAGAAATGCAAAGACAGGAGTCATAAACAGGCTTCAGTTCCCCTAACTGTCAAACGTGGGGAGATCATGTGGGAAGATACATCAAGATCTAATATCGTCATGACTTATGGGCCACATGAAAATTTTGTCTTTATTGTTCCTCCAACTCGCGACGACCAGCATCCAATAGTCTTCGGTCGCATGCGGAATAGTCCGATTGTATAAGAAGAATCTCGAGAATCTGATACTGGAAAAATATAAATCCACAAGTATAGCCCACAAGCTTTAAAGATTATACAAAGCATGGGTTATGATTTAAAGTTGAAACAAGGCCTCAACTATGGAAAAGGCAGACGAACACCGTTGTATAGTAATCCTTTCTGTCAACAAACTCGTTTTGGGTTGGGGTACACTACATCTCTTGTAAATTCCAAACCTCCAGAGGCTAATCCTGTAATATCAGAGGCAAGTCCTTCTAAATCAACTTCAGGGGTCAAATGCCATGACAAGTCTGGGGGTAGCCTACCTCGACAAAATAGGGCACCATCCAAAGCAGGGGGTAGAATTCCTTCTGAGTCCGAAGATGATGTAAACCCCCTCACCCAAAATAGATATTTTGTGTATATTTTATATTATTATAGGTATTGAATTTCTTTAGAGTATTCTGTTATTTAATTAGCAAATGAATTTCTTGATATATTTACTTATATAAATATTTATTTAGAATTATTTTTAGGTTATTGTAGATTTTTGAAATTAATTAGGATTTATTTGGATATATATAGTCTTAATATTAGATAGATGCTAATTTAGTGTTAATAGATATTAATAAGATTTTATAAATTATTTGTATTATATTTAATTATATTCAAGATTATAAATTATTGAGATAGATTCAAACTCTACTTTAAATTAATTCAAATCATGAACCTACTAGGAATACAACTTAATGTATATCATATCCTTATTTAAATTTATCATAATCCTATCCAAATTAAACAATCCTAGTTGTATTTAATTAAGTAGTCTCCACCATTATAAATACCTCATCCTTCATATTTTTTTTCCCCAAATTCCTCTCTTTTTCGTCCAAAAATAGTCAAAATTTGTCATAAATTCAGCCTCATTTTCTACTAGTTATGACGAATTAAAAAGACGATATCTCCTAGCTCTGGACTCCAAACGCGCTCCAGTTTTTTTTGTTAGAACGATAATGAGGTTAGATTTCTGATTATATAATTTTTTTTACGAAATTATGAGTATTAAATTCTGAAAAATTCATAGAGCACAGTATGTCCAAAAATAGACGTGTTTTGATGTTTTCGCGATTTCGGGAGAACCAGAAATCAGAATCATGAACCGTTTAAAGTTTCGGAAAGCTAATATCGAGATCATCGACATATATTTTTCCCAGAATTTAATTTGAAGTATTTACATACTATTAATTCTGTAGAACTTCTAGGTTAGAATTTAACCATCGGTGCACAATACAAAATTTGTATGTGCCATAATTTTCAAACGAATTTGAATTCAGATGAGCCGTAAATTCCAGTATGTTTTTGATGCTGAAATCTACAGAAAATCATGCATGAAAGTTGAGTTTGTATCGGTTGACTTTTTGGTCAACAGATCGCCTCGATTTGCGTGCCATGAGTCTCGAGTTGATAAAATTCAGTTTCTTTGGACAAAATTTAGGAATTAATATAAAAATCAGAATAATAAGATTAAAATAGGATTTTAGAGTAACTATTCCAGAATTAAATAAATTAAAATAAATTATCTTTTGACGTGATAAATTTGTAATAAGGCTATTTGGACTGTGACTTGGACCCTGATTCATACCAGCAGCAGGACCCCAGGCAAGATACCTTGCCAAATTGTTTACAGTACTTTGCATGCTATTTATATTTCTTTTTATTTATTTTATTTTTGTATAGTTCTTGCATGTGTAGTTTTTCTCCAGTCATTACTATGTATTAGATATGTTGACACACACATGGCACCTAGTATTATGGGAGGACAATCATTAGGCGTATGGGCTTTTAACCACTCTGATAAACCGTAGTATATAGTTCGCACTACGGGCGTGTGTCGCGCTGGTCGCTACCCCAGAGGTATGTCGATTTCTGTAGAGTCGCGCTGGTCGCTACCCCAGAGGTATGTCGATTTCTGATGTTCTAGACGGGTGTGTGAGTTGTGAGGCTTAGATCGAGTAGACTACCCTTGCCCATACGTCAAAAAATTGTCCTCATTTGCATTCATATAGATTGTCTTGTACAGCATACTTATCTATTTTCAAACCATATGCATGTTTACTGTATTCAAATTGGCTCGTATTTTCTGTATCTTGTTACGTCCCTCTGAGGACCTGGTCCGCTGCCAGGTGTATCTTTTTTTGAGTATTTACAGGAGCGCAGATTTGGATGGTTACATGTGATCCGAGGATGTCTTCTCTTCGAGCTGTGATGGATAGCTGGTATTCTTATATTGTGTTGTGGTGTTATACTCATATTGTATTTGCTCTTATATTCGAGTTGGTAGTGGATTTTTTTCCATCCAACTATCATCCTTAGATACTTCTTATTGAGATCTAGTTTCATAGATACTGGTTATTTATTTCTATATGATTTTGGTGGATGAGATTTAGATTTTACCCTGTGACTTGTATTATATTTTATACCACTTGTAGATTTTATATTCATATTATAGCGTATGTATGGATTTGGTTTCCATATATTGGAGTTGCCATATCCATGCGGCTGGCATGCTTACGTGTCCTAGTCCTACGTATTTTTGGGACTGGGGCGTGACAGATGATGCAACGATGACGATCTTCCCGGAAGATCGTAAAACTCAGACATCGGGAGCCCGAAGGCAGAAAGGGACTTTCTCCTTCAATGAAGATGATATCATTGAAATCTTTAATATATTGATGAAGAAACACAAACTTCGGCTACCCAATATCAGATACCCTGAGAGGGCTGACAAAGTCGATGACCCAGATTATTGTCTCTTCTATCGGTACATTCATTACCCTACAATGGCCTGCTATGTACTAAAAAGAAGAATCCATGAGTTGATCGATGCCAAGGTCATCACTTTGCATCTGTAAACGAGGGGACGATCACTGCAAATTGATTTTACTTTTAATGTGACAATTTGCTCCCTCAAGAAGATACCGGATGATTAGTCCCTAAAGTTTTCCCAGTAGATTCTTCAGGTCTATCCCCACTCAAGAAAATCACTCTACAGTGAATTTTTTTGGACATGAGTTCACATTCATATTACCTCTGAACTATTGTCCAAATATTTTGTTATCTCCCCAGCTGAGTTTGTCATGTTCATATTACCTCTGAACAAACCATCCTGGTCTGACTATCGATTATCACGTCCATATTACCTCTGATATCGGTTGTCATCTTAACTTAACATCCGTACTTAACTCTAAGTACGCCAGTGGTGTTGAGTCCATAAAAACTGTCATGTCCATACTACCTCTGAACAGATATGTACCTCCATCCCTCATGTAGTTGTTGTTTGATAAAATAAACGAAAGACATGGAAATGAGGTCTTATACGAAAACTCGCTCTTTATGTTTACAAACAAGCAGTACAATTAATCCTATACGAGGATATCGAGTATAATTTTTTAATCTGGGTAAATATTGCTATAGGAGTCTGATCTGCAGTCGATCACTTTGTCCCTTGGACCACACGATGATGAAGAAGTGCCGTAGAAGACAGAAAGCAGCTTCGAAGGTTTGCTGAAGAGAGTGGATGCTCGATGCCAAAGTCGTCGATCACTACTCTTTGCCTGAGCTCTAGATTCTTCTCTCTCAAAGACTCTTCGGTTCTGATTTTTTAATCTTCGACCATTTTCCCTCCAATTTTTTGACCTTGGACCTCTATCAATAGAGGTCTCTATTTATAGAGTTTTAGTGACAGTGACCACTCAGTCGGCGTAGAAACCGAGTAGTGGAAAGTACAACACCCTTTTACACGATGGTTAAAATAACCGTTGCCCGCGTATAAATGACCTTTTGAATGAGCATGTGACGCGTGTCCAATTAAGAGATAACGCGTATAACTGCTGCGAAGAACACGGCATAAAAGCCACGTAGGTAGTTATCCCTCGCGTAGAAAAGGTTGGCGTAAAAGCCAATAACTGTCACCATGGCGTAAAAGCTAAGTAGGCATAGAAGCCGAGTAGGCGTAGAAGTCGAGTGGACGTAGAAGCCGAGTGGGCGTAGAAGCCGAGTGGGCGTAGAAGATAACTGATCCTCTTCTCCTGACTGAGGCCTGAGTTGGCAAAATGTGCCAAAGTGATGATGTGGACGTCTTAGCCAAAATTATGGCTTTTGGACATATAATCAAATCTCTTGCATTAAATGCAGAGATCTTCCCCCATCCTGCGCATTAAATGGAGAGGCGTGTCTTCGAAGATTTGCCATCATTTTGCGAATTAAATGCAGATAAGCGCCTCGAATCCTGTACGAAGAGCAACTGATGACGTGGCAGTCTGTTTGTCTTCTGCGGAGCGTAAGAAGCTCACGTCTGCCTGTGTAAAACTAGGCAGCGTATTCCCTTGTATGCGTAAAAGCAGTTTACGCAAAGGGGATGTCACTAAACGACGGTTCGATGACATTTAATCAAATCTCCTGCATTAAATGCAGAGATCCGCCATTATCCTGCGCATTAAATACAGAGGCGTGTTTTGAAGGTCTGCCACCCTTTGTGCACATTAAATGCAGAGATATGCCTCGAGCCCTATACGAAGAGCAGCTTTTGACGTGGCAGGTTGTTTGTCTTCTGTGGAGCGTAAACATCTCACATCAGCCTGTGTAAAACTAGGCAGCGTATTCCTTTGTATGCGTAAAAGCGGTTTACGCCAAGGAAATGGCAGTAAATGACAGTCTGGGTTGCTGTGCCGCACCATCATTATAGCCGTCACCTGGGTAGTCGTGCAGTACTCTTTGTCAGGAGTCCAGACGTCAGGTTTATTGCATGATCTGACAGGTTCATTTCGAAGAATACGAAGCGTTCCTCGTACACTTCAATGCTGCATTGAAAGCGGATAAGTTTTACGCCATAAAGGCGACGTAGCACCCTTTTTACGCTGAAGCAGCCTGGACATACTGCTTTATGCGGATGGTCCTCGAGCTTATATTTTACGCTATGCTCAGCTAAAAAGCTCTGTTGCACATTTGATGGCTCTGAAGTCATCTTTTTACGCTGCCCAACATCAACATGCTGCATATAGCTATCCAGCATATTTTTTATGCTTCTACAAGACCCCCTTCAAAGCTTTTAAATTCCTCGTAATTTGAAATACTTTGAATAAAGCATAAAACGGTCAAGTCTGATACGTCCTTCAAGGCTGACTTTATGGCAGAGTTATTGGGGATCCGTTGGGATTCGGTGGGCTCTCTCTTGCCTATAAAAGGCTGAGGAGTTTAACCTGTTCTTCCTATATTTCCTTCACCACACAGAGATGATCGCCGGAGTTTGTCGGGTCAACTTGAGGAAGAAGAAGACCATGTTCTTCCAGCATGTAGGAAGCCAAAAAAGAAGGCATCTTCGAGCAAATATCCTCTGCAATGATGGATCATGGAAGGATATCATAGCCTCCTTTGCTCGGGATAATCAACAACTTTGTATGGCAGTTCTTTCGGAGAGAGGAAGGGTCATATTTGACCACACTGCTTGCAAGTTGTATCTTCTTCTGATACTTTCGTGGACCAGAGCAGAAACTAGCTCTGTCCTCGAGTATTGAGTTGGGTGAAATACCTCAACTCAATCTGTCATGGCGTACAGAGCATGGGATCTGCATCATTTATGCATGCCAAGTTCTGTATCCTCCCGCCATGTATCATTTTCTTGTTAGTCGGTTGCAAAAATCGACTAACTGCTGGAGAAGATGGATGAAGAAGCCCACCAATGCGAGAACCTGGCAGAACAGACTCTGGGGGCGGCCTTCCGACGATGACGAGAAAATCCTTTATAGACGGGATTTCCCTTATAAGTAATCATGAAAATAAAGAAAAACCCTTTTGTAGACTGGATTTCCCTCATATGTAATCATAAAAATGAATAAAATCGTCTTCTTCTGTACATATGATTATTTTGCCATATACTTTGCTGTGAAGTCTGAATATGTGTAGCTTCGACACGTCTGGTAACTTTATGCCGACTCTGATAGAAAGAGTATTAGGTCCCGTCCTATATTTTACGCATAGCTAAGGATGCGTTGAAAGCCGCTTAGCATTCGAGTATTTGAACTGTCCTGCTGTTAGGAATGACGAACCGCATAGAATTCTGAACTGTCACTTCTGATAAACAGAATTCTTGTTCAGACATCATCTTCAAGAATGATTTCTCGTAAATCCCTTAGAACAGGGCGAGAAATGGCTGTCAAAAACTAAGTTGCCAGCTTGAATTGTAGATAAAATATTCAAACTGGAGTCTGGATGAACTTCCAATCGACCCAAGGAGAAGAGTCATTTTCAATATTGAACTCTGTATGCTTTAGGTACTTGGGATATTTTGAGGTCAGAAAGGAGTATCTTCTGTGTGAACTCTTACAATTGACCGCCTTGAGAATTGTTCAGATATACGCATACTCTATCCTGCATATTTTTCAGATATGCGGAAAGTCATCGATCTGTAACTGTAGATGAGCATAAAATTATAAGTTCGTAGCCTCTCGAGCGTAAAAGCTGCTGAGCATGAGAGCATCCGGGCGTAGAAACTGTAGATTTGTAGTTTCTGAAAAGGAAATCTTCCGAGCGTGAAGTCGTGGATTTGTTGCCTCTGAGCGTAAAAGCCACCGAGCGTGAAATCATAGATTTGTAGCTGCTGAGTGTAAAGTCGTAGTTTTATAGCCTCTCGAGCGTAAAAGCTACCGAGCATAAAAGCATCCGGGCGTAAAACCATAGACTTATAGCCTGTGAACGTAAAACCGTAGATCTGTAGCTGTCGAGTGTAGAAAGCTCCTTAGCGTAAAAACTACGAATCTGTGATGCACGAAAACTTTTCGAATTCGCTGACCGTCCGCCTTCTCTGAGTAATAGGCTGACGTAGTACCCAATCATAACCGAATATTAATTATGAGATTTGGTTCGAGATTCGAGGAGTCCATCCGAACTCTATATATATCCCAAGCTTTTGAGAGAAAAACTTTTCATCCGTCTTCTGCGAAAGAAAGCCTTCGACTGTTCGAGTTCTTCTTCGTTTTCTCTCCGAGCCTTCAAAGTTTTCAGTAATGGCCCCGAAACAAATCCCCTCCACTAAGGGAAAGAAGGTTGATTCTTTTTCTCGTTCTTCTGCCCAAGCGAGAGCGACTTTGGTCGGGCAAGGCGAGCTTCATTCTGAGCGAAGTGTTCCGTCGACGAGCAGTGCACCCGGCCTTAAAGGTAGAGCTTTTGGGACAAAAAAGAACGACTAAAAATCCTTCGCACACATTGTATGTGAACGTGCTAGGTCGTCTTCTGTGCTGATAGCCTCTTTGAGGAAGATTGATGCACAGAGACGTTTCATCTTTTACGCCCACATTTCTAATATGTCACCGTAAAAACTTCATATTTTCGTAGTCGGGAGTAAAAGCACGGGCTGTCGAAACTTGGCGTATAAAATTTGAGTGTTACGCTTCTGGATAAAAATTCTGGCGTAATAATTCAACTTTATCAGTCTGGCATAAAGCACAGACTGTATACTGCCAACCTTGAATTTTACGTTTAGAAAATGGATTCCAGCGTAAAAGCTCAAGTTTTTACAGCCTTGGCGTAAAGCACAGACTGTTGATTCTTTTGGCATATGCTGCAAGATTTGTACTGTCTAGTATAGGAACTTATGTGTTTTTCTTGCACTCTTGCAGTTAACTTGCATGCTTCTCCGCTAGCTGATGTTATGGGTTCTGCTGCCGGGATGCTGCATTCCAACTATCTGGAGGATCTGTCGTACGTGACATTTCCTATCTCCGGGCCCCAGTATCCCGAAGGAAAGAAAATTTTGATATCGGCTCAGGGTGAGCGAACACTGCTGAACATAATTAATGGAGAGCCCCTGACGTACGTAGACGGGGACCAATATATAAAGTCGGCTTTTCTCTTCGGGGACATGATTGACAAGCAATCCCAGACGAAGCCCAAGAAAGAACTCTGGGTTTTTCCTGTCGGGGGCTTTGTCTTGTATTTGCCCAAGATGCTGAGAGACTATCCCATCTCGGTATTCTTCCATGCTACACATCCCAGGAGGATATCGTGGACGCTGACTCCCGATCTTCACGGCCGGGCAGGGAAGATATTTCATCTAAAAGGAGCTGACCAGGGGTCGTTTGTCAGCCGCCCTTCCGGCTCTGTGATGCCGTTCAGGGGACTGTACCCGGGCAGTGTCCCAAGTGAAGACAGCTTGGTGCTCTAGTCGGTGCAACTACCGACTTTCTACAATGATTTCATGGGGCACGGGGGAGTATACCCCAAGGTGAATCCTCGGTGCAATGGGTGGATCACCCCAACAAATCTTCGATGGGCTCGCTTAGCTGACAGGGCCCTGAAGCATTTTCAGACTGAGCTGGAGAGCATTGGTTTGTTTGCAGCTGTGAGCGCTACCAGTATTGGGTTACCTCCCAACCCCAATCTGTTTCTGGCTCTAATGGAGTGATATATCTCGCTCACCGGGACTTTTGCCACTCCACTGGGGGAGTTGGGATTGGCCCTTCACGAGATGGCAGAGATCTCGAGACTGCCGATGGGGGATACTCCATATGAAGAGTATGTTCCCATGAACCGGGAGTTGGGGGATTCAGACCCTCGGGTAGTGGCTGTGTACAAGGAGCTGATGTGCCACTACCTCACTTGTACCGCTTTATATGGTGAGCCTTCAGATTTGGCTCATATCAATAAATGGGCATCCTACCTCTTCTTTTACCGGGCCAGAAACGCTAGGCCGGAGAAGGTCTTGGATAGCAAGGATCATCCTTTGAATCTTCTGAGAGTGCTTACTGCTCAGGTAGTCGACGATCTTATGGAGGATGCTGGGGCTCCGGACCAGATTCTCGACGAAGGGATAGGGAAATATCCCGCAGGCACTAAGGCCTACAACTATTTGAGGCATTGCCGCAGGCCTCTGTCCAAGGAAGCTCAAGTGGCTGGCTTCCTCTCCATTTGGCTTTGCCGATTGGTGGTTCCCGGCATCGCCTCTGCGGACCGTATTCACCGCAACACGCTATGGCCTGTAGTGCGTCTGGTGTTCGGGGCAAGACTGGGCTTGCTCCCTGCCATGGTGTGCCGTATATAAGCTGGCCTAAGGGCCATGACTGATGGGCTGCTCGCCGATAAAACTCGGCGTGATAGCTTTCCCAGGGTAGAATTACCATACCTGTATTTGATGGGATGGTTAATTCTCCATAACCCCAGGGTTATGTCTCCCGGCTCTGGCAGTAGTTCGGGGGGTAGTTTCTTGTTGAACTACAAGAATTCCTCCTGGAACGTGACCATAGTTTTAGACTGTCGGTGGGTGCTGAACTTCAGTCACAGCTGGAAGCTTTTCTGTACTGTCCCCTCTGTACATCTCAATCAACAAGGGATCAGACTTCAGGATGTAGGCGATGGGCAGACCATTCTTTCTCCTGAGGCTTTTAATTGGTTGGTCTGCATTAGACCTTCCCATTTACTGTACAGAAGCGAAGACCATTGCTTCTTGGAGCCCTACCTGCCTAGTCGGTTTGCCAAGCAATTCGGGTACGACCAGTTGCACGTGGGCAATGCAGTCACCAGCTTCAGGTCCAGCGGTGGACTCATTGATGGAGCCAGAGGATGGCGATATTTCTACATGGGTTGCACTGAAGCAACTTTTACCGTGTCCGTGATTTCACTCTCCATGGAGCTGCGCATTCTTCACTCGTATGCGCAGTTCTATGTGACAACCAACACCTTCTATCGCGATTTTGATATGCATGGAAGTTTTAGGATGTCCTCTTCCAAGCCTGGGGGAAGAGTCGAAATCCCCTCAGTTTCTTCTGACGAGGGTGAACAGTCCGTTACTCCGGATGAGCCTCTGTTGTCGATACCGAGGGGTAAAATACCTCCGCCTGCAGGGGCTTTGGTAATCTCTGGGAAGCGAAGGGCTCATGCTCCGAAGGAGACTTCCCCTCGCAAGAGGAAGAAGAAGACGGTTACTCGTCCTCTCCGAATTCCCGACAATAAGGCTCCTGAGCCTGCGTTTTCCCCTGTTGGGGATGATTCTTTGATTGGAGGTTCCTCGCCTTTTAGAGAGGGACCCTCTAATGTTCCAGCTGACTGTGCCGGAGAATTCTTGCTGGAGGCTGCTGTCGCTGCTACCGCTTCAGGTAGTGGAACGAGATCGCCTTTGGGGTCGAGCCAAATAAGGATATCTTTATCGGGGTTAGTATCGGGAGAAACCCCTGCCAAGTCTGTCGGTGCGCCCAGCGAGATTCTACCTAATGAACCTCGGCTGGAACTTGATGAGGGCTTGGAAGAATATTTGTCAGTGTCGGTCGACACACCACCTTCTCTAGGTATGACAGCTTGCCTAGCATCATTAAGAAATGATTTAGCTGTACTGGCCGCAGACGCGACATATACACCATCGGCCATGGGTAAACGTCGTCTTTACGCCTCTTTTTAGAAAAGTTAACATCATTTCGATATTAATTTTCTTTTGTCTTCTTTCCAGGGGAAGACATCTTCGGGGAGGACAGTGTTGACGCGCCTTTTGGTACTGTTTCAGGTCCTGGCAGCGACACGAAGGTGCCTGACTTTTAAGAGGAGACACTTTCGGGTGCCGGCTCACCCGTCGAAGAGATTCCGATATCTCAAGAGGAGGACGAGCCTGTCATTGCGACAATGCCTCCTTTGAGTACGTCGGTCACTTCGTCCGGTATTGGTGCTTCTTCTTTTGTCGCACAACCTGTTGAGGCGGCGGCTGTGGCAACATCGTCTGCGGTCGTTCCTGGAGAGAGGTTCGCCAATATCGCAGCCACTCCCAGCGTTCATTCGGATCTGGCTATGCTGACTGAGCAGTATATTGGTATCTTCTACACCACTATGAAAATATTGATATCAATGGTATTGGAGAAGAATCTGAGCTTTGAGTCTCTGAGGAGGTCCTCTCAGTTTGTGATAGTACCGATCAGAGAATACGACGACACTGGGGTAGTTGACACATTGGAGCAGATAGTTAATGGTTTGGATATCAGCAGCTATCTCGAGGCAGCATTGACGACCTGGTCCAGGCTAGGTTCGACTCCTTGACTGCAGAGCTTGCTGGGCAACTGGAATCTCTGGACAAATCCGTCCAGGAACAGCAGCAGGAGATGGATCAGGAGCGTGCCCAACTGGAGTACGTTATTCCTTAACTGACTCAGTGTGAACTCGACTATAAGGAAGTGACAGCAAGGGTCCGCAGATTGAGAGATGAACTCACTCGAGCGGAGGAACTGGCTGTCTCTTTGTCGGCAACTCGAGATGTGCTGACGAATCGGAAGGAGACCGCCCAGCAGAATCTGACGCAAGCGGGTATTGTCCGTGCGGGTTTCGTACGTACTCGGTCTGAGCTATCCGCTTTGAACAATGATGCAGCAAGGTTGGAGCGTGCTCGCGTTGACGTCTTGAACTCCAGGGATGAGAGGATGGCTGCTCTGGCACGGCAGATTCGTGACCTAACTGCTCCTCCCAAATGATGTACTTTTTTGCTTTCTAATATAATTTTGCTCTTTTTTAAGAATAATAAAGAGGCTTTCATCTGACTTTGTGGATCCATCATTTTGGAATATAAATGACAGGTTTGGGCGAAAGTGATATCAGAGGTAATATGGATGTGATATACTCTCGGTAAGTTTTAGTAGGACATATCTATTCAGCGGTTATATGGACATAATAGAATATGCTTCAGCTAAAATTTGTACACAAAACACTATCAGAGGTAATATGGACGTGATAGGTCTTGAAGTTCCAAATTAGTTAAACATATCTATTCAGAGGTTATATGGACATGATAGAATATGATCCAACTAGTTTCGTTTTGAAAGTAGTTTTGTCATATTCCACTTGAGCAGAGGAGGTTAAGCATAGTACCTTTTTCTGGAATTTGCCATTGATAGGAGCTATTAACAAGTCTCCATTAGGCTTGGCTAACCTGTAAGCGCCGTTTGAGAACGTCGTCTCGATCACATAAGGGCCTTCCCATTTGGACTAGAATTTACCCTTACTCCTGTGAGTAAGAATCATCGACCTTCTCACAGCTAAAACTAGCTCGCCAGCTTTGAACACTCTTTCCTTTACTTTTTGATTAAAAGCTCTGGAAATGCGTGCTTGGTAAAACGCGATGCGCTGTTGAGCTTGAAGACGTTTCTCGTCTAATCCTTCTAGCTCTTGAAGCCTTAACAGGTCATTCTTTTCTTGAGTCAACTCATTAGCCACGGCTATCCTGAGTGACGGAATTTGGACTTCGATGGGGAGAACTGCTTCGCTCCCGTAAACCAATAAGAATGGGGTGCAACCTGTCGGCGCTCGTACCGTTGTGCGGTATGCCTAGAGACATTCTCCTAGCTTCTCGTTCCAATCCCTCTTGTTCGAAGAGACGAACTTTTTCAAGAGCTTGATAATAGTTTTGTTGAAAGCTTCTGCCAAACCATTAGCAGCAGGATTATATGTCGTAGAGGCCATATTTTTTATCCGATTTTTATCATAAAATCGATGAAACGCTTGGCTGATGAACTGAGGTCCATTGTCATGAATTATCCTTCGGGGTATCCCAAAGCGATAAATAACATGATGCTTGATGAAGCTGATCACATTAGATGCCTTCACCTCAGCAAGAGGGATCGCCTCTGCCCATTTGGAGAAATAATTCATGATGGCCAGTATGAACCGGTGACCGTTAGAAGAAGACGGGTGAATAGGACCAATGATATCCATACCCCATGCTTCGAAAGGCCAGGATGCAACCGTAGGATGTAGATATTCAGGAGGTTGATGTATAAAGTCTGCATGGACCTGACAGGCTCTGCATTGTCTTGCATACTTTATTGCATCTGTGATCATAGTAGGCCAGTAATAGCCCATTCTCCTGATACGATCCTATAGCTTAGGACCGGGTTGATGCGCTCCGCATACGCCATCGTGAGCTTCACGGATAATCAGCTGTTCTTCATCACCAGAGAGATATCGTAATAATAGTCCGTCATAAGATCGGCGATATAGACATTGTGAAGATGCGTCAAAATAGAAGCGCAATGATCGTCTTTTGACGGATACTGCTTCTTTAGGGTCTTCTGGCAAGATTCCGTATGCTACGAAATCTATAAAGAGACTTCTCCAATCTCTCCTAGGAGGATCTGTGTTCACAGCGTAGCTGTGTTCTATGTGAAAGTTATTTTTCACACAGAATAAATCTCTGTTAAGAAGGATCACCGAATTCTGCCTTCTTATAGGGGTAGCTAAATCTGCAGCTAGACTGGCTAGGGCATCAGCTTTCAGATTCTGAGATCGAGGTACATGCTCTAGGAAGAATCCTTTGAATTTCATGGCTATCTCGACCGTTGCTCGGTGATAGGGGATGAGGTCTGGATTCTGGACTTCATATATTCCTCTGACTTGATTGACGATCAGGAGAGAATCACCGAAAGCTTCCAGAGATTTGATGCCCAATTCTTTAACGACTTGGAGTCTGATTAGTAGAGTGTTATACTCTGCCACATTGTTAGAACATGACTCGCTAAGAGAATATGCTCGGTAGATGACGAGCTTATCAGGAGTAACCAGGACAATTCCTACTCCCGAAACCACGTTTCCCCTGGGACCAATTCTGGAGGCACCATCGAAGAATAGTTGCCATGCATCACTTTCCATTGCGGAATTATATTCTGCAACTTCGTCGAGAATGTCCTTGTACAGTTTGGAGGTCTCCGGGATCGGATGAGCAGCTAGGAAGTCAGCCAATGCTTGGCCTTTGATGGACTTCTGAGGGACGTACACCATGTCATATGGTGTTAATAACATCGCCCAAGTCGCGAGTCAGGAATTAAGAACACTTGGCCTGTTCATCAGTACCCGGAGAGGATTGATCCTGGAGATGATATGAATAGTCTGGCCCGTGACATGGTGCCGCATTTTCTGGATAGCGAACATCAGAGCCAAGCATTCTTTCTCCACTGGGTTGTACCGGTGTTCGGCTCCGACCATCATCCTGCTGAGGTAGTAGATAGCCTGTTCGTGGCCCATATCGTTCTTTTGTGCGAGAAGAGCTCCCAGAGAATGATCCATCGCTCGAACATACAGCATGAATGATCTTCCTGTGACGGAAGGCACCAGAACTAGCAGGCCAATGAGGTAGCGTTTAATATCATTAAACGCTTGCTGACAGGCTTCGTCCCATACGAAGGATACACCTTTCTTCATGAGACGAGAAAAGGGCTGACATCTCCTAGAGAGGTTGGATATGAATCTCCGGGTATAAGCCAGACGACCTTGAAATCCCCTGAGTTCCCTCAGATTGTGGGGCGGTCGTATTTCTAAGATGGCCTTGACTTTATCAGGGTCCACTTGAATGCCTTTGGCGGTAATGATAAATCCCAGGAATTTGCTACTAGATACCCCCAGAAAGGACTTTGTAGGATTCATTTTGAGTTAATTTTGGCGCATCAACTCAAATACTGTCTTCAAGTCTTGGATGTGATTATCCTTGAGGCGGCTTTTGACAGCTACATCGTCCATGTAATACTCCACTATTTTGCGTAAATATTCATGGAATATGTTACTCATAGCCTATTGGTACGTAGCCCCGGCATTCTTTAATCCGAAGGGCATGACCGTGTAACAATATACCCCCAATGGTGTCCGGAAGGCAGTATGCTTCTCGTCTTCAGGATGCATCTTGATTTGATTATATCCTGAAAATCCGTCCATGAAAGACATACGTTCAAAACCGCATGTATTGTCAATCATGACGTTTGTGATGGGAAGAGGAAACTCATCCTTGGGGCAGGCTGCATTCAGATCTCGGTAATCGATACAGACACGTATTTTCCCATTTTTCTTCATGACTGGGACAACATTGGCGACCCAGTCGGGATATTGTTCTTCCCGGATGAAACCGCAGGCTATCAACTTCTTGATTTCAGCTTCAATGGCGTCCATTATGTCCGGGCAGAACCGGCGTTGGTGCTGCTTCATAGGCTTCGAGTCGGGCAATATATTGAGTTTATGAGTAGCCACCTTTGGATCAAGACCTGGCATGTCCTCATAATTCCACGCAAAGACGTCGATATATTCTTTTATCAGCTGGATAACTTCTTCCCTTTCTGCTTCAAAAAGATTGTTACTGATAAATATTGACTTTGGCGAAAGTTTATCCCCAACGTCAATCTGGATAACTTTATCTTCAGTGGGAGATTCTCTCTGCTCAAAGCGGAACTCCCATTGTGTATCCATTTATTGAGCCCAAGCGTCATTCTCAAACAGTTCAGATTCTTATTCGTCTGCTTCGAAGGAATCTGTCACTACCATATTTACTGATAATGTTCGTTCGAGAGCATGAGATAAGTCGGAGGGCGCTGAGCCATTTTGAGAAGAGGAAAAGATATCCTCGTTTGACTCAGGAGTTGCAAGGGAGGTGGTATACCCTAACCCGAAACGAGTTCGTTGATAGTAGGGATCGCCGTGCAGCGGCATTTGTCTGCCTTTCCCGTAGTTGAGACCTGGTTCTAGCTTCAAGTTATAATCCATACTTTGCATGATCTTCAAAGCTTGCGGGCTGTATCTGTGGACCTATATTTTACCAGCATCGTCATCGAAAGAATCTTCTTGCACAGTCGGTTTATTGCGCATGTGGCCGAAGACTATTGAATGCTGACTGCTACAAGTAGGCGGGACAATGAAGATAAAATCCTCATGCGGTCCATATGTCGTGGTGACATTGGATGATGATGCTACTTCCCACATATACGGATGATAGGAATCTATAGCTTCCTAGAATTTTTGTGCTATAGGTTCTACATCGTCATGGGGAGAGGATTCCTGATTTGGAATTTGAGCATCAATATACTGGAAAAGAGGATCTTTATTATCATCCGAAACTGCGTTCCTGGTTGTATTTACATTAATCGGCTGCCTGTTGCGCCGAAGGTTGATGACCAAGGGTGGAGGCTTCTAGTTCAAAGTGATCACTAGAGGATCACCCCTTTTTTCTGACCTGGTTTTGTTCAGGTGGATAGCCATAGGCTCTATGGCTTTTGGACACTAGGAGGCGTAATAGACATTCTGGAAGATCCCCTCTCCTTGCGTTTCTGGATCAGATACTTACGCAGGTCAGGAGGAGTTATAGAAGAAGAAGATGATGGCTTGTTCCTTCTGTTCACATCAGTGGGCATGCGGATGTTGGGAACCATAGTTTTCCCTGTGCCACCTATATACAACAGGTTGGCCATCTGGGTAGCGGATAATCCCCGAGGAGGGTGTCTTTCCATAAATTGAGCCTTCTTTACGCTAAGGGGCTTCTCCTGGCGTAATTTAGAGCTCTGCTCTGGTTGGCGTAAAGCTAAGGATGTCCTCAGTCGGCCGTCAGCTTCTCGCATAATTCGGAGGGCGGGCAGATTGTTCCCTTGCTGGCGTAAAGGCCGAAAAGTTGAGTAGTCTGTCGCTTGCTTTCCCTTGCGTAGATTGCAGGGATCATCTGCTTTTCCACGGAAGGCAGATGCATTTTTACGCGCGGAGCGCATTTGGGATTCCTGATTTGGCGCTGAGGCATTAACAAAAATTTTGTCTATTCTGTCACAGACGGGAGACAGAGTTTTACGCGTAGAGCGCGATGTGTACTTCTGGACTAGCGCTGAGGCATTGCCAGAAGTTTTGTCTGCCCTGTCAGAGACAGGCGACTGAATTTTACATGCAAGGCGCGAAGTATACTTTTGGATTGGCGCTGAGGCATTGCCAGAAGTTTTATCTGCCCTGTCAAAGACAGGCGACTAAATTTTACGCACAAGGCGCGGAGGGAGCAATGCTACAACCTCGTTGGTCGGAGAGATTGAAGAGATCGGAGAGTCGACAGGAATGGTAGAGGATGTCTTGGGCATCCAGACCTTACTCAGTTTCCAGTTGTCTTGGACATAGAGAGAGTGAGAGCTACCCCCTGTTCGAAGCATATCTTCGTAGGCAGACTGGTCGAACTGGACGACCAGTGTCTTCTTCACGGATCCCACGGATACCGCGTTGTGTTGAGCAATTGCTTCCTCATCAGAAGAGAAAGATGTCCCCAGCAGAGTCGCCATCTTGTTGTTTGATAAAATAAACGAAAGATATGAAAACGAGGTCTTATACGAAAATCCGCTCTTTATGTTTACAAACAAGCAGTACAATTAATCCTATACGAGGATGTCGAGTACAATTTTTTAATCTGGGTAAATATTGCTATAGGAGTCTGATCTACAGTCGATCACTTTGTCCTTTGGACCACACGATGATGAAGAAGTGCCGTAGAAGACAGAAAGTAGCTTCGAAGGGTTGCTGAAGAGAGTGGATGCTCGATGCCAAAGTTGTCGATCACTACTCTTTGCCTGAGCTCTGGATTATTCTCTCTCAAAGACTCTTCGGTTCTGATCTTTTAATCTTCGACCATTTTCCCTCCAATTTTTTGACCTTGGACCTCTGTCAATAGAGGTCTCTATTTATAGAGTTTTAGTGACAGTGACCACTCAGTCGGCGTAGAAACCGAGTAGTGGAAAGTACAGCACACTTTTATACGATGGTTAAAATAACCGTTGCCCGTGTATAAATGACCTTTTGAATGAGCATGTGACGCGTGTCCAATTAAGAGATAATGCGTATAACTGCTGCAAAGATCACGACATAAAAGCCACGTAGGTAGTTATCCCTCGCATAGAAAAGGTTGGCGTAGAAGCCAATAACTGTCACCATGGCATAGAAGCCAAGTAGGCATAGAAGCCGAGTAGGCGTAGAAGCCGAGTGGGCGTAGAAGCCGAGTGGGCGTAGAAGATAGCTGATCCTCTTCTCCTGACTGAGGCCTGAGTTGGCAAAATGTGCCAAAGTGATGATGTGGACGTCTTAACCGAAATTACGGCTTTTGGAGATATAATCAAATCTATTGCATTAAATGTAGTGATCTGCCCCCATCCTGCGCATTAAATGCAGAGGCGTGTCTTCAAAGATTTGCCATCATTCTGCACATTAAATACAGATACGCGCCTCGAATCCTGTACGAAGAGCAACTGATGACGTGGCAGTCTGTTTGTCTTCTGCGGAGCGTAAGAAGCTCACGTCTGCCTGTGTAAAACTAGGCAGCGTATTCCCTATTATGCGTAAAAGCAGTTTACGCAAAGGGGATGTCACTAAACGACAGTTCGGTGACATTTAATCAAATCTCCTGCATTAAATGCAGAGATCCGCCATTATCCTGCGCATTAAATGCAGAGGCGTGTTTTGAAGGTCTGCCACCCTTTCTGCGCATTAAATGCAGAGACGTGCCTCGAGTTCTGTCATCACTCTGCGCATTAAATGCAGAGACGTGCCTCGAGTCCTGTACGAAGAGCATCTTTTGGCGTGGCAGGCTGTTTGTCTTCTATGGAGCGTAAATAGCTCATATCTGCCTGTGTAAAACTAGGCAGCGTATTCCATTGTATACGTAAAAGCAGTTTACGCCAAGGAAATAGCAGTAAATGACAGTCTGGGTTGTTGTGCCACGCCATTATTATAGCCGTCGCCTGGGTAATCGTGCAGTACTCTTTGTTAGGAGTCCAGACGTCAGGTTCATTGCATGATCTGACAGGTTTATTTCGAAGAATACGAAGCGTTCCTCGTACACTTCAATGCTGCATTGAAAGCGGATAAGTTTTACGCCATAAAGGCGACGTAGCACCCTTTTTACGCTGAAGCAGCCTGGACATACTGTATTACGCGGATGGTTCTCGAGCTTATATTTTACGTTGTGCTCAGCAGAAAAGCTCTGTTGCATGTTTGATGGCTCTGAAGTCATCTTTTTACGCTGTCCAGCATCAACATGCTGCGTATAGCTATCCAGCGTATTTTTTATGCTTCTACAGGAGTCACAACTCAAAAGTTTGTCATGTTCATATTACCTCTGAACAAACCTTCCGGGTTTGGTTATCGATTATCACATCCATATTACCTCTGATATCGGTTGTCTTATCAACTTAGCCCCCGTACTTAACTCTAAGTACGCCAGTGGTGTTAAGTCCATAATACCTATCACGTCCATACTACCTCTGATAGGGCTTATTTTGAACTTATTATTTGTACTTAATGTGCGCAACAAATAATAGGTCCACTAAAAATCCTCTAGTGGGATGTCCTCAACAAATACGGTATCGTACTACGTCCTTATTACCTCTAGTACAATATCCAAAATTTGTATGGACAATCATAAAGAAAATGAGGGTCCTTATATGATTACAAATGGTGCTTACAGATTAGCCAAGCCTAATAGAAATTTGGCAATGGCTACTATCAACTACAAATTCCCGAAGAAGTATTATACTTTATCTCCTTCGTTTAATGGAGTATGACGAAGATCTTATTCTGACGATACCATGCACAAAGGTTAGCTGGATCATATTCTATCAGGTTCATGAGACCTCCGAATAGATATCCTTAACTAATTTGTAAGCCTATCATCTTAATGATACGTCTGATAGTGTTTAGTATAAAAATTTAGTTGGATTATATTCTTTTAGGTTCATGTTAACTCTGAATAGATTTACATTCAGCAAAACCTTAATAAAAGTATGTTATGTTAATGATACCTCTGATATCACTTTCACCCTAGCCTATCACATTCTAAAATGATGGGCCCGCAAAGTCAAAAAATGTGTCTTTATTATCTCCGAGAAATTACAGGAGAAACAAGGAAGTACATTATTTGGGAGGAGCAGTTAAGTCACGAATTTGCTGCGCCAGAGTAACCATTCTCTCATCCCTGGAGTTCAAGACGTCGGTGCGAGCCCGCTCCAACCTTGCCGTCTCATTGTTCAAAGCAGATAGCTCGGACCGAGCATGTACAAAACCTACATGGATGACACCCACATGCGTCAGGTTCTGCTGAGCCGTCTCCATTCGATCCTTCAATACGTCGCGAGCTGTTGATAAAGAAAAAGCCTTCTCCTTGGCCTTAGCGAGGTCGTCTTCCAATTTGTAGATCCTCGCTGCCTCTGCCTCATAATCGGCCTCGCACTGAGCCAGCTAGGGAATGACATACCCCAATACGGCACGCTCTTGATCCATCTCCTGCTGCTGTTCCTGGACGAATTTGTTCAGAGATTCCATTTTCCCAGCAAGCTCTACAGTTAAGGAGTCATACCTAGCTTGAACGAGACCATCAATGCTGCCTCGAGATAGCTGCAAATAATCGTTAATGGGTTGTTCCAAACCATTAACTATTTGCTCTAGCGCATCAGCTCTGTCATTATCGTTAAAATATCTAATCTGCGCTATACTAAAGTTGGAGGACGTCTTCAGAGCCTTGAAGCCTAGATTCTTCTCCAGCACCATCGATATCAGCATTTTCAAAGTGGCGGAGAAAACGCTTAAAAATTGCTCAACTAACATGGTGAGATTCGAATGGACGCTGGGAATGGCGGCAATATCAGAGAATCTCCCTCCAGAAATGATTATAGACGATGTTGCTACAGTCGTCGCCTCAACAGATGGTGTGACAAAAGAAGAAGCGCCAACAACGGTCGAAGTGGCTGGCGTATTCAAAGGAGGCATAGTCGTAATGACAGGCTCATTCTCCTCTCGAGATATCGGAACCATTTCGGGCGAGCCGGCACCCGAAAACGTTTCCTCTTCAAAGTCAGGCACCTCCGTGTCATAGACAGGAGCGGAAACAAAGTCGAAAGTTGCATCGACGCTGTCATCCCCGTAGATGTCTTCCCCTGAAAAGAAGACAAGAGAAAGTTAATATCAACATGATGTTAATTTTTCTAAAAAGAGGCATAAAGACGATATTTACCCATAGCCGATGGTGTATATGTCGCATTTGCAGCCACTACAGCTAAATCATTTCTTAATGATGTTAAGCGAGCTATCATACCTGGAGAGGAGGGTGCACCAAATAACGACTGAGGGTAGTCATCCAAGTCTTCACCCAGATCCAATCGAGGTTCATCAGGTAGAATCTCACTGGGTATACTTACAGACGCGACAGGGGTTTCTTCCGTTGCTGGTCTGGATAAAGATATCTTTACTTGGCTCGGCCTCGAAGGCGATCTCGTACCACTACCTGAAGCGGTAGCAGTGACAGCAGCCTCGAGCAAAGATTCTCCTACACTGCCAGCCGGAACTGTGGAGGTTCCCTCTCTAAGAGGCGAGGAACCTCTAATCAAAGGATCGTCCCCAACAGGGGAAACAACAGGCTCACTTCTAGGAGCCTCATGACTGGAAGTCTTGTCAGGACCACTAACAGTCTTCTTTTTCTTGCGAGGAGAAGTCTCCTTCAGAACATGAGCCCTTCGCTTACCAGGGATAACCAGAGGCTCTGTAGGCTGAGGTATTTTGCCTCTCGGTACTGCCAGCAAAGGCTCATCTGGATTGACAAAGTCTTCTTCTTCGTCAGATGAAACTGATGGGACTTCCTCTTTCCCCGCGGACTTAGAAGAGGATATCCTAAAATTTCTACGTATATCAAAATCGTGATGGAAGGTATTGGTTGCCACATAAAACTGGGCATACGAATGGAGGATGCGCAACTCCATGGAGAGTGAAGTCGCGGGCACAGTAAAAGTTGCTCTAGTACAACCCATTATAAAGTATCGCCATCCTCTCGCTCCATCAATGAGTCCACCCCTGGACTTGAAGCTGGTGACGGCATTGCCCACGTGCAATTGGTCATACCCAAACTGCCTGGTGAACCGACTAGGTAGGTAGGGCTTCAAGAAGCATTGGTCTTCACTTCTGTACAATAAATGGGAGGGTCTAATGCAGACCAACCAATTAAAAGCTTCAGGAGAAAGAATAGTTTTCCCTTCACCTGAGTCCTGAAGCCTGCTCCCCTGTTGATTGAGATGTATAGAGGGGACGGTGCAGAAGAGTTTTCAGCTGTAAGCAAAATTTAGTGCCCGTCGACAGTCTAAAACTGTGGTCATGTTCCAGGAGGAATTCTTGTTATTCAACAAGAAATTACTCCTCGAACTACTGCCAGAGCCGGGAGACATCATCCTGGGATTATGGAGAATTAACCATCCTATCAAATACAGGAACGATAATTCTACCCTGGCAAAGCTGTCACGCCGTATTTCATCGGCAAGTAGCCCATTAGTAATGGCCCTCAGGCCAGCTTATATGCGACATACCATGGCAGGGAGCAGGCCCAGTCTTGCCCCGAACACCAGATGCACTGCAGGCCATAAGGTGTTGCGGTGAATACGATCCGAAGATGCAATACCGGGTACTACCAGTCGGCGCAGCCATATAGAGAAGAAGCCAGCCAGTTGAGCTTCCTTGGACAAAGGCCTGCGGCAATGCCTCAAATAACTGTAGGCTTTAGTGCATGCAGGATATTTCCCTATCCCTTCGTCAAGAATTTGATCTGAAGCCCCAGCGTCTTCAATAAGGTCATCGACTACTTGAGCACTAAGCACGCTCAGAAAGCTCAAAGGCCTATCCCTGCTATCCACGACTTTGTCTGGCTTAGCAGCCCTGGCCTGATGGAAGAAGAGGTAGGACGCCCATTTGTTGGTATGAGCCAAATCAGAGGGCTTATTATAGAAGGCGGTGCACGCTAAAAAGTGACACATCAGCTCCTGGTACACTGCCACTACCCGAGGGTCTGTATCCCCCAGCTCCCTGTTAGTGGGAACATACTCTTCATAAGGAGTATCCCCCATCGGCAGTCTTGAAATCTCTGCCATTTCGTGAAGGGCCAATCCTAACTCCCCCAGTAGAGTGGCCAAAGTCCTAGTGAGCGAGATATATCGCTCCATCAAGGCCAAAAACAGGTTGGGGTTGAGAGGTAACCCAACACTGGTAGCACTCACAGCCGCGTACAGACCAATGCTCTCCAGCTCAGTCTGAAAATACTTCAGGGCCCAGTCAGCTAAACGAGCCCATCGAAGATTTGTAGGGGTAACCCACCCATTAGTCCGAGGATTAACCTAGGGGTATACTCCTCCATGCCCCATGAAGTCATTGTAGAAAGTCGATAATTGGACTGGTTGGAGCAGTGAAGTGTCTTCACTCGGGACACTGTCCGGATACAATCCCCTGAACGACATGACCGGGCCGGAAGGGCGGCTTACAAATGACCCTTGGTCGGATCCTTTCTGGTAAAATATTTTCTCCGGCTGGCCGTGAAGATTGGGAGTCAGGGTCCATGACATCCTCCTGGGATGCGTGGCATGGAAGAATGCCAAGATAGGGTAATCTCTCAGCATCTTGGGCAGATACAGGACCAGGCCTCCGGCAGGAAAAACCCAATTTTCTTTCTTGGACTTCATCTGGGATTATTTGTCAATCATATCTTCGGTTATGATTGGGGACTACGTCAGCCTATTACTCAGGGAAGGCGGACAGTCAGCGAATTCAAAAAAAATTCGTGCAAAGCAGATTCGTAATTTTACGCTAAGGAGCTTTTTACGCTCGGGAAGCTACAAATCAACAGTTTTACGCTCAGAGGCTATAAATCTACGGTTTTACGTCCGGATGCTTTTACACTCGGTATCTTTTATGCTCGAGAGGCTACAAACCTATGACTTCATGCTTAGAAGCTACAAATCTATGATTTCACGCTCAGAAGCTTTTTTACGCTCAGAGGCGACAAATCTATGACTTCACGCTCGAAAGTTTTCTTTTCAGACGCTATAAATCTACAGTTCTACGCTCGGATGCTCTTATGCCCAACAGCTTTTACGCTCGAGAGGCTACAAACTTACGATTTTACGCTCATCTACACTACGGATCTATGACTTTCCGCATATCTTAAAATACGCAGGTCAGAGTATGCGTATATCTGAACAATTCTCATGACGGCAAACTACAAGGATTCACGCAGAAGATACTCCTTCTTGGCCTCAAAATATCCCAAGTACCCAAAGTATACAGAGTTTAGCATGGAAAATGACTCTTCTTCTTGGGTCGATTAGAAGTTTATCCAAAATCCAGTCTGAATATTTTCTCTACAGTTCAAGATGGCGACTCAGTTTAGACAGTCATTTCTTGCCCTATTTCAAGGGAATTTTGAGAAATCATTCTTGAAGATGATGGTCTGAACAAGAATTCTTCTTATCTGAGAAGTGACATGTTCAGAATTCTACGCAATCCCTCATTCAAAACAGCATAACAGTTCAGATCTTCGACTTAATTGCTAAATAGTTTTCTATGCGTCCTCAGTTACGCATAAAAGACGGGACGAGATCAGATACTCTTTTATCAGAGTTGGCGTAAAGTTATTCAGACGTGGCGAAGCTACACATATTCAGACTTTATCACAGCAAAGAATATGGCAAAATCATCAGATGCGTAAAAGAAAACAATTTTATTAATCATGATTACATATGAGGGAAATCCAGTCTACAAAGGATTTTTTATCTTCATGATTACATGATTACATATGAGGGAAATCCAGTCTACAAAGGGTTTTTTATCTTCATGATTACATGATTACATATGAGGGAAATCCCGTCTACAAAGGATTTCTCATTCCTCATTAAAAGATCACGCCCAGAATCTGTTCTGTCAGGTTCTCGCATTGATGGAGATCTTTATCCGTCTTCGACAGCAGTTCATCGACTTCCACAGTCGATGAACAAGAAAATGATTAATGGCGGGAGGATACAAAACTGGGTCTGTATAAATTATTCAAGAGCCCATCCTCCATACACCATGACAGATTGAGTTGAGGTTTTAGACCCAACTCAATACTGGAAGACAAGGCTAGTTTGTCTGCCCTCGTCCACGAACAATGGGAGAAAATACAGCTTACAAGCTGTGTGATCGAATACGATCCTTTCTCTCTCCTGAATGAATTGCCATATGAAGTTGCTGATTATCCCGAGCAAAGGAAACTATGATATCCTTCCATGATCCATCGTTACAGAGGACATTTGCTCGAAGACGCCTTCTTTTTCGGCTCCTTACTTACTGAAAGAACATGATCTTCTTCTTCCTCAAGTCGACCTGACGAACTGTGGCAATCATCTCTGTGTGGTGAAGGAAATATAGGAAGGACAGGTTAACTCCTCAGCCTTTATATAGGCAAAAGAGAACACACCGAATCCCAATAAATCCCCAAAAATCTGCCAAGAAATCAGCCTCGAGGAATGAGTCAGACTTGACCGTTTCATACTTCATTCAAAGTGTTTCAAATTACGAGGAATATGAAAACTTTGAAGGGGGTCTTGTAGAAGCATAAAAAATACGTTGTAGAGTTATACGCAGTATTTTAGTGCTGGGCAGCGTAAAATATAACTTCAGAGCTATCAGCGTACAACAGGGCTTCATCGCTAGTACAGCGTAAAATATAAGCCCCAGGACAATCCACGTAATACAGTATTTCCAAGCTGCTTCAGCGTAAAAAAGTTGTTACATAGCCACTTTGGCGTAGAACCTACTCGCTTTTAATGCAGTAGAAAGTCGTATGGGGAACGCTTTGTATTCCTCGAATGAACCTGTCAGATCATGCAGTGAACCTGACTCCTGACAACGAGTACTACACAGCTATCCAGACGATGGTTGTAATGATGGTGCGGCATACAAACCCAAACTGTCGTTTAGTGATACTTCCCTGATACAAAGCGCTTTTACGCATACAAGGGAATATGCTGCCTAGTTTTACACAGGCAGATATGAGCTTTTACGCTCAGCAGAAGACAAAACAAACTATCACATCAAAAGCTGCTCTTCGTACAGAGTTCGAGGCACGTCTCTGCATTTAATGCGCAGAATGGGGGCAGATCTCTGCATTTAATGCACGAGATTTGGTTATATCTCCAAAGACTGGGCGAGCCATAATTACGGCTAATACGTCCACATCATTACCTTTGCACATTACGCCGTCAGGCTAGTTTCAGCTATAGGAGCACGCTGTACGCTATCTCCTTGAAATACGCCACCGGGCTATTTTCAGCTATAAGGAGCACGTCGTATGCTATCTCCTCGGAATACGCCAACTCAGGTTATATTTGCATTGGCGTGTGAAAAGGCTATTTTTGTCCAGAATACGCTCAAGACCTCAGTCAAGAAAGGAGGATCAGCTATCTTTTACGCTAGCTACCTATCCATGCAGCACCAGGCTTCTACGCCTACAAGGCTTCTATGCCTATAAGGCTTTTATGCCTATTTGGCTTCTATGCCGACTCGATAACTACTTGGCTTCTACTCCAACCTGACAACTATTTGGCTTCTACGCCATGGTGACAGTTATTGGCTTCTACGCCAATATTTTCTACGCAAGGGGCAGTTACCTACGTGGCTTGCATGCCATGATCTTTGCAGCAGTTATACATATTTTCTCATCATGGAACACGCATCACACACAGATTCAGAAGATCATCTATACGTAGGTAGCAGTTATTATAACCGCCGTGTAAAAAGTGCCATACTCTCCACTGTCCAGCTTCTACGTCGACTGGACAGTTACTGTCACTAAAACCCTATAAATAGAGACCCCTATTGACAGAGGTCCAGGGTCACAAATTCTAGAGTTGAAGAATCAAGGTCGGAAAAAAAGTCGAAGAGATCGAAGAACAGAGAGAGAAGAGCTCAGACAGAGAGTAGTGATCGACGATTTTGGCATCGAGCATCCACTTCCTCTTGCAATCCTTGAAGCATCTCCTTCTTCTACAGCACTTCTTTATCATCGTGTGGTCCAAGGGACAAAATGATCGACTGCAGATCAAACTTCTATAGCAATATTTACCCAGATTAAAATTCGTACTTGACATCCTCGTATAGGATTAATTGTACTTCTTGTTTGTAAACCTAAGAAAGGGTTTTGTATAAAACTAGTTTTATTTCTTCCGTTTATTATCAAATATATCGTAGCTTCAAGTACAGAGTCACACGGGTTATACTACTACTCCGGATATAGGAACACTACATCAACAGGATATACATATATAAAGCGCATGCAGAGGAGCCCAAACGTCTAGTAGTTGTCTTCCCCTTCCTAAGTGGTCAACGATTGTGTGCTAAACTTGAACCTCTATCTAGCAGTCTCTTCGTACAGAAGTAACTATCAACAAACGTGACCCTAAGGTTGTCCCAGTCTCCAATCATGATGTCAGTATTAGGATACAAGAAATCTGGCACGATAACAGTGTATGAATGTGTCCTAGGGTTACGATATACATAGGTACGTACATTGAGGTATTATGAACATCTATCATTCGTAACCAAACGTTACCGACGAATGTGTACACCCGGTTGTGACCCGGATGCGAAGTAACAAATATAATCAAACATGCGCACAATGTATATAATAAGACAATAAAAATTGGGTAACTGAAATACAGGGTGGCAAGGTACACTCGTCTGCGTCCGGCTACTGAAGATGGGGATCCGGTACAACATCCAAGTCTACAGGTCCCGTAGTACCTAGATTCGAGATACAAGCTCAATTAATAAACTATCACAAAGCTGAAATAAGATGTGATATACGTCTAACATAGGCTACAATCTCAGTTATAAGTCACATACACACTAATCTAGAGGGCTGGCCTAGGTTATCCCAGGTAGGTTATATCTAATACGATCAGTCACAGTATCTATCATCAGACAATCCTCAATCATATACCATCATCTATCATTTGTCTTAAAACTACTCCTCGATCAAATTTATTACTATTCCTCTGTCTTCCATCACTGACTAATGGTTTGTTGTTACACCCATCCCACAATCATTCACCTGATGCTAATGTTCATCAATATTTTATTATCATAGTATTATCTCAGCAACAATTTAATTTGCTCATCACAATGATCAAAATGTATATAATAATTTGGACAATACCTCAAATATCTCATGTGGTACTTAAAACCCAACCATCAAGTGTATATATATTCCATAACCCCAACCCATGATTATTAAAGCATTCAAAACCCTAAACTCTCAACTTAGCATTTAACCATCAATCATATATAACATGTATTAAACCTATCATCTCACATGTAAATATAACACAACCCTAAAACTAACTAACTATAAAACTATATACAAAACACAGAAATATACATAAGTAGAGGGAAAAGGGGTTCACCTCGACGAGGTGGTGGTGGTGCTGACCGGAGTAGGCTGGTGGTGGTGCAAGGGTAGTAGTGTAAAGTGGAGGGGGAGTGGTGGTGAAGAGTGGTAGTGCGGCTGGTGGTGAAGAGTGGTGTATTCGGCCGGAGTATAGTGAGGAAGAAGAAGAAGAAGAAGAGGAGAAGAAGAAGAAGAAAAGAAAAAAATGGAAGAAGAGAAAGGGAAGAAGTTTGGAGTTTTCGGCTGGTAGTAAGGAAGAGGGAGGAGAGAGAAGGTGGGGTAGTTTTCCAAGTATGGGGATTAGGGCCTGCTTGGGGAAGTATGTATGAGAAGATGTTTTATAGGGGTATGTGTGAGGGATGGGTGGTGAGGATGAGCCCAAATTTAAATGAATGGATTGGATTTACTATGAAGGAAGTTGTGTTCACACAAAGGAGAATGAGGGGTGAGGTTGGACCGGTCAAGGGTTGAGGGGGTTTCTTCATTTGGATTTAAACAAATGAGGTGATGGCGCCTATTGCAATAATTGCAACTAAGCCTCTTAATTTTGGGTAATTGCACAAACACATAAAATAATAAAAAATTTGTGGAAGAAATGGTGTTTGGTGTTTTGTAGGATAATGGTGTGTTGTGTATTTTGTATGGGCTTAATTCATAGGGCATTGGATTAAGTTGGGATTAAAAATGGGATTAGTCAAGGTTGGTATCCCCAATTAAAATAAATTGTCATATGCTCTTAAATTAAATGGGGGCACATGGGGTCTCAATTGGGAGTGACGCAAAGGTCATGAAAGGTGTAGGCTTGGTGTCGGTCTTGGACTCTTTAATTGGTCTGGCTCAATGGGTTGATTTAGTGTCTCAAAATTGATGACAACGACACAGGTGCATGACACAGGATTAAATAATGGAATTTGGGTACGGAAAGTTGTGCAATTAAATTAGAGCACAAACGATTATGATTTTGAGTGACGGGAAAGTCCAGCGCCTAAATTGGCGTGTCAAGTCTAGAATGCAATAACTTGTTAGAATTTATGGGCTAATTTTGGGCTCCGAATATTGCAACAATGGTAGGACACGCCAAGGGTTTAATTAAAGAATCAGACTTCAGCATCCTTAAAGAATCAGACTTCAGCATCCTTCATCTTGGCAGACTTTCTTGTAGAGGATCGAGTCGGAGTAGTAAATCTTGATACCCTAAAACGGATTAATGTCAGCGAACTCCCTTTTAACGAAATGGTATTCGTCTATATATTTTAGGCACTAGTGGAGGGTGAATGGCACGATCCTGTGTTCATGTATCCACGGATGCCCCAACAAGACATTGTAGGATGTATCTACGTTTATGATGTAGCAGGTAACTTCTGTTTTTAAGTCGCCGATCTGGCATTTTAAGCAAATTTTACCCATAGGGTAGCTCATACCCTTATTGAAGCTACTGATGGCAGTATTAGTGGCCCCTAGATGATGCATCGGGATCCCCAGGGTTTGAAGCAAACTTCTCGGTATGATGCTGATCGACGATCCTGGGTCAATATGAATTCGGTCCACCTTGATATCGCCAATATATCATGTGTAGTACAGGGGCCGATCGTGCCTATTGTTCTTTAGCAATACGTCTTGTTGCAAGAAGGTAATATTCGATATCGCATCCATGGTATTGTTGTAATGATGACAAGCAACAGGATCTTATGTTGGTAGCTTGACTTATGCCAGGTAGACATTGATATTCTGCAATGCCTCACTCAGGGCAGCCCGAGTGTCTTTAAAAGCCGTAAAAGCTTAAATAGTGACAATTTTGCTAGAGTGTGGGCTAATTATGCTAAGATATCAAAATTATAGGGCCTTTCCAACCCTTATGGTGCATCCCTGTGCAACAGTTTATCGAAGTACATCTTATTCTGTTTAGACTTGTCCACCGGCAAGGGTTAAGATGGACTGGGACCAGTGGTGGAAGGCACGACAACCGGGGGTGTATCATCGTGCATCAGTTGGTATATATTTGCCTGAACTTGTTGCATCTTCTGCCATCTCTTTAGCCGAGGAGAAAAATATGTAACAGGTCTTAGATTTTCTACCATTGGGCTTAGCGGTGGAGGATGTCGCCGGCTGCGTCAAGTCTGGCACGAGGTCAGAATTGACCCACATGACCTCCCCACGTGGTGTGGTAAGAGGTATTATCCCGGCTGTCTGGTCTTGAGCTGGTGGAAGGTTGACAACTTCCATAGTCGTCTTAGGGACAGGGACTACTCCGTCTTGGGCTTCAGTCGGTAGAAAGTTGTCAAATTAGAGTGACACCATATTGGCGGCGACTATCACGTCATCGAAGTCCATAAAAAGAGCCTTGCTATCTAATAGATGTTGGATGTACCATTTAAGGGTATAGCGCTCATGCGTCGGATGATAGACATAGCAGTGGAAGTGACAATACTTTGGGTTGGCAATCTTTGCCCCCCCAGGTTGACGTCTAATGTTGAGAAGCCAGATTTGGCCTTCTCGCATCAGCATGTCAAAGATGGGTTTGACATCAACATCTTTGAAAGAGTAAGTCTCCTCTGGTTTTGGAGGCTCTGGCGGCTTTTGCTCAGGCTTCTTGGTGAAGGTAGCGACTATAGCCTATTTTCCCTTTCCGTCGTGGTTGTTATTGTCGCCATTATTATTGTTGTTGTTGTTATTTTTGTTATTGCTGGGATGCTTGCCCTTTTTTCTACAGTAGGGATATGGATCCCCAAGTGACGAGCATCCTTGAGCTTCTTCTCAACGTTGACAACACTTACAATGAACGTTGTCCAGTCTTTGAACTGGCTCTCGCCTATCTAGAGACAGACTACCGAAAGCATGTTCTTCCGGCACATCTACATTAGTGTGGTCTTCGTATTGCTAGAAGGCAACCTTAGCGTGGCCTGTCGGAATTGCTCGATGTAGTTTTGCGTCAGTTCCTTCTCACCCTGGCTGATGTCTATCAGGGAAGACATCGTCATATCATTTTCTGCATCATAGAATCTGTTAAGGAATAGACGATTGAGGCCATCGAATGATGAGATATTGAGACTGCAGAACCAATCGAAATCTACCCCCACCAATGACCTGACGAAGAGCCTAGTAAGGATAGCGTCACTATGGGGTAAGTGTCTCGTGGTGATCTCGAAGTAGCTCATAAAGCGACGAAGAGAGGACTTCCCATCAAACATGTTTATGTTGAAGGGCTTGTACTTGGGCGAATATGGTACATCCCTCCACTCTATCGAGTATGATTGTCATACCCCGAGATCACAGAGTGAGTCCTGATTGCTCATTGAGTCTAGGCAAGCCTAAAGTTCTTGGACCTCCCTTCTTGCTTCCTTAGCTTCATCTTCTGCTGAAGGCACCGACGAGCCAGGTAGGAGAGGATCATCGCCCGCGGGTGGAGCTGTCGTATTTGAATCCCCGTTAGTCCTGGGGTCCAGGTTTGCTTGCCCAGAGGCCCTTGCCGGCTGGGAGGCCATGTTTGCCTTGATTTTCAGCATTATCTGGGTAAAAGCTTATATTAATGCACTCATTATATGCATCATAGCTTCAAGCATCTCGAGGCATTATTGATCACTGGGGCTTGTATGGTAGTCTTCGGCCATATATACCGTCCTCACACGGGAAGAAATAGAGGGGGCAGTGGATGTCGTGCTCCCTGTCTCATACCCTTGTAGTGAGTAGTGTCACGACCCTCACCCAGTATAGGGGTACGAGAGCGTGGGTACGTCCAGCCTACGCCGCAGCATCGGCGGTAGAACGCTGTCTAGGTCATGTAACTATCTAATCAATCTCACATGAATATCTAACTCCATAAGGAGGCAAAAATATTACAATTTAATACGGAATATACTCAATCACATAAGCTAAAGCACGATGAGATATCGAAGCAAGCAATGAAATATAAGACAAGTCTAAACAACAATAAATAGTCTAACCAGCAATCAATAACATCCAATCTCCAAGTATGCCAAAAAATAAGTCCTCTAAGTCGTAGTCTGGAAAAAATATCCAGTCGGGATTGGAACGAAGTACAAGCACTAACAACAGTTCCACATATTGACAAAAACTATAACACAGTGTAAGAAAATACAAGACAGATAGGAATACTGGCAATAAAAAATACTGACGAGCATGGATGTACTGGAAATAGAAATACTGGAATAAATGGAATACTGGAGCATGTCATCAATATACATCTAACAATGAAATAGAAATACAAGTACACGCAAGAACAATGAACTGGTATATAAGTGTGTACAAGAATAATAACTAGAACATGTAGAGATGCTAGATCAATATACTAGAGATGCATGTCAAGAATATCTAACTAAGTGTGTGAAATATCAGCATATCATGTGATCGGCTTGGGACTATATGACTCATTACATTGATTAGCGATCATCCCTAATAGGTCAGGCTAACCATATGTAACAGCGATGAGGCGTGTAAGGGTAAGGCTGCACCGACGTGAGGTGTGGGTGAGCTATGATACATGTAAAGTTGGGTATGATCACATAAGCTACTAATATTTCCCCATTTTTCCCAGCTAGCACGATGGATCCCAATTACGACTCCTCGTGACAGGTCACAATGATGCCAACTCATGTAAATAATAGTGTCAGAGTCATGTATGCTATACAACAAGAATTATTGAGATAATCAACATAATGGAAACTGTCAGAGAATGTACTCGCCTGTGGTCCTTAGCTGGTACGAGTCGGAATCCAAGTCACAGTCCAAATAGCCTATGTATTACAAATTTATCATGTCAAAAGATAATTTATTTTAATTTATTTAATTCTGGAATAATTACTCTAAAATCCTATTTTAATCTTATTATTCTTATTTTTAGGTTAATGCCTAAATTTTGTCCAAAGGAACTGAATTTTATCAACTCGAGACTCATGGCACGCAAATCGAGGTAATCTGTTGACCAAAAAGTCAACCGACACAAACTAGAATTTCATGTATGATTTCCTATAGATTTCAGCATCAAAAACATGCTGGAATTTATGGCTCATCCGAATTCAAACTCGTTTGGGAATTATGGCACATACAAATTTCGTATTGTGCACCGATGGTTAAATTCTAACCTAGAAGTTCTACAGAATTAATAGTATGAAAATACTTAGAAATAAATTCTGAGAAAAACATATGTCAATTATCTCGACATCAGCTTTCTGGAACTTCAAACGGTTCATGATTCTGATTCCTGGTTCTCCCAGAATCGAGAAAACATCGAAACACATCTATTTTCGGACATACTGTGCTCTACAGATTTTCTAGAATTTAATACTCATAATTTCGTAAAACAATTTATATAATCAGAAAGCTAACCTCAATATCGTTCTACCACAAGAAACTAGGCCTCGTTTGGAGTCCGGAGCTATGCGCAATGGCTTCTAGAAGATGAAGGAACCCTAGATAGCAATTCTCCAAAATTCGGCTCAAGGAAAACCCTAGAAATTAATAACTTAAACTATTATATATATAGACGAGAGAGAGAGAAGCCGCGGCTCGGCTCAGCTGAGTCCGAGTCGAACTCTGGCTCAGTTCGGCTCGAGGTCGGCTCGGCTCCACCCGCACCCAACCCGCGGTCACAGACAGGCGGGCCCACCCCAGTTCGCTGCAGGAGGCTGACAGGTGGGCCCCTGTTGGCTGACTGGGCAGAAATAATTACTTTTTGGGTTTTCTTTTTCAGAAAATAGTTTTTAATTCAGTTTTTCATAATTAACTCAAAATAAATGCTAAAAATAATCAGACAATTCCCAAAAAATTCTAGAAAATATATTTTATTATTTAGAACCTAAAATAAAAGTTTGAAATATTTTTAATTAAGTTTGAACCTAAAATAAATTCTTGAAAGTCCTAGGAAATTAGGGTTACTAGTTTGTAATTAACTAAAAATTGTGGAAAAAATCCCAATAGCCCCAAATTAACCTAATAACAATATTTAAGCTAGAATTTCAGGATACGGAGGTTACAAGTCTACCCACCTTAAAAGAATTTCGTCCTCAAAATTTAAGATCCTCAATAGTTGTATTTATTTATTTATATTATTACCATCAAAATTTAAATTCTTCAAACCATATGATCATGAACTGATCCACATTGTTATTTCACAATATTTCTCAAAATTCTATAAGTATCATATTCCTGAAAATCTTCAAATATAAAATCAAATTCTATTCTTATCACAATCTCCTCCAAATTTTTAAGTTCATAACTAAATACTCAAAAATTTAATACCCAATCCTTAAATTTTTTTGAATCCAATCAATGCATATTTATAAAATTTAAAAAATTGCATCCAAAAAATTTGAATTCAAACACTAATCCATTAATGATCTTACTCCTCGATTCTTTTTCCACATCATACTCAAACAATATAATATGTACAAGATCTTCAAATGCAACATTCAAAATAATTTTTAAATTTATACCTTACAGTCAAATATATATAATGATAATCTTCTTAACTTTCTCAAATGTTAATGACAAATTCACTCATATCTTAATCTTCATAAAAATCAATGATTTAACAAATCGTCAATTCCGTCATATTAATTCTCACTCTTTATTTAAATTAATATTTTATCCTCGAAATTTAAGGCACATTGTCTCTCTTTGTCAAATCATAACCTCTTCATTAATTCTTCACTATGGTCAAACCCTCAACAATCAAAGTCTAAGAGAATCCTACCTATAGTCATACAACACACAATCTAGATAAAATATACAATCTAGATGAAACATGCATGGTCATAGTCTCTTTTGTCATGGTATTATGGTCTCTGTCGGGGTGTACTACTAGCTACAATCTAGTAAGAAGATCATTGAGGCAAGCTTTGGTACTAGAAAATTAATTAATCCAATAGACGGAAAGGAACAAAAGGAAAGAACAGAACATAGCCTTCTAACCCATTGCTCGGACATCTACAACCTCTATCATACACTTAACTCTGGCACATTTATTCACAAATTCCTGTCCCTATATACTGATACCCATATCAACTAATCACTAGTCCACAAGATATCTAGGGATACATCCACATTACACACATCTATCTATTTAATACAAAAATATGATACCAAGGACCTCTTGACATAATCATCGGTCAAATGATGCATCTAAAGTTTGATACATTTATCCCTTTAGGTACCACTATTTCTACTACAAGCACACTCACTGCTAGCTCTCTTACTTACTACAATTGTTCATACTAGTTATTCTTATCACTCAAGTGCACACCAAGTGCAACACACCATACTAAGTACTGCTCATTCTAATACAACTCTAGATGGACACCCAAGTTAGTTTGCAGTACCATCTCAAGCATTCTCAAGCCAATAGATCCATATATATGCACATTATCTACTAATATACTAATATACATTTCTTACCCACCATAAAATTTAATCCTCAAAATAAAATTATCAAAATTTAACTTCTTGAACGATATAAAATAAAATGCATATACTTTCCTCAAAAGGCAAATACTCAATTATTGAAATAAAATTTTAATCACTTCCAAAAATCTTTATAGCTTTGACTATGTTTATTGAATCAAATTTTGAATCCTCAAACATTTTAATAACATAAAATCTCAACTCCTTAAAATTCTTAAAAATTGCAATTCATTTCCACTCTTCAAATTATAAATTTAAATCCACAAGTATACATATAAATACTCACAGTCTCTATTACTCAAGGTGCACACAATACACCAATTGTCTACAGCTCCCAACTGTGTACTGAAATTTGTACTGTCCGTATTACTTGTAATATTACTCCCAATAATCAAAGTTATCATCACACATATTTTCTCCAATGATTTTCTATCTATATTAACTGGTACACAAATCTAATTATCATCACACGTAGTACTTACTGTTATTAGCACCATTCTCAATAAATCCTTTATATATAATCACTAGCACTATTGGTATGGTAACACTAGCTTCATCATTAGATCACCTCGTCACACTTATTAGAACTCACGATCATTTGCACTTTTTATAACTTATATAATACACATGTCTCACTTCATTCTCAAAGGAAGGCATATGGTTTCATATCTCGATTTATGTATACGTATCTTCTCTTAAATCTTTTACAGACTGTTACACTAATCTGTGATGCACTTCATAACTTTCATTACCAATCTTGATATTTTTCTACCCATGGCACACTCATTAATACCCTTTATGTCTAAACATTTTGTTACTCTTGTCACACCCAAGTAATTAACCATCAAACTGAATATCATGCTCCATTAATTTCCAATACGATTTCCTCGATACTTAATTGTTTACATAGATCATCCAATTACATGAATTCACGACTAGTCAGGACTGGCATGCTGACTTTGATACTAACTTCTGGAACCATCTGATACTCTTTACTCCTCCTTCTACTTATAGTACCAATACTAACTATAATTACACCTATCATGGAACTATTACTACAAGGTACTATGCTATGGGTATCTCTAGATTAATGCCTACTGCTCACATGTCCAACTAAGAAACACTTATAAACTCACAAGTCATACTCAGTCAACACTAATACAAGACACAGACATAATTGTAAGTCACCAATTATCATACTAACAAGGAATTCTCAAAGAAAAGAAGCTCAAAAGAAACGGAATTAAGGACTGAAGGTATTTCTACTGCTAGTGAATAAAAGAAGCGATGGAACAAGGTCTTATAATAATGAAATAGATAAGTATTGAGATGAGACTTTAAGAACCATTTTAAGATACAACCTGATAATCATACACGTCTGTCAGAAATCATGACACTCAGAATCCTCGCCATGCCAGTAAGCATAGATGCGATAAACGACAGGTTCCGTAACTAAGGTATGCAACTCTATAATCATGTCATCTAGAATCTTCGCCACGCCAACCGGTATGGCTGCGAGAGACTCTAAGTTTCATAACTATAGTATGTACATCCAAGTCAGGTTCCTACGTTCTCGTCACGACAGCTAATATCGCTGCGATAAACTCTAGGATCCATAATCAAAGTAGACGTTTTACCTTTCTCACTGTCCTCATCAATATATGTCATCAGATGATACCGTAAAGTTTAGTCCATAAAATTCATCTCGATAAAAATCAACTCAACAACGACACCAAGAGTTAATTTTATAACTGATCAACAAGAATCAAATTCAATAACAACAAGGGAGAGCAGACGGGAACAAGGGAAAAAGATTAAATTGGAAATTGTAATAAGATTCTCAAGGGTCATCCCAGAAATCTGTCAAATAATTGTGATTGAGTATCCTCTCTCATCCTAGTAACCTATGTCCTGTATCCTATTGCAGGCACGCAGTAATACAACTAAGATGTCGCACTACCACGATATCGCACAACTTGCAAAGTCTGACCTGCATGGGCCACCACTTAAAAATGTGTCACGATCCACACCCGGTATAGGGGCACGATAGCGTGGGTACGTCCAGCCTACGCCACAACATCGGCGGTAGAACGCTGTCTAGGTCAGGTAACTATCTAATCAATCTCACATGAATATCCAACTCCATAAGGAGGCACAAATATCATAATTTAATACGGAATATACTCAATCACATAAGCTAAAGTACGATGAGATATCGAAGCAAGCAATAAAATACAAGACAAGTCTAAAAACAATAAATAGTCTAACCTGCAATCAATAACATCCAATCTCCAAGTATGCCAAAAAATAAGTCCTCTAAGTCGCAGTCTGGAAAAAATATCCAGTCAGGATTGGAACGAAGTACAAGCACTAACAGCAGTTCCACATATTGACAAAAACTAAAACACAGTGTAAGAAAATACAAGACAGATAGGAATACTGGCAATAAGAAATACTGACGAGCATGGATGTACTGGAAATAGAAATACTAGAATAAATGGAATACTGGAGCATGTCATCAATATACATCTAACAATGAAATAGAAATACAAGTACACGCAAGAACAATAAACTGGTATATAAGTGTGTACAAGAATAATAACTAGAACATGTAGAGATGCTAGATCAATATACTAGAGATGCATGTCAAGAACATCTAACTAAGTGTGTAAAATATTAGTATATCATGTAATCGGCTTGGGACTATATGACTCATTATATTGATTAGCGATCATCCCTAACAGGTTAGGCTTACCATATGTAACAGCGATGAGGCATGTAAGGGTAAGGCTGCACCGACGTGAGGTGTGGGTGAGCTATGATGCATGTAAAGTTGGGTATGATCACATAAGCTACTAATATTTCCCTATTTTCCCCAGCTAGCACGATGGATCCCAATCACGACTCCTCGTGACAGGTCGCAATGATGCCAACTCGTGTAAATAACAGTGTCAGAGTCATGTACGCTATACAACAAGAACTATAGAGATAATCAATATAATGGAAACTGTCAGAGAACGTACTCATCTGTGGTCCTTAGCTGGTACGAGTCAAAATCTAAGTCACAGTCCAAATAGCCTATGTATTACAAATTTACCATGTCAAAAGATAATTTATTTTAATTTATTTAATTCTAGAATAATTACTCTAAAATCCTATTTTAATCTTATTATTCTTATTTTTAGGTTAATGCCTAAATTTTGTCCAAAGGAACTGAATTTTATCAACTCGAGACTCATGGCACGCAAATCGAGGCAATCTGTTGACCAAAAAGTCAACCGACACAAACTCGAATTTCATGTATGATTTCCTGTAGATTTCAGCATCAAAAACATGCTAAAATTTATGGCTCGTCCGAATTCAAACTCGTTTGGGAATTATGGCACATACAAATTTCGTATTGTGCACCGATGGTTAAATTCTAACCTAGAAGTTCTATAGAATTAACAGTATATAAATACTTAGAACTAAATTCTGGAAAAAACATATGTCAATTATTTCGACATCAGCTTTCCGAAACTTCAAACGGTTCATGATTCTGATTTCTGGTTCTCCCGAAATCGGGAAAACATCAAACACATCTATTTTCGGACATGTTGTGCTCTACGGATTTTCTAGAATTTAGTACTCATAATTTCGTAAAAAAATTTATATAATCAGAAAGCTAACCTCAATATCATTCTAACACAAGAAACTGGGCCTCGTTTGGAGTCCAAAGATATGCGCAATGGCTTCTGGAAGATGAAAGAACCCTAGATGGCAATTCTCCAAAATTCGGCTCAAGGAAAACCCTAGAAATTAATAACTTAAACTATTATATATAGAGAGGAGAGAGAGAGGAGCCGCGGCTCGGAGAGCGCCATGTGGCAGCCATCCGCGTCTACCCGCTCAGATCGAACGGTCATGGATTCACGCGGCTCGGCTCAACTGAGTCCGAGTCGAACTCTGACTCGGCTCGGCTCGAGGTCGGCACGGCTCCACCCGCACCCAACCCGCGGTCACAGACAGGCGTGCCCAGCCCAGTTCGTTGCAGGAGGCTGACAGGTGGGCCCCTATTGGCTGACTGGGCAAAAATAATTATTTTTTGGGTTTTCTTTTTCAGAAAATAGTTTTTAATTCAGTTTTTCATAATTAACTCAAAATAAATGCTAAATTAATCAGAAAATTCCCAAAAAAATTTAGAAAATATATTTCATTATTTAGAACCTAAAATAAAAGTTTGGAATATTTTTAATTAAGTTTGAACCTAAAATAAATTCTTGAAAGTTCTAGAAAATTAGGGTTACTAGTTTTTAATTAACTAAAAATTGTAGAAAAATCCTAATAGTCCTAAATTAACCTAATAACAATATTTAAGCTAGAATTTCAGGATACGGAGGTTACAAGTAGTCTTCAAGGAGGGTGGGAGCTGTTGTATCTTCCTTGGATTTAGAAGGGATACTACCCCCAGCGTAGAAGATTATGTCATCTTGGTGGGAGTAGCTACCCTTTGGGATATCGGAGTCCGTTGACTCCTCGGAACGCCATATTATCGCTTACGTCCAGGGGGACACTAGCCCCAGCTTGGGCCACCCCGAGGGATTCTGTGGGAGAACTACCTCCAGGGGCTGACAGCTTCTTCCTTGAGCGGTTGCTTTGGAAGATGCCTTCCACAGGTGCTATTGTCAACCCTTCGGGTAGTCGCCTTCACGATGCAGTGGTAGAGATCGCCGGATTGGACGTATTTGACTTCTTTCTTACCTTGGCGGTGGGAGCTATCCAATTAAGTAGCATGAGGCAAAAGGCAGCTCCTCCTCCTCTGATACTTGCATCTGATCTCCAGGTTGTTGCCGGGTAGGTATTTTCTGTTGCAGTCGCTGGAAGGCCGACTACATGTCTGTGTGTACTGTCGCTTTATTGTAGTAGCAGTTGATAATGATGTTGGCACAGCTGTGCCTTAGAGATGGCACGCCGTACACCGTAGTCGTTTCCCTTGCTTTGCGCTTATGAGTAATCATATTATGCAAATCATGCGAAGGGTATTTTATGTTTGCATCCTCTTTGTGAGTTAGGTTATCCCAGGCATATGGATGCGCAGGTATTGTATATGCTCCCTGGCCTGGGGTTCATTCACGAACTTGCTCCGAGGTACCAGTGGAAGACTTTTGAGACTGACCATGTATATTGGTCCATGTGTGCTAGACACATGGGTCAGTCCTGTACAACTGTCCGTCAGAGGCTTGCGTAATAGTTAGCGATACCTGTGGTGGTCGGTCGTATGAATAATTGCTTGAGCTTGACAGGCTCGCACTGCCCTGGATATTTTTCGTTTAGCTTCCACAGTCACGTAGTATAAAGAGTCAAGTTTTAGATTTTTACCATTCTCAGAGGGTCGTATAGGATCTATGTCGCATGGGATATGATTGAAAACAGAGGTTCTATTACTATCAGGGCCGTATGCGGCCTGCTGTTTGCGACTGTGAGTTGATACCGCATGAACAGTCTAATGATGCCTCCTTCTTGGCTGCATAGAAGCTGCCTCAGCACTAGAACGTCTGGCATCATAGTATTATCCTCTGCCAGAGTCTGGGTGCTGAATAGTTTCTACGTCAGTTAGGGCTGCCGCATAGATGTGGACGTTCTGGGTGTTCGTTCGAAGACCATCATTGGCAACAGAGTAAGAGGCTGGAAGTGTCTGTTCTGCAGCTAGATAGGGCACAGCGGCCTTGACCACCCACATTCTGTGGGTCTTCTAGGGCTTGGCTATCCTTGGCAAAGGATTAACACTTTCTCCAGAGAGCATGTCCTCGAACGCTTGCTAGTCGCCACCAGTATCTTTTGCGTCGAGTTAAGCTTGGCCACATCAGATTGTGCCACCGACTTCTCAACAGTGGAGAAGGACATCCCCAGTAGAGTCGCTACCGTATTTGCCATTTAAATCAAAAAGAGAACTGCAAGAACTGTATTTGATTAACAAACTAATAAAGTACAAAGAAAAGTCCTAAAAGATAATTTAAGTATAAATTTATTTTCTAGGGGATGATAATGGATGGTTAGGAGTATAGAAACTCTCTTTACTTCGTGGATGATCTGATGAAGCAACTCTTCTCTCTCCCTTGAGTGTAGATTTGTAGATAGCCAGCCAGCCTTTTGAATGGGATAATACCATGTTATTTATAGTCGTTTAGTGGCCGCATGGATTTCGGGCCGCATGGACGTTGGGGGTTTCCACGTGTCTTCTCCTAACATGAAAGAGTTACAACTGTGCACAAGATTTTTTGTTGCTAAATATCTGGATGGTTCTGATCTATTGTAGGCGCGACTTTGTCAAGTGGACACGTGGCCACTATTTAGTTAGAGAGAATCACTCAGTTGTAACAGCAAGATTTGGTTGATATGGAATCTAGGACACGTATGGCCAAAGACGCACGGGACGCATGGAGTCTAGGACGCATGGGCCAGAGCCATATGGGACACATGGAGTCTGGAACGCATGGGGCCAGAGATGCATAGACCGCATGGAGTCTGGGACGCATGGGCCAGAGATGCGTGGACCGCATAGAGTCTGGGATGCATGGGCCAGAGTCGCATGGGATCTTTTATCGTATTGTACACGTGGCTCTGCACTATCCTCGGGACTTCTGTCTCTTAGTGTGTTCTCATCCTTCGAAGAGATCAGGAAAATCTTTTTTGTCGCGGCCAGATGTCAGGATGCTTGTTTGGACCGCATAGGTGCTCTTTTTCTGGGATGCATGGTGTCTATGCGGTCCAACATCTGTTGAGTTTTATTCTGGGGCATATGGACGTTGGGCTCATGGATGCATCTTTTTTATGTTTCTATATTTATAATCCATTGCCATGTTCTTCATTGTAGGGTTTTATTTTAGAGTTTATATGTCGAGTTTTGAACCCATGAATGCATGTATGCACCCATATGTAGAAACCTTGATTAAACCATGTTAATAATAGAGAAATATGATGATTAAATTATTTTGTCCATATTTTACTATTTTATTCAGAATATTAGTTTAATAAAACTTTTTTTGAATAAAATTGCATGTATAATGTGTAAGGTGACCTAGTTTAATGTTCTATCCAAAATCCCGCATCGAACCCTTCTAAAAATTTATAAATAATTAAAATATGATGTTATTAACCTATATTAAATTCAGTTTTTAAAATAAATTTCCAGAAATATTACTTTTGACTTATATATGGATTTTATGCATAAAAAAAAGACACATAGTTGACATAGTTTACATGTAAATCTATTGTAACTTGTTCTTTGGCCATATATGAATGCCATCCATATTATTTGTGATTAAAACTTATTTTTCCAAAATTAAATATTATTTATGATTTTATACAAGGAATAATAGTAGATTATAATGGCAAAATTTTCTCAATACTATTGCTAGAAGACTAGTATGTGCCCAACGAAAAGACCAATAAGTAGAATTGATAAATATACATGTAGGAACAAATTAAATAATTGTTTTCTAATATTTTAGAATTATTTCCAGAATTTAATATTTTTTTATGAATTCATCTTTTGAGAACTTGCATGTCGGGGAAACCCTATTTAGCACCCTTATTTGCATGACTAGTTGCCAAGCTACGTAAAAAATCGTTATGGGATAAAAACCATTAATTTGCTTATTTTTATAATTAATTCCATAATTATTATTATAAATTAACCATGTTATATTGCATGCTATTAAGTATGTAATCATAAAATTCTACTTTCTAGTAACTAGTTCGACGAGTTGTACAAGTTGCATAGCTTTGTGAATTAACGTAGTGAATAATTTATAATATGTACGTGAGATTGTTGTCACATTTGCATGAGAAATTATTAATACCAACTACCTAATTATTAATCCATCAACGTAGCTCAAACCATAAGGCTAATAGTGTAGTATTAGCAAATTAGTATAGCGTCTAATTAGTGTGTGATATATACATTTCTAGGAGCTCGAGACTATACGGTTGAGGACTCAAGAGCATGTTTACTTTGTTCGCAGCTTGAGGGTGCAGGCAAGTACACCTTGCTTAATTGTATTATTCAGTTACATTATACTTAGTTGTTATTTGTTAATTTTGTGCATGCATCTTAGAGTAGTACACTTACTTGGTAGATTGTGAAGGTACGTAGTATCTTCTGACCTAACACTTTTTTAACACGCTCACTGAGTGAGAGAGAGTGCATGGACTAGCATGTTGACTGGCCATTGATACGTGAGTTCGTGTCTTGTGTTAGTAGTTAATGTTAGTTTAGTTTCTAGATTTTTATTGACTTCGTTGCATTATGCCTGCACCGCGAATATGGTTCGTATAGTATATTGGGAGAGGAGAATCTACTAGTGAGCGTATGGGATTTATGTTTCTTACTTTGTAAATGGTGTAAATGGTGTACCCCCGAGTTATGTTGAACGCCTGGTGGAATGACTCGTTCTGCTATTTCTCCCCCCTATGCGCCACTAGAGATGTCTCGAGTGCATATCACATAAATGGTTTAGTTATCCTATTTATTGTTTACTGTTTTACTTTTATGCATGTTAATTTTTTGTGTACTTGTTATGTTCTTCTAAGAACCTAGCACCTTTTCCAGATCCAGATGAGCACTTGTACCCTACGAACTATGGAGTTGGAGATTTTGCTGACGAGGACCTTGAGGTAGAGCCACATGAGTTTTTCTGAGCGTTATAGATAATAGTTGCTTAGTGTCTTGGGTATCTATATCTAGTTAGCTGGCACCCGGAATATTTCTTAATTTTCTAGTTGTATTTTCTCTCAGTATTCTTTCATACTTTATTATCGTGGATTGTTCTTCTTTAGACTTTATTTGAAGTAGGTTCTGAGACTTTATCTATTTATTCAGTTTCCTATCTTGTGATATTTATGGATGAGACTAGATTATTATTTCCCTGAGATATTGTGTCTTAGTTATATTCTACAACATACAACGACTAGTTAGGTCCATTAAATTAGGATCATATACTTATTCATACAGCTGGAATCAGTACGTATACCTGGTCCTATATTTTTTGGGGACTGGGTCATGACACATGTGATCACAGGTGATGGGATCTCAATGGATCCGAAGAAGATCTCAGCAGTGGAGTCGTGGGCTACTCCTAGTTCAGTAGATGAGATCAGGAGTTTTCTGGGACTAGCAGGTTATTACATGAGGTTTGTACAGGACTTCTCCAAGATTGCAAAGCTGATGACTAGGATGGCCAAGAAGGATGTTGAGTTTGTTTGGACTAAGAAGAGTCAGGCCGCTTTTGAGGAGATAAAGAAGAGGTTAATGATAGCTCCAGTTTTGACTTTGCCATCAGGAGTAGGTGGATTCATTATCTATAGTGATTCTTCAGGGAATAGTTTCGGTTGTGTCTTTGTCATGACCCATACCCCGTGTAGGAATACGAGTAGTGAACAACGTCTAGCCTACGTCGCAGCATCGGCAGTAGAACTCTGTTTGGGTAAACTAACTATCTAGCAATCAAGATATAATAATAACACCAATGAAATATAAATACTCAATCACAGATCTATAAGATTGAACAATCGCACGAATATGATAAAAGAACTGAAGAGACAAATACAACTCACAAGACAAATAATATCCAATGAGTCATCTAAAAGAATAAGAATACTAATAACAATGCTGGAGATAAATCGAGTACAAAAAGATCTATCTACGGAGATACGAGTCCTTGGTCGTCTGTCTCAATCGGGATAAGACCCTTCTGAGCCAAAGTCTTTAGCTCTAAGCCAACTATGTCTTGAGGCCCATAGTGAGTGGGACACCACTCCTCAGTGTCATCTGGAAAAAATATATCCAGTCAGAAAAGGAGCAAATTATATCTCTAACAACAGTTTCAATAAATAATATAAATTATCTAACAGTAAATAGAGAAAAAATATAAGATATACAGGTACAAGAGATATGGATAAAAGGAATACTAGAAATAAATACAAGAATGAGAATCAAGAATATGAGAAAGAAATACTACTACTAAGTGAGTTAGTACAAGCTTCAACATGTGATCGGCTTGGGAACTTGCACAAGGATTATGGCTTGGTTAATCATACGTTCGGTGTATGATTAACACTATTCAAGGAACAAGACATGCACAAGGAGGGTATGATCACATATCTACACTAAATACTCCCCTCTTTCGACTGGTATAGTAGATCCAACCATGGTATGTTATGACACAAGATTCACTAGGTAGGTAGCAAGTCTACCCAAGAATTAATATCTATACATATACAAAAAGAACAAGGAACAAGGCTTGCACAAGATAAACCATAAATACCAAGGAATAATATCTCATGATAAAATTCAGATATACCAATCTGTGTAACCATCGGGTCAAGAAATCAAGGATATCTACACTAAATACAAGAGACATAGAGGATATCATGAATGATAAACTATCAGAGAATGTACTTGTCTGGAATCCGTTAAACAATATCAAAGATGTCTCATACGGTGCCTCGGAGACCTAAATATAGAATATTACATCAATACAAGGTTTTGAAATAAAAATAAGTTAAACTAGTCAAATTATAGGTCATAAAGCCATTTCTAAGTCAAAACAGTCAAACCAGGTCAACTCTAGGTCAAACTAGTCAAACTTGGTCAAACTAGCTATTTCTAGGTTGTATGAGTCCACCTCTAGGATATTGGGTCCATACATTATATATCTAGGCTATACTAGCTATAATAGGATACTAGGATACCAACAAAATACCGTATCATAAGATACGTAAGTTATTAGATATAAAATTACTATAATATATATATATATATACTTAACTCACTAACAATATATAAATAACTAACTATCAACATAAACTAACTTAGCTTATTAACTAGCTTATCTTAACTTATCTACAACTTAATTTCTAAGCACTCAAACTACTGCTGCTTATTGCTACTACTTCTGCTTATTGTTGTTGCTGCTTATTGATTCTGCTGCTGTAGCTTACCGCTTTTGCATCTGCTGCTGTTGCTGCTTATCGCTGTTGCTTCTTCTGCAGCTTCTCACTGTTGCTGCTACTTCTGCATCTTCTCACTGCTGCTGCTTACTTCTGCTTATCCTGCTGCTACTGCGTATGCTTGCTTCTCATCCTGTTTATTACTACTTATGCTTATAACTTCCCCCCTCTGGCTCACATGCACACATCTATACACGCACACACACACACATACATACACACATACACACACATATATATATATATATATATATATATATATATATATATATATATATATATATATATATATATATATATATGTTAATATATAACCACACTAGTGATGCACATGCAGTCTCCTATTTTCCTATGACCGCCAACACATCAAAATAAATATAGAATATACACACAATTATATATATACATATATATCATATAACAATTATAATTATAATACTCTAATAGCTATAACCATGGTAAATTGAATTGAAATACAAGGAAACAAACACGTGGAGTGCACCTGTCACTACTATATTTTCTAGGAAAGGATATTTTAGTAATTTTATATTTAATTAAATATTGTGATTTATAAATAATTATTTATGATATTATTTAATTGTTGTTAGATGTTATTTATTTATTTTGGACTTGTGTTAGTGGACCTAACTAGTTTAGTTTAGACTCATGGACCAACATGAATTAATTGGTTAGAATTTAGCCCATTTAGAAAGCTCATTGTTAAGGAGATGGATTAATTAATTAAACCATTAGACTAGAAGCTTTCCTCCTTAATTATTTCTTCATGAGAGGCCCCAAGGGGTATATTGGATATTTCCTAATAACTTGAGGGAGGGGAAAAGGGGCCGGCCTATATTAAAAGAGGGGGAGAAATTTACTCTCCTCTTTTCATTTCAAAACTAGATCTAGAATTTCCTTCAACCAAATTCTTTCATTCCCACTTTATTTCCCTACCAAATTTTATTCCAATTCCTTCCCAAATCACCATTGAAGACTAGTGGAGCAAGAATCTAGAAGGAGGAAGCAAGGATCTACAAAGAGGAGCAAGGATCTATAAGTTGGAGGCAATTTTATCATAATTGGAGGTTACATTGGGAATCCATCTCCCAATAATTCAGTTTTTCCCTTTAAATTAGGTTCTAAATCTGAGATTTAACCATGGAAAATCAATCCATATGCATAGGCTACCCATAGGATTTGGTTTTGTGTTCATAGGAGGCCTATTGAGAAAGTTATGGTACTTTTTATGTCAATTTTGGAAGAATTTCGAGATTGACATTTGTTGTGTGTGTCAATTGCTCCTATAGATCAATTTGGCATATGCTTGTGTGTTTGGGGCTAGTGTGGTATCCCCAATTGGGTACGTGTAGGTCGTATCCTAATAATTTGGTGATACGTGTTAATTTGGGAGGTTTTCCCCCGACACGGGACTTTGTACATGTCATATTTTGATACGGACAAGTAGATTTATATTTGACTCTTTGGATTGCTCATAAATAATATATATGACTTATTCGTATCCTTTGGGGTACGTTTGGATGTGTGGTGGACTCGTGTCGTAAGCGTATCATAGATCTAGTGGGATACGGAGTGATACGTTCTATGTGTTGGTATAATTTAAATCTTAGATCTATTTATCTTGTCATTGTGATGTAATTATATTGTATATATATATATATATATATATATATATATTATTGTGGCAATATTTATGTAATATTGTGTCTTAGATCTATGTACCTATGTATATTTTATATGTGTATATATTGGATGTAGTTATTCTTCTACATATGTATATATTGTAGTATATATATATATATATATATATATATATATATATATATATATATGTTATGTGTATATATATATATATATATATATATATATATATATATATATATATATATATATATATATATATATATATATATATATATATATATATATATATATATATATATATATATATATATGTTGTTACTATATATATGTATGTTATTATTATATGTGTTTACTATGTACATATATTCTATATAGTTGTAACTATGTATATATATGATATTATATTGTAACTATGTATTATTGTGTAAGTATATATATATATATATATTGTAGCATGTGTGTATATATATGTATGTTTAAATGGATATTTATTTGTTGCTATATTTATATTTATATATTTATGTTATATGATTGTATAATACATATACATATATGTATAGTTATCTATATATATTAATATGTATGTGTGTGTATGTTACTATATAGTTATTATGTACATAATACTAGGTGAGGGTGTATGTATAGTTATTACTAGTAATTATGTATATCGATATATATATATATATATATATATATATATATATATATATATATATATATATATATATATACTTATAGCGACAATAGAAGCAGCAAAATAGTGACAACAGCAGCAAAATAATGACAGTAGCAGCAAAACAGCACAGCAGGAACAGCAACAAAATAGCAACAGCAGCAGCGTTGCTGAAAGGCGATGGCAGCAGGAAGCATTGACAGCAGCCAGCGACAGTTTCAGAAAAACTATCGCTGAAACAGCAGCGTATCAGGGGCTTTAGTGATAGTTTTTAGCGACAGTGCAGGAAACTGTCACTAAAATAGCAGTATATTAATATTAACAGCAGCTTTCAGTGATAGCAGGAATAGTTTTAGCGACAGTTTGGCAGTTTATATATATATATATATATATATATATATATATATATATATATATATATATATATATATATTGGTGTTTAATATATAAGTAATGTATCTCCTAAATTGCTAATTACATTATAGTATATGTATTATAAATAAGGTAGTATGTATATATATATATATATATATATATATATATATATATATATATATATATATATATATATATATATACGGGTAGTTAATATAACAAGGTATTGGATATTACCTTGAAGAACCAAGGTAATTGGGGATACCAAGATATTGGGTTTGGGTATCAAGTTTTTGAATTATTGTTAAGATACCAAGTTGGTTCAAAACCACGATACCTATTTAATATTTATAATTTGATTTCTATATTATTAATAATTGTTTGGCTTATATATGGGATATTTTACCTATGAAATTACGTATCCGGAGATATGGTATCCTAATATTAAGATATGGTTTTTATAGTTTACACTTAGTATCTTGAAACCAATATTTTTTTGTTAGACTTGAGCAACCTAGAAATAGGTAGTTGACCATAGTTTGACCATAGTTGACCATAGTTTGACCATAGTTGACCTAGTTTGACTTTTGACTTAGAATTGACTTATTGACCTAGAAATTGACTAGTTTAACTTATTTTTTTCCCGGAACCTTGTATTGATGTTGTATTCCATGTCTAGGTCTTTGAGACACCGTGTCAGACATCTGTGAGACTATTTTTTGGACTTCAGGCGAGTACATTCTCTGATAGTTTCTTATTTATGATATCCTCTATGTTTATTGTATCTAGTATAGATATCCATGTTCTCTTGACACTATGGTTACACGGATTGGTATATCCGGATCTCGTCATGAGATGTTATTCCTTGCTATATGGTATATATGGTGCAAGTATTGTTTCATTGGTTATCTTGTACATGTACAGACACTGATTCTAGGGAAGAGTCGCTATCTTCTTGGGAAATCTCGTGCCATAGCATACCGTGGTTGGATCTATTATATCAGTCGAGGGTAGGGAGTACATTAGTGTAGATATGTGATCATTACCCCTATTATATCAAGTACTGTTATTGAATAGTGTTGATCATGCACCACACGTATGATTAGCCAGGCCATATATATTGTAGCATATTCCCAAGCCGATCACATGTTAAAGCTAGTACTCACACACTTAGTCATTAGTATTCTTATTCATTGGCATATTGTTTATTATTATATTTATTCCAGTATTTCCTTATTGTATATTTTTCTCGTATCTTTTGTGTTTCTTGTATATTCATATCTATTTACTGTTACATAGTTTTTATCATTGATTAGAACTACTGTTAGAGATGTACTCTGCTCCTTTCCTGACTGGATATATTTTTCCAGATAAAACTGAGGAGTGGTACCCTACCTATTATGGACTCCAGAATGTTGTGGGTCTAGAGTCTGAGACCCTGGCTCAGGAGGGACTTATCCCAACTGAGACAGTTGACCCGGGTTTGGTAGTTTCTTAGTATTCTTTTGTACTGGATTTGTCTCTAGCTTATTTGTTAGCATTCTTTCAGACTCATTGATGTATTATTTTAGACTCATAAGTTGTATGTGACTACTTCTATTCTTTATCTGATTCATGATATTTCTATCTTAGATATGTGATTGAGTATATTATCATTGTTGGTGGTTTATTATATTGTTAGATAGATTACCCAGATATCGTTCTACCATCGATTCTGCGGTGTAGGCTGGGCATTATTTTCGACTTGTACCCTTATACCGGGTGTGGGTCGTGACATATTTTTAGTGGTGGCCCATGCAGATCTAGCTTCGCAAGTTATGCGATATCGTGGTAGTGCGATGATTTAGTTGTACTACTGCGAGCCTGCGATAGGATGTAGGCTATAGGTTGAGGATACTCAATCACATCTAGAAAAATTCTTTTGATTCAACTATTCTCCTTTGATATTGATACTTGATCTCTTAAACTGTAATTTCCTTGAGTGTCTTATATCTTGTGGCATATAGATTCTATTCCAGCTTTAGCTTTGTTTGATAGTGGTGCTTCCCATTATTTTGTATCTTTTTTTTTTCTCTGAAGCATGGTTTGGTAGCTGAGTCTTTGCTTAGGACTTACAAGATCATGACTGGGGGAGGCATTATCCTGGTTAATGATATTTGCAAGGATCTAAGAGTTACTCTGAGAGGCCGGCAGTTGAGTGCGTGTCTACTTGTAATGCCACTTCCGAGCTACGATATTGTACTCGGGATGGATTGGTTGAGTAGGCACCATTCTAGCATAGATTGTAGAGGAGGTAGAGTTTTGTTTGGTCCGCCAAGAGAGCCAGAGTTTGAGTTTGCTAGAGGAGCTGCAAAGCAGAGAGAATGCTTTATTTGTGGAGCTATGGTGAAAGATAAGGAGTTGCCACATCCATTGATAGTAGAGTTCTTGGATGTGTTTCCTAAGGAATTGCCAGGGTTTCCCCCAGATCAAGATGTTGAATTCTCTATAGACTTGATACCAAGTGTCGAACCGATTTCGCAGCATGTCTATAGAGTAAACAACAGCGAGCTGGTCGAGCTGAAGAAGCAGGTGGCGAATTATAGGATAAGGGGTTTATCATATCGAGTTCTTCACCGTAGGGAGCCCCGGTATTGTTTGTACCAAAGAAGGATCGATCGATGCGCATGTGCATTGATTATAGGGCTTTGAATAATCTCACTATTAAGAATAAGTACCCTTTGTCATGAATTGATGATATGTTCGATCAGTTGAGTGGTGACAAGGTATTTTCTAAGATAGATTTGAGATCAGGCTACCATCAGGTGAAGGTGAAGCCGGAGGACTTACCGAAGACTATTTTTAGAACTCGGTATGGTCAGTATTAGTTTATGGTGATGTCATTTGGATTAACTAATGCACCAACGGTATTTATAAACTTGATAAATAACGTGTTCCATCAGTACCTTGACAAGTTTGTGGTGGTATTCATCGACGACATAGTCATATACTCGAAGACACCGGAGAAGCATGAGGAGCATTTGAGAATTGTGTTGGATGTGCTGAGGAAGGAGAAGTTGTATGGGAAGTTGTCCAAATGTGATTTTTTCCTGGACAAGGTAGAGTTCTTGGGGCATGTTGTGACTGGTGATGGTATTTCAGTGGATCCGAAGAAGATCGTATAAGTAAAATCTTGGAAGACCCCGAGTTCGGTAGCAGAGGTCAGGAGTTTCTTGGGATTGGCAGGCTACTACAGGATGTTTGTGTAAGATTTTTTAAGGAGTACCGAGCCAATAACCAGACTCACAAGGAATGATGTAGAATTTGTTTGGACGGAGGATTGCCATGTTGCTTTTGAGGAATTAAAGAGAAGGTTGACGTCTGCTCCTATTTTGACGTTGCCATCAGGGTCTGGAGGTTTCATTATTTATAGTGATGCATCGGGGAAAGGTTTGGGTTGTGTTCTTCAGCAGAATGGGAAAGTGATTGCCTATACATCCAGGCAATTACGTCCTTATAAAAAAAACTATCATACCCATGATTTGGAGTTGGCAGCATTCATCTTCGCTTTGAAGTTGTAGAAATAATATATGTACGGAGAGCGTGTGGAGATCTTCATAGACCACAAAAGCTTGAAATATATTTTTACACAGAAGGAGTTGAACATAAGGCAGCGTCGGTGGTTGAAACTTATGAAGGATTTTGATATATCTTTGCAATATCATTCTGGTAAAGCTAATATAGTTGCCGATGCTTTAAGTAGGTATCCGATAGCTATGTTCTTGACGCAGGATCGATATTTGCTGGAGGACTTGGAGAGCTTGGGCATCGAGGTGATAGTTCCTGGTTGTGCTACGCAGATATGGGGATTGCAGATATATTCAGATTTGATGGACAGGATCAAGGCAGTACAGTATGAGGATACATCTCTGGGGAATATCAGAGCTCAGGTAAGAGTAGGATTGGAGGATGATTTCACCATTGCTGAGGATGGATCTTTGAGGTATGGAGTTAGATTATGTGTGCCTAGTGGGGAGCTGCATGAGGAGGTGTTACAGGAAGCGCATCACTTTCAGTATTACATGCATCCAGGTGCCAACAAGATGTATCGGGATATGCGAGAGAGTGTGTGGTGGTATAGCATGAAGAGGGAAGTGGCACAGTTTGTATCCAGACGCTTAGAGTGCCAGTAGATGAAAGCTGAGAGGCAGAGGCCAGGAGGTTTACTTCAGCCATTACCCATTCCAGAGTAGAAGTGGGAGCATATTACTATGGATTTTGTGTTCGGACTTCCACGATCTCCAGGAGGAAAAGACGCAATTTGGGTCATCGTTGATAGGTTGACCAAGTCGGCCTACTTTTTGCCTTTCAAGGTGGGTTTGTCTACGGAGAAGCTGGCAGAGATGTATGTGAGGCAGATCATCAGGATACATGGAGTTTCCTTCAGCATAGTCTCGGATCAGGATAGTCGTTTCACTTCTTATTTCTGGAGGAGTTTGCAGGAGAGTTTGGGCACTCAGCTCAAGTTCAGTACTACATATCATCCCCAGAGAGATGGGCAGTCAGAGAGAACTATTCAGACTCTTGAGGATATGTTGTGCACTTGTGTACTAGATTTCGGGAATTCTTGGTAGGACCATCTCTATCTGGTAGAGTTTGCTTACAACAACAGCTACCAGGCTAGTACAGAGATGTCACCTTTTGACGCTTTGTACGGTCGGAGGTGTCGTACTCCCTTGTCTTGGGATGATGTTGGGGAGAAAATTTTGCTTGGGCCAGAGATGGTTGTGGATGCAGCGAAGAAGGTTCAGTTGATCAGAGACAGACTTCGAGTGGCGCAGGGCAGACAGCGGCATTGGGTCGATAGCCACCAGAGACCTTTGGAGTTCGAGGTATAGTTTAGATTTTTATTTTGTGCTTGTTATTGATTGTTTGTTATAGATTAAGTCCTTAAGATGGTGTTTTGTTCTACGTGGGTGGTTTGGTATTTCTGAGGATTTCTCCGACAAGAGGCACAATTCGCTTCGGTGGAGGTAGAAAGCTTAGTCCGCGATTCATTGGACCTTTTACTATTCTAGAGAGGGTCGGTGCAGTTTCTTACAGACTAGACTTGCCACCTGCATTGGAGGGAGTGCACAACGTATTTCATGTGTCGCAGTTGAGATGATACGTAGCAGATCCTAGTCATGTGTTGGATCACTCAGAGATAAAGGTGGGCCCTACTCTTAGCTATCCGGAGAAGCTAGTTGAGATTCTGGATCGGAGAGAGAAGGTGCTGAGGAACCAGACTATTCCTTTGGTGCGCGTCGCATGGAGGCATCACTCTCTGGGGGAGTCTACCTTGGAGAGAGAGGATGAAATGCGATAGCGTTATCCATATTTGTTTGTGATTTGAGGTATATTCTTTCCTAATTTTGTTATGTTCTTTCATAGTAGTTTTGTTCTTTGGTTCTGTTCTTTTGCTATGTTCTGTTATTTTTTGGGGATAGTTTTCACCTTTGAATTTTGAGAACAAAATTATTTTAAGGAGGGTAGACTTATCACTACCACATTTTCTAGGAAAGAATATTTTAGTAATTTCATATTTAATTAAATATTGTGTATGATAAATAATTATTTATGGTATTATTTAATTATTGTTAGATGTTAGTTATTTAGTTTGGACTTGTGTTAGTGGACCTAACTAGTTTAGTTTAGACTCATGGTCCAACATGAATTAATTGGTTAGAATTTAGCCCATTTAGAAAGCCCATTGTTAAGGAGATGGAATAAATTAATTAAACCATTAGACTAGAAGCTTCCCTCCTTAATTATTTTTTTATGAGAGGCCCCAAGGGATATATTGGACATTTCCTAATAACTTAAGGGAGGGGAAAAGGGGCCAGCCTATATTAAAAGAGGGGGAGAAATTCTCTCTCCTCTTTTTATTTTAAAACTAGATCTAGAATTTCCCTCAACCAAATTCCTTCATTTCCACTTTATTTCCCTACCAAATTTTATTCCAATTCATTTCCAAATTACCATTGGAGACTAGTAGAGCAAGGATCTAGAATGAGAAAGCAAGGATCTACAAAGAGGAGCAAGGATCTACAAGTTGGAGGCAATTTTATCACAATTGGAGGTTATATTGGAAATCCATCTTCCAATAGGTACAATTCAGTTTTTTTCTTTAAATTAGGTTCTAAATCTGAGATTTAACCATGGAAAATCAACCCATATGCATAGGCTACCCATAGGATTTGATTTTGTGTTCATAAGAGGCTTCTTGAGAAAGTTATGGTACTTTTTGTGTCAATTTTGGGAGAATTCCGATATTGACATTTGTTGTGTGTTAATTGGTCCTATAGATCAATTTGGCATGTGCTTGTGTGTTTGGGGCTAGTGTCATATCCACAATTGGGTACGTATAGGTCGTATACCAATAATTTGGTGATACGTGTTGATTTGGGGATTTTTCCTCCGACACGGGACTTTTTACATGTCATATTTTGACACGGACACGTAGATTTGTATCTGACTCTTCGTACTGCTCATAAATAATATATATGACTTGTTCGTGTCCTTCGGGGTACGTTTGGATGTGTGGTGGACTCGTGTCGCAAGCGTATCCTAGATCTAGTGGGATACGGAGTGATACGATCTATGTGTTGGTATAATTTAAATTTTAGATCTATTTCTCTTGTCATTGTGATGTAATTATATTGTATATATATATATATTGTTGTGGCAATATTTATGTAATATTGTGTCTTAGATCTATGTACCTATGTATATTTTATATGTGTATATATTGGATGTAGTTATTCTTCTACATATGTATATATTGTAGTATATATATATATATATATAGTATATATGTTATGTGTAAATATATATATATGTTGTTACTATATATATGTATGTTATTATTATATGTGTTTATTATGTACATATATTCTATATAGTTATAACTATGTATATATATGATACTATATTGTAACTATGTATTATTGTGTAAGTATATATATATTATAGCATGTGTGTATATATATGTATGTTTAAATGGATATTTATATGTTGTTATATTTATATTTATATATGTATGTTATATGATTATATAATACATATACATATATGTATAGTTATCTATATATATTAATATGTATGTGTGTGTATGTTACTATATAGTTATTATGTACATAATACTAGGTGAGGGTGTATGTATAGTTATTAGTAGTAATTATGTACATAGATATATATATACTATGTGGGTTACATATATATATATATATATATATATATATATATATATATATATATATATATATATATATATATATATATATATATATAAAATTATATATATATATATTATTATATATATTACATATATATATATATATATATATATATATATATATATATAGCGACAGCAGAAGCAGCAAAATAGCGACAGCAGCAGCAAAACAGCACAGCAGTAGCAAAATAGCGACAACAGCAGCGTCGCTGAAAGGCAGCGGCAGCAGGAAGCAGTGACAGCAGCTAGCGACAGTTTCAGAAAAAACTGTCGCTAAAACAACAACATATCTGCAGCGTATCATGGGCTTTAGTGATAGTTTTTAGCGATAGTGCAGAAAACTGTCACTAAAATAGCAGTATATCAATATTAACAGTAACTTTCAGTGACAGCAGGAATAGTTTTAGCGAAAGTTTGGCAGTTTATATATATATATATATATATATATATATATATATATATGTATATATATATATATATATATATTGGTGTTTAATATATAAGTAATGTATATCCTAAATTGCTAATTACATTATAGTATATGTATTATAAATATGGTAATATATATATATATATATATATATATATATATATATATATATATATATATATATATATATATATATATATATTACGGGTAGTTAATATAACAAGGTATTGGGTATTACCTTGAAGAACCAAGGTAATTGGGGATACCAAGATATTGGGTTTGGGTATCAAATTTTTGAATTATTGTTGAGATACCAAGTTGGTTCAAAACCACGGTACCTATTTAATATTTATAATTTGATTTCTATATTATTAATAATTGTTTGGCTTATATATGGGATGTTTTACCTATGGAATTACGTATCCGGAGATACATATCCTAATATTAAGATATGATTTTTATAGTTTAGACTTAGTATCTTGAAACCAATATTTTGTGTTAGACTTGAGCAACCTAGAAATAGGTAGTTGACCATAGTTTGACCATAATTGACCATAATTTGACCATAGTTGACCTAGTTTGACTTTTGACTTAGAATTGACTTATTGACCTAGAAATTGACTAGTTTAACTTATTGTCTTCCCGGAACCTTGTATTGATGTTGTATTCCATATCTAGGTCTTCGAGGCACCATGTCAGACATCTGTGAGAGTATTCTTTGGACTTCAGACGAGTACATTCTCTGATAGTTTCTCATTTATGATATCCTCTATGTTTATTGTATCTAGTGTAGATATCCATGTTCTCTTGACACTATGGTTACACGGATTGGTATATCCGGATCTCGTCATGAGATGTTATTCCTTGGTATATGGTGTATATGGTGCAAGTATTGTTTTATTGGTTATCTTGTACATGTATAGACACTGATTCTCGGGAAGAGTCACTATCTTCTTGGGGAATCTCATGCCATAGCATACCGTGGTTGGATCTATTATACCAGTCGAGGGTGGAGAATACTTTAGTGTAGATATGTGATCATTACCCCTATTATATCAAGTACCGTTATTGAATAGTGTTGATCATATACCGCACGTATGATTAGCTAGGCCATATATATTGTATCATGTTCCCAAGTCGATCACATGTTAAAGCTAGTACTCATACACTTAGTTATTAGTATTCTTTTTTATTGGCATATTATTTATTATTATATTTATTCCAGTATTTCCTTATTGTATATATCTCTTGTATCTTTTGTGCATCTTGTATATTCACATCTATTTACTGTTACATAGTTTTTATCATTGATTAGAACTGTTGTTAGAGATGTACTCTGCTCATTTCCTGACTGGATATATTTTTTCAGATAACACTGAGGAGTGGTACCCTACCTATTATGGACCCCAGAATGTTGTGGGTCTAGAGTCTGAGACCCTGGCTCTGGAGGGACTTATCCCAACTGAGACAGTTGACCCGGGTTTCGTAGTTTCTTAGTATTCTTTTGTACTGGATTTGTTTCTAGCTTATTTGTTAGCATTCTTTCAGACTCATTGATGTATTATTTTAGACTCATGAGTTGTATGTGATTACTTCTATTATTTATCTGATTCGTGCCATTTCCATCTTAGATATGTTATTGAGTATATTATCATTGTTGGTGGTTTATTATATTGTTAGATAGATTACCCAGACAACGTTCTACCGTCGATTCTGTGGCGTAGGCTGGGCGTTGTTTCCGACTTGTACCCTTACACCGGGTGTGGGTCGTGACAGCACTGCACCCTTATCACACTCATTCTATGATACGCTTGTGATACATCTTCACCCCACCACCAAACGTACCCCGAAAGACATGAGAAAGTCTAAAATCATAATTATGAATAATACGAAAAGATAGCTACTCAACTACGTGCCCGTGTCAAAATGTGACATGCTCCCGTATCGGAAGAAAACTCACAAATTAACCCGTATCACCAAATTATCGGGATACGGCCTACACGGATCCAATTATGGATTCGATACTAGTCATACACAACCAAACACATGTCAATTTGGTCTAAATGACTCATTAACAAATACAAGATATGTCAATCTCGACATTCTCCCAAAATTGACACAAAATGCCACACAACTTTCTCCATAGGCCTCCTATGAACCTAATTCATATTCCTATGGATAGCCTTAGTACATGGGAGGGTTTCTAATAATTAAATTATAGATTTAGAGTCTAATTAGAGAAAAAAAACTTAAGTATACCTATTAGAAGATGGATTCCCAATAAAATCTTCAAATTGAGTGTCAAGAGCCTTCAACTTGTAGATCTTTGCTCCTCCTTGTAGATCCTTACTTTCTCCTTATAGATCCCTGCTTCCTCCTTGTTCTAATAGCCTCTAATGATGAATAGGGACGAAATTGGAAAGAAATTTGGATAGGAATTAGTGTAGGGATGAAGGAATTTGGAAGAGAAAAATTCTAGATCTAGATTTGGAATAAAAAATAAAGAGAGAGTCTCACCCTCCATTCCCCCTATAGCCGGCCACTAGCCCCTCCTCCAAGATGCTATAAATTGTCTATAATACCCCTTGGGGCTTGTCATGAAGGAATTAATTATGGAGAAAATGTTCTAGTCTAATTGGTTTAACTAATCAATTCATCCTCCTAATGAATGGGCTAACTATTGGGCTTGTTTGTTGGGCTCAATCTAACTAGAACTAAATATTGGTCCATGAATCTAAAATTAACTAGTTAGATCCACTAATATAAGTCCAAAATTAAATCTAACATCTAACAATAAATAAATAATATAATATAATAAATATTCAACATGTATAATATTTAACTAATTATAAAATGACCAAAATATTATTTTCTAGAAAATATGGTAGTGACAAGTCTACCCCCCTTAAAATAATTTTGTCCTCGAAATTCAAAGACGAAACTTCCCAAAAAAATAAAACAGAACAGAATCAGGAAAGAACATACCTTAAGGTACAAACAAATATGGGTAACGCTCTCGCATTTCATCCTCTCTTTCCCAGGTAAACTCACCCGGAGAGTGATACCTCCATTAGATGTGTACCAAGGGAATGTTCTGGTTCATCAGTACCTTCTCTCCGATCTAGAATCTCAACTGGCTGCTCTGGATAGCTAAGAGTAGGGCCCATATCTATCTCCGAGTGATCCGATACGTGACTAGGATCCTCCATGTACCATCTCAACTGTGATTCATGAAACACGTTATGCACTCCCTCCAATGCAGGTGGCAAGTCTAGTCTATAAGTAACTACACTGAACCTCTCAAGAATACTGAAAGGTCTGATGAATCATGGACTAAGCTTTCCGTCTCCACCGAAATAAATCGTACCTCGTATCGGAGAAATCCTCAAAAATACCAAACCACCAACCTAGAACAAAACACAACCTTAAGAACTTAATCTATAATGAACAACCAATATCAAGCACAAAATAAAATCCTAAAACTATACCTCAAACTCCAAAGGTCTTCGGTGGCTATCGGCCCAATGTCGCTGTCTGTCCTGTACCACTCGAAGTTTATCTCTGATCAACTTAACCTTCTCTGCTGCATCCATAACCATCCATCTCTGGCCCTAGCAAAGCCCTCTCTCCAACATCATCCCATGACAAGGGAGTACGACATCTCCGACCATACAGAGCCTCAATTAGTAATATCTCTATACTAGTCTGGTAGCTGTTGTTGTAAGCAAACTCTATCAAATAAAGATAGTCCTCCCAAGATCTCCTAAAATTTAGTACACGGGTACACAGTATATCCTTGAGAGTCTGAATGGTCCTCTCTGACTGCCCATCTGTTTGGGGATGATATGCAGTACTGAACTTGAGATGGGTGCCCAAACTCGCCTGCAAACTCCTCCAGAAATGAGAAATAAAATGACTATCCCGATCCAAGACTATATTGACGGGAAACTCATGTATCTTAACGATTTATCTCACATACATCTCTATCAGCTTCTCTATAGACAAACCCACTTTGCAAGGCAAAAAGTGAGCCAACTTGGTCAACCTGTCAACGATGACCCAAATTGCGTCTTTCCCTCCTGGAGATCGTAGAAGTCTGGATATAAATCCATAGTAATGTACTCCCACTTTCACTCTGGAATGGGTAATTGCTGAAGTAATCCACCTGGTCTCTATCTCTCGGCTTTCACCTGCTGGCACACTAAGCATCTAGATACAAACTGTGCCATCTCTCTCTTTATGCCATACCACCATACACTCTCTCGCATATCCAGATATATCTTTTTGGTACCTGGATGCATGGAATACTGAGAGCGATGTGCTTCCTGCAATACCTCCTTACGTATCTCCCCACTAGGCACACATAATCTAACACTATGCCGCAAAGAACCATCCTCAGCAATGATAAAATCATCCTCTAATCCTGCTCTCACCTGAGCTCTGAGGCTTCTCAGAGATATATCCTCATACTGGGATGCCTTGATCATGTCCACCAACTCTGAGTGTATCGGCAACCCCCATATCTGTATGGCAAAACCAGGAACTATCACCTCAATACCCAAGCTCTCCAAGTCCTCCAACAAATATTTATCCTGCGTCAACAATATAGCTATCGGATACCTGCTCTCGGCAACCATATTGGCTTTCCCAGGATGATACTGCAAAGATATATCAAAATCCTTCATCAGTTCCAGCCACCGATGCTACCTCATGTTCAACTCCTTCTGAGTGAAAACGTACTTCAAGCTCTTGTGGTCTGTTAAGATCTTCACACGCTTTCCATACAAATAGTATTTTTATAACTTTAAGGCAAAGATGACTACTGCCCACTCTAAATCTTGGGCATGATAGTTCTTCTCATGAGAACGTAACTGCCTGGATGCATAGGCAATCACTTTCAAATTTTGCTGAAGAACACAACCCAGCCCTTTCCCCGATGCATCACTATAAATATTGAAACCTCTAGACCCTAATATCAACATCAAAATAGGAGCAGACGTCAAACTCGTCTTCAAATCTTCAAAAGCAACCTGGCACTCCTCTATCCAAACAAACTCTGCATCCTTCCTGGTGAGTCTAGTCATCGGCTCGGCAATCCATGAAAAATCTTGTACGAACTTGTCATGCCCCAGTCCCAAAATACGTAAGACCAGGAATACGTGACATGCCAGCTACGTATTCGACCAGACTCTGGTCTGACTCGAATACGTATAAGCTGTAATATAAAGGGCACTATCTAGATATTCAATAACTGTAAACCTCTATGTCTCAATCCATAATGTACAACAGTATACAAGAAAGATCTATATGTGCTAGAGTCGGCCGTCAACAAAAGTACGTGCACAATGTACATAAAGAACAACAAATATCTGTAATCTGAAATACATGGTGGCAAGGTACACTTGCCTGCGTCTGGCTGTTGATGACGGAAATCCAGTACCACGTCCAAGTCCGCAGGTCCCGTAGTACCTAGAGTCAAGATACAAGCTCAATCAATAAACTATCACGAAGCTAAAATAAGATGTGATACTTGTCTAATCATATGTTCAAACTCAGATACAACTTACATGGTCACAAAGCTAAAGGGTTGACCAAGGTAGACTAAGGGTGTGTTACATCTGATCCAATTACACATCTATACTATATCATCAAGCAAATCCTCCATTAAATTTTTATTAATAAACCCTCGTTTATATAAAACCTTTAAAATATTTGAATCTTATTTCTGTCGATGTACAGCTAGTCCTCAAATTACTTCTTCAACACCTTTCAATATTAACCCAATGTTTGATATCTCTCTACCCTTTTTATAGTAATTAACATGTTCTTTGATAATAATCAATGCCTTAATATCATCACCATTTTACAACCATTTAGATGCATACATAACATCAAATCCTAATTATTAACCTTGCATTTTACCTTTAATTCATTAATTTAAATGTAACCAATCCTAAAACTCATAAGGCATTTAAAACCCAACCATCAAGTGTATATTTTCTATAACCCTTGCATGTATACATTTTATATCCTCCACCCATGAAAATCAATGCATATTATAATATATATTAAACCTAAATCCCACATGCATATATTAAACTAAAATAAATTGATTTCATCTACCACCATTCAAGCATATTACCATCACTGCATATATTACAATGAACTAAACCCTTAAATCTCAATGTATGGAACAATATATCAAACCCTAAAATCAATACAAAACTATAACCCTAAATATTAACTAAGCCATATAAAAGTATGAAATAAACAACACTAATTATGGAGATGGGGGAGAGGTTCACCTCGGCGAGGTGGTGGCCGTCTCTGGCCGGAGGGGAGTCGGCCGGATGGTGGCAGTGGGGACTGGAGATTGTGGTGGTGATGTACGGTGGTCAGGAAGGCGGTCACTATGTTTGCATCCTCATGCTTCTATACCAATCAGTGCCAACGTTTGCCATGTAACAATGTGTCAAAAATGAACCCAGCTGAACTACCAGCAACAATCAATAGCATTTTCTCTGCACCAGAGTTTCAAAATCGACCACAAATATGCTGCTTCTCTCTTGAGAGAACTCTTTTAGCTTCCCCACATGGATAGCATGATACAAAAAATTGAAGCTGCAACAATCTGAGAAGTATTGACCGATTTGATTCAACATGCTATTTGCTTTGGCTAGTGCGACCGGTTTGAGCCAGAATGAAATCAATAAATAGTATTAATTCACCTATAAAATTCTAACTCTGCACCATCAGGCCTGACCACCATAACCTGTCTGTCGAACCTCCCTGGCCTCGGTAGTGCGGAGTCGGGCACCTTCGACCTATTGGTGGCAGCAAGAGCGATCACTATACTTCAGTCACGTTGGCAGTTAGCAGCAACACCCTCCATACAATAGAATGTACGAGACCAGCTAGAGAGAACTGATCGCTGCTAGAAGTTGCTTCATGGTTCATTCAAAGCACTGAGTGTTACTGGTGTTATCAGCATTCTCGTACGGCTGCAGCGGCTTTTCTGCCATCGTTGGCGATGCCGGCGAAGGCAACGAAGAAGACGTAGAAGACGACGGAGGATGTGGGTGACGAAGCAGAGCTCGTTAGGGGGAGGGAGGTCGACATCCTAGGCCGTCATAGGGAAACCTCGAGCTTGATGGGGAACAAGTAATCCCAGATCTAGGGCTTGGGAGTAGGTGGAGAAGGAGAAGGAGAAGGAAAAGGAAAAGGAGATAAGATGAAGAAGAAAAAAGAAAGGAAGAAGAAGAAGATGTAATATACCTACGGTTGGTGAAGTAGAGGGAGGAGAGAGAGGGGGTGGGGTTTCCCAAGTTTGGGGATTAGGGCCGGTTGGGAAGTGTGAGGGTGAGGGTGAGTTGATGGGATGTTTTATAGGGGATTGGGAATTGGATGGAGGGTTGTGATGTTGTCATTCAAAATAGAGGGTGGAGATTTGTCATAAAGAAAAGTAGATTTCTTCATGAAGGGGGTGAATGGATGGGTGAGAATGGGACCCCATTTTGGGACCTCTCCATTGTACATGGCCAATAGGGTGATGACACATAATTTCATTAATTGTAACTTAGCCCCTTAAATTCGGAAAATTGTACTGACACATAAAATGACACAAAAATTGTGGAGAAAATTGTGTTTAGTAATCTCATGGTGAGGGGGTGTTATGCGTTAGGCACGGGTTTAATTAAAATGGCATTTGGGATTAATTAAGGATTAATAATAGGATTGACAAAGTTGGTATCCCCGATTTAAATAGAAATAATGTGTACCGCGAATTTAAATTAATTGGGGGCACTCGGGGTCAAAATCCGAAAATGACGCAAAGGCCAGAAATGGTGGGGGCTTAGAGTCAGTCTTGGACCCTTTGGTTGGTCCGGCTCAACGGGTTAAGTTGGTATCTCAAAATTTAGGGTAACGACACAAGTGTCCCACCCTCTCTCCTAATATATTATATATTATATATATATATAGTTAGCTCCCCAAAATCCTAACCTAAAATCCCAGACTTCCTCTTCCCATCTAGAGCCGTCACCGCAGCCAAAGAAGCCTCCCCAAGCCATCCCACCATCCCGTCGACGCCGACATCGCGAACTGCAGTCTCCCACTCGAGGCACCTTCGCTCCGGCGTAATTTTCCGTTGACTCGCTCGACCAAACGCAGATCCGTTTTCATAGGTATGATCTTCCCTTAACCCTCTCAAATATTTGTTTTATAGTCAACCTCGGAAAACGTGTGCCCCTAGGTGAAAAACAGCGCCCAAGTCAGCACGAGCAGACAGAATTCTGCAATCGCAGAAACTTGCGATGACCACCTATATTGTCGAGTTCGTATCTCCCACCACAGAGATCCGAATTCGACGATTCTTTTTGATACCTGTAGATTACATGACCTAGTTTATTTTCTGTATTATAACTTTGTGCTATTAGTTGCTGTGGACCAAATTGTAGTCGTCACAAAACTGCGCGCACCCACTTTTTCCGGTTTTCTAAAAGTGGGAGATCGGAGCGCGCCCCGCCAAACGGGACCGCCCCACCGTGTGCCAAGTGTACCGAATGGTGCACGCAATATAACGGAACACGTGAAAATTCGTGGGGACTGATTTGGACGCGTGTGCGTGCCGGAATCAGGCCGTATCCGCGAACACAATCCGTGTCGCCACTTTTGTGGAACTCACGAGTATTTTGTGCACGCTTGTCAGATTGCGACGAAACTTGTGCCACTGGACTCGTGGTAACACGCTGGTCCTGTGACCCAATTTTCACGCATTTCTGAGACGGTTGACCAGATCGCCAATTGGCGGGCCCCACAGTTGACTTTTTGGACCAAATTAGGTTCGGCTCATCGGAATCAAAATTTGGACATACCGTTGGGATCGTATTGACATTTAGAGTTGTTTGACCCATAGTTTGTCCCATTTAGAGACTGTTACCCTCGGCACGCTTTTCGGTGCAAAGTGGCCTACATGTGGAACCCGCTTTGGCCCGAAAATGACCTTTTTGCCCCTGTGTCCAAATTGGACGTAAGGACAGGCATTTCTAGCTATTTGACATCTTCTGAGACTGTTGGTGATATTTATTACAGCTTTCGGAGTAGTACCTACCTGATCCACCGATACCAGGACGACAGTTGATATTCAAACATCAGGCAAGTGTACCTTGCCAAACTCTGCAGCTTAGTTATTTATTTTCCTTGCTATATATATATTACTGTGCATGCTCAACCTAGGACCGTGTGACGTACTTAGCGTCCGATTATCAGTCGGGTGCCGACACTGTACGCAGTGTTGGGTAATGTCATCTAGATATGGACATACGTGACACTTTATCTTCTCGTACTTGTCATACCAAGTACACTTGACCCAGGACACTGGACACTGATCATGAGACAGGATCTTCTCGAGATATTCGTGGTGATCCTGTATAGGATGCAGGACTTATAGAGATACTATATTCTAGATACATTATGACTTGTGCATTAGTTATGACCCCGCTGACATGGACGTGAGACGTTATGTTCATGATTTGTGTGGTTACATTGGGTGGGGAGAGACACACAGACTACAGGCTAATCATATATATACACCCCTATTATCGTGAGGCACAAGACTCTATAGCCGAGCTTGGCCCATTACTCATTACTACTGCTGCTACCCGGCTCCCCTACACAGAGCTTGTAGTATGCTTCAGCCTGAGTTCTAGTGCTGCTCTCATCTTGCATATCACTTAGCTGGTTATTTTAGTATTCCCTTATTGTCCATCTATTGCTGGAGATACCCACAGGCTACAGGTTGATTATGTTATGCCGGCTACTCAGTCTCCCGCTGAGCTAGACCACCTCTTGACACCCCTGCTACCGGCTCCCCTTCACAGAGCTTGTAGTAGTTCCAACCTGAGTACTGTTGAAATTCTCTCTTGCATTTTATACAGATGTTACATACTTACCCTGCTTATCTCATTATTGCTGCACTGTTTATATTCTGGCTTGTATTATTTTCTGTACCTTGCTATGTCCCCTGAGGACCTGGATATGGATTTTGTCCCCAGATTTTGCAGAACATGTTTACCCCGAGGTTTACGGGACCGCAGCAGGAGGAGCTGATCCAGGAGCTGTACCACCATCCGAGGACGAGGTCTTAGCTGAAGACTTCTCTTGAGCATCCATGTTTATGCTCAGCTTTTAGTATTTCTTTCAGTCTTTTATATTCTGGTCATTTGAACCATTGTACTAGATATTTATCGGGTTGTTCCCCGAAGTACTTTGTGAGACTAGATGATGATTTACATTCCTTATTATTCTGTGGATCATATTTTATATCTTGTGTGGATGAGATTAGTTGTGCCATGATTGTCGTAGACTTGTTTTACAGCTTAAGTATGCCCTGATGGATCCATTATATTGAGTTGGTCCATCGGTGCGTACTGCTGGCCATTGCCACGTGTCTAGTCCTACGGTATTTTGGGACTGGGGCGTGACATCGCCACTCGGAACATATAGGCGATCTCCGCACCTCAACATTCCGTCTTCATGAATCCTGAGTCCCGTCTGCATGCTGGCCTCTGTTCTCTCTCGCAGACGTCGAAATCTCGCATCTATAGACAATGCTGCCTTGATCGACTTAATCAAAGTAGACTGAACCTCAAGACTGGCCATCTGTCCATCCATGCTTGGCAATACGATCTCTATCCCAAGCTCCTAGTGATCCTCTAGCAATTGTCACTACGTCCTCAAAAAGTTTGCCATGGGCTTCCTGCTTAAGGCATCTGCTACGACATTCGCCTTGCCAGGGTGATACTACAACTCAATGTCATAATCTGTCATCAACTCTAGCCAGCGTCTCTGCCTCATGTTGAGCTTCTTCTGCGTGTAGACGTACTTCAGGCTTTTATGATCTTTGTAAATCTCAATACGCTCAACATAAAGGTAATGTCTCCATATCTTTAGTGCAAATATCACTACAGCTAGCTCCAAGTCGTGTGTCGGATAGTTCTTCTTATGAACTCTCAGCTGTCTCAATGCGTAGGCTATCACCTTGCCGTGTTGCATCAGTACACAACCTAATTCGCTCCCAGATGCATTATTGTACACTACAAATCCTCCTGATCCTGAAGGTAGTGTCAAAATCGGTGCTGATGTCAAATACTTCTTCAGCTCATCGAAAGCCGCCTGACACTCGTCGTTCCAGATAAACTCCTCACCTTTACGCGTCAGTTGCGTCATAGGCGCAGCTATCCTCGAAAAGTTTTCCACGAACCTCCGATAGTATCCGGCAAGTCCGAGGAAATTCCTAACCTCTGTAACTGATGTAGGGGTAGGGCACGTCTCAACTGCAGCTATCTTCTCCGGGTCAACTGATAGTCCATCTTCGGTGATTATGTGCCCCAGAAATGGTACTCTATCCAGGCAGAACTCACATTTGCTAAGTTTGGCGTACGGCCTCTCATGTCTCAGTGTCTCCAACACGATCCTGAGATGTCTCTCGTGCTCCTCTTGGCTCTTGGAATCAACCAAGATGTCGTCGATAATTACCACCACGAACTTATCCAAGTACTGGTGGAAAATATTGTTCCTCGAACTTATAATTACTACTGGCACGTTGGTTAAGCCAAACGACAAGACTAGAGACTCATAGTATCCATACTTCATCCTGAAAGTCGTCTTAGGAATGTCTTCTTCCCGAACCTAGATCTGATAATAGCTGGATCTGAGATCGATCTTCAAAATACATATGCGCCACCTAGCGGATTCAATTAAATCTTTGATGTGCGACAAGGGTACTTGCTCTTTATCGCTATGGCATTTAATGCCCTGTATTCGTTACGCAACGTATCGTCCCGTCCTTCTTTGGTACAATAAGATGGTTGCTCCCCATGGAAAAATACTAGCCCGACTGAAACCCTTGTCTAAGTGATCCTCTACTATGGACCTTCAACTCAACCAACTCTTTCGGCGCTAGTCTGAAGACGGGAAAATAAGTGGATCCGCTCTTGGAGTCAACTCTATAGCAAATTCTATCTCTCTGTCAGGTGGCAGGCCAAAAAGATTCTCTAGAACCACATCCTCAAACTCTGGTATAATGCGGGGTACACTGGTTCCCCTTCTGCAATGTGTGCCTCTAACGTAGGTGGGCACCATGCTTCCAGGCTCTCTAAAAACTCAAACTCAGGGTAATCCGGTGGTCTAAAGGTGACACAACCACGACGACAATCAAGCGTTGCGTGGTATTGGCTCAACTAATCCATGTCTAGGATAAGATCGTAAAATAATTTCTCCCGTTCTGTTTCCAAAATCAATCCTCAAAAGAAAAAAATTTCCTCACCTAATGTATAATTCTCTTCTCCTCAAAGTTTTCCCTAAAATTTTATTCCTCGAATTTTTTCTTTTTGTTATTCATCTCTCCAAGTCACAAATACGATAATGGTATCACTCAAGCACATACTAGAATTTTTGGAATCCGATCATTATCTTCCAAGTGAGACCCTAAAATTTTATCTCCTCTAGCTCATAATCATCGTTCCTATCATTGCTATCATATACAACCACTAGTTTCCATCATCAGGCTATGCATTCCCATAAATCATTCTAGGTCATGATCAACAATCCTTCTAGCTCTCAGTACTCCTAAGATCACTGTTACCTCAAGCACGGGTAGGGTACTACTGGGTCCAACTCTCTTGCCAACCTTCCACACTAGTTCTAGAATCCAAGGAACCCATCAATCTATCCTGATAAGGTAACAATCTTCTCAGAGAAAGGTATACGAATTCTGTCTTCTGTCATCTGGTCTTCGATCTTCTTCTGGAGGGAAATCATCAGTCACAAGCATTCGTCTCCCCGAACAATAGGAGACGAGAAACAAGGATAGCGATATTGACGAAGATTGAACGAATGCAAAGTGGAAGTCCAAGGGCGATAATCACATACAAAGAGTTTTAATATCGATCATGGATTGAGATCCTATTCAACAATCATAACATATATTCCTAATTTGCAGGCTCGCTTGGCACAGCCAGGTGACCAAGACGATTTAAATCGGACCTGCATGGGCCACCACAAAAATATGTCACGCCCCAGTCCCAAAATACGTAGGACCAGGAATACGTGACATGCCAGCTACGCATTCGACCAGACTCTGGTCTGACTCGAATACGTATAAGCTATAATATAAAGGGCACTATCTAGATATTCAATAACTGTAAACCTCTATGTCTCAATCCATAATGTACAACAGTATACAAGAAAGAGCTATATGTGCTAGAGTCGGCCGCCCAATAATATACTAACTCGAATAGACTCGAGAAGAAGTATGAGTCTATAAAAACTAGGCTAAAACAGCAGATGAAATAAATAATGTAAAATAACCATAATGCCGGTAGATATAATGTGAGTACCTGATACCATGTCCGCAAGACCTGCAACTCCAATAGCAACTCCAAATGCTCCGTAATCATCTATACTGCAAAATTGGCAGGAAACCAGGTCCTCAGAGGGACGTAACAAGGTACAGAAATACAACATGCCAAGTAAACAGAAAGTACAAGTGCACGACAAGTTACTCTATCATAACCAAACAAGTGTGACACAGTTTAAAGATAACGTTCGACGCGTGGGCTTTCTAAAGTAAAATCGTAGCTCCGGACACGGAAACACACGGCACGTACCGCAGCTCCGGGCAAAGAGTCACACGGGTGAAACAGCTACACTAGATACAGGATCACTACAGAAACAATACATATATATATATATATAAGCGCGTGCAGAGTAGCCCAAACGTCTAGTAACTGTCTTCCCCTTTCCAAGTGGTCAACGATCGTGCGCTGAACCTGAACCTCTATCTAACAGTCTCGACACACGGAAGATAACTCAACAGACGCGACCCTAAGGTCGTCCCAGTCTCTGGTCATGATGTCAGTATCAGGATACAGGAATCTGGCACGATCACAGCGTATGAGTGTGTCCTGGGGTGTCGATATACTAAGGTACGTACATCGAGGTGCTACTAAGCATCTAACAATTTTTCTAATACGTTACGACGAATGTCAGCACCCGGTTGTGATCCGGACGTGAAGTATCGAGCGTCAACATAAGTACGTGCGCAATGTACATAAAGAACAAAAAATATCTATAATCTGAAATACATGGTGGCAAGGTACACTTGCCTGCGTCTGGCTGTTGATGACGGAAATCCAGTACCACGTCCAAGTCCGCAGGTCCCGTAGTACCTAGAGTCGAGATACAAGCTCAATCAATAAACTATTATGAAGCTAAAATAAGATGTAACACTTGTCTAATCATATGTTCAAACTCAGATACAACTTACATGGTCATGAAGCTAGAGGGTTGACCAAGGTAGACAAAGGGTGTGTTACATCTGATCCAATTACACATCTATACTATATCATCAAGCAAATCCTCTATTAAATTTTTATTAATAAACCCTCGTTCATATAAAACCTTCCTTTAAAATATTTGAATCTCATTTCTGCCGATGTACAGCTAGTCCTCAAATAACTTCTTTAACACCTTTCAACATTAACCCAAGGTTTGATATCTCTCTACCCTTTTTATAGTAATTAACATGTTCTTTGATAATAATCAATGCCTTAATATCATCACCATTTCACAACCATTTAGATGCATACATAACATCAAATCCTAATTATTAACCTTGCATTTTATCTTTAATTTATTAATTTAAATGTAACCAATCCTAAAACTCATAAGGCATTTAAAAACCCAACCATCAAGTGTATATTTTCTATAACCCTTGCATGTATACATTTCATATCCTCCACCCATGAAAATCAATGCATATTGTAATATATATTAAACCTAAATCCCACATGCATATATTAAACTAAAATAAATTGATTTCATCTACCACCATTCAAGCATATTACCATCACTGCATATATTACAATGAACTAAACCCTTAAATCTCAATGTATGGAACAATATATCAAAACCTAAAATTAATACAAAACCATAACCCTAAATATTAACTAAGTCATATAAAAGTATGAAATAAACAACACTAATTATGGAGATGGGGGAGAGGTTCACCTCGGCGAGGTGGTGGCCGTCTCTGGCCGGAGGGGAGTCGGTCGGATGGTGGCAGTGGGGGCTGGAGATTGTGGTGGTGATGTACGGTGGTCAGGAAGGCGGTCACTATGTTTGCATCCTCACGCTTCTGTACCAATCAGTGCCAACGTTTGCCATGTAACAATGTGTCGAAAATGAACCCAGCTGAACTACCAGCAACAATCAATAGCATTTTCTCTGCACTAGAGTTTTGAAATCGTCCACAAATATGTTGCTTCTCTCTTGAGAGAACTCTTTTAGCTTCCCCACTTGGATAGCATGATACAAAAAAATGAAGCTGCAACAATCTGAGAAGTATTGACCGATTTGATTCAACGTGCTATTTGCTTTGGCTAGTGCGACCGGTTTGAACCAGAATAAAATCAATGAATAGTATTAATTCACCTGTAAAATTCTAACTCTGCACCATCAGGCCTGTCCACCATAACCTGTCTGTCGAACCTCCCTGGCCTCGGTAGTGCGGAGTCGGGCACCTTCAACCAATTGGTGGCAGCAAGAGCGATCACTACACTTCAGTCACGTTGGCAGTTAGCAGCAACACCCTCCATACAATAGAATGTACGAGACCAGCTAGAGAGAACTGATTGCTGCTAGAAGTTGCTTTATGGTTCATTCGAAGCACTGAGTGTTACTGGTGTTATCAGCATTCCCGTACGGCTGCAGCGGCTCTTCTGCCATCGTTGGCGATGCCGGCGAAGGCAACGAAGAAGACGTAGAAGACGACGCAGGATGTGGCTGACGAAGCGGAGCTCGTTAGGGGGAGGGAGGTCGACATCCTAGGCCGTCATAGGGAAACCTCAGGCTTGATGGGGAACAAGTAATCCCAGATCTAGGGCTTGGGAGTAGGTGGAGAAGGAAAAGGAGAAGGAGAAGGAAAAGGAGATAAGATAAAGAAGAAAAAGAAAGGAAGAAGAAGAAGATGTAATATACCTACGGTTGGTGAAGGAGAGGGAGGAGAGAGAGGGGGTAGGGTTTCCCAAGTTGGGGATTAGGGCCGGTTGGGAAGTGTGAGGGTAAGGGTGAGTTGATGGGATGTTTTATAGGGGATTGGGAATTGGATGGAGGGTGGTGATGTTGTCATTCAAAATAGAGGGTGGAGATTTGTCATGAAGAAAAGTGGATTTCTTTATGAAGGGGGTGAATGGATGGGTGAGAATGGGACCCCATTTTGGGACATCTCCATTATACATGGCCAATAGGGTGATGACACATAATTTCATTAATTGCAACTTAGCCCCTTAAATTCAAAAAATTGCACGGACACATAAAATGACACAAAAATTGTGGAGAAAATTGTGTTTAGTAATCTCATGGTGAGGGGTGTTGTGCGTTAGGCACGTGTTTAATTAAAATGGCATTTGAGATTAATTAAGGATTAATAATAGGATTGACAAAGTTAGTATCCCCGATTTAAATAGAAATAATATGTCCCGCGAATTTAAATTAATTGGGGGCACTTGGGGTCAAAATCCGAAAATGACGCAAAGGCCAAAAATGGTGGGGGCTTGGAGTCAGTCTTGGACCCTTTAGTTGGTCCGGCTCAACGGGTTAAGTTGGTATCTCAAAATTTAGGGTAACGACACAAGTGTCCGACAGGGAATTAAATATGGATTAGGGTTTCGAAAAATTGTGCAATTAATTTAGAGCACAACAAAAAGCTGATTTTGATCGAGGGAAAAGTCCAGTGCCTAATATGGCGAGTCAAGTCGGAAGTACAATAATTGAACAGAATTTATGGGCTGATATTGGGCTCCGAATAATCAAACAATGATAGGGCGCACCAAGGGTTTTAATTAAATGAATTAAATACCAGACAAACCTATCTCCACTCTAAACCTCAACATCTGCTGCTAAAACTAAAATTTTCCAAATCTAACCCTAACTATCTTTCGAATAAATCGAGGGGGTTTACATTCTAGTATGACCTGTATAGGCCACCACAAAAACATGTCACGCCCCAGTCCCAAAATACGTAGGACCAGGAATACGTGACACGCCAGCTACGCATTCGACCAGACTCTGGTCTGACTCGAATATGTATAAGCTGTAAAATAAAGGGCACAATCTAGATATCCCATAATTGTAAACCTCTATGTCTCAATCCCCAATGTACAACAGTATACAAGAAAGAGCTATATGTGATAGAGTCGGCCGCCCAATAACACACTAACTCGAATAGACTCGAGAAGAAGTATGAGTCTATAAAAACTAGGCTACAACAGTAGATGAATAATCAATGTACAATAACCATAATGCCGGTAGATAAGATGTGAGTACCTGGTACCATGCTCGCCAGACATGCGTCTCCAACAGCAACTCCAAATGCTCCGTAATCATCTATGCTGCAAAACTGGCAGGGAACCAGGTCCTCAGAGGGACGTAACAAGGTACAGAAATACAATATGCCATGTATACAGAAAGTACAAGTGCAACAACAGGGTACTCTATCATAACCAAATAAGTGTGACACAGTTTAAAGACAACGTTCGACGCGTGGACTTTCTAAAATAAAACCGTAGCTCCGGACACGGAAACACACGGCACGTACCGCAGCTCCGGGCAAGGAGTCACACGGGTGGTACAACTACTCTAGATACAGGATTACTACAGAAATAGTATATATATATATAAGCGCGTACAGAGTAGCCCAAACGTCTAGTAACTGTCTTCCCCTTCCCAAGCGGTCAATGATTGTGCGCTGAACCTGAACCACTATCTAACAGTCTCGACACACGAAAGATAACTCAACATACGCGACCCTAAGGTCATCCCAGTCTCTGGTCATGATGTCAGTATCAGGATACAGGAATCTGGCACGATCACAGTGTATGAGTATGTCCTGGGGTGTCGATATACTCAGGTACGCATATCGGGATGTTACGAAACATCCAACAATCCTTCTAAGGCATTACGACTTACGTCTTCACCCGGTTGTGAACCGGTCAAACGTCAACATAACTACGTGCACAATGTACATAACGAAACAATAAATATCTGTAAACTAAAATACAAGATGGCAAGGTACACTTGCCTGTGCAAGGCTGCTGATGACGGGGTCCCGGTACCGCGTCCAAGTCCTCAGGTCCCGCAGTACCTAGAGATGAGATACAAACCAATAATCAAAGTCTATTCCACGACAGACAGGGATGCTACACACATCTACACCTAAACTCAGTCTCTGACTTAAATAGTTAACTACTAATTTTACAGTCCTCAATCTCTGATCCTTGATCCGAACAATACCTATCTCAAAATCAATCACCTGTATAATATCATCTGACCCAATCCTCAATTACGATATTCGGTTAATCACCCTGATCCAATCCTCAGTTAAAAGTTAGAAGATACTAAGCTAGAGTATTATATACATTACGATCAATCACAGTATACTATCATCAGGCAATCCTCAATCTTATACCTTACCAAGGTGTTTATCAGTATCTCCAGCCATGATCAATCCTCTAGTTTTCTTCTCTCGGTGTTCACAGACGTGAGTATATACATTGAATTATCATCCTCCAATTAAATAACTAACTTATTGATTAAATCCTTATTTATAACCAATCATTTAAGTACTCCTCCCTTCTCACTTATGCATAGTTCACAATTTCCTATTTGTATTCTTCGATCGAGTTCGTCATTAATAACGAATCCTCAAAATAATGGACTTAAGGTTAACACAGTATTTTGTCATAATTTACCAACCTTTAGGTATTGCGTCAAATACTAAATCAATTGAGCACATTTCATATGACATTATGTATAAGGCCCTAAACTCACTTTCATTTATCCTCAAACCTAACTCCTTGTATATCCATAAATTCAATTTTAAGTACTTATGTAAATAACCCTAAACACTACACCATTTCTCTTATTAGATCCTTAATACTACACTAACTTACACATAAACAACCATATAAATGTATAGAGAGGGGGAGAAGTTTACCTTGACGATGATTGTGATTAAAGGTGAGCAGGGGTCTGGCTCGTGGAGGTGCAGGTGGTCGTGGAGGTGCTCAACATCTGACAGTGGTGGAGGGTGAAGCTAGCGGTGGTTGTCGGCTGAAGATGGAGATGGTGGTAATGGCGTATGGTCGAGGAGTCACTGGAAGTGGAGGTGGTCGTGGTAACGTGCGGGTGGTGGTGGTTGTGGATGTGTTTGGCCGGAGCAGCGTGGTGCACGGTAGCTGGAGATGCGGGTGGTTGGCTCCTCGCCGGAGAAAAAAATTGGTGATAGCCGCTGGATGGGTGGCAGCGTTGTAGCGAGGACAGCAGGCCGACGGACGGAGGAAGAGCAGTGCTCGACCGCCGGGGTGTGGGTGGTCGTCCTGGGTAGCAGCCACAGCCGGAGGTGTAGCCGGAGCTGCCGCGGGGGAAATGATTGGACTGAATGCGGGGGGGATTCATGTTTGGTGGCAGCGGCTGCCAGGACGGAACAGCCACGCCGGAGTACGTAGCAGTGAGTGTCCGGCTCGCCGGTACAGAACTCGCGGAGTGGAGGAAGCTCGCCAGTGCAGTCGTCGGTTGGCTGGATAGGCCTCGGCCGGGGTGCTGGCTCGTCGTGGGAAGCAGCGGCTCGGGTGGCCGGATTTAAGGCCGGAGTAGCGGGGTTCAGCGGGTGGATGCAGGCTCGAGCGGGTGGCACTGATGACCGCAGTAGCAGCCGGAGAACAGCGACTGCAGCGCCGAGCTGCGGGGGTGCGGGCTCGACGCGGGGATAGCGCCGGAGAGCAGCGGTCCACCGGAAGGGGGGCCGGCCGAGCAGATGACTTGGTTTTAGGAGGAGAAGAAAAAGAAGAAAGGAATGAGAAGAAGAAGAAGAAGAAGAAGAAGAAGAAGAAGGAAGAGGGAAGAAAAATTTCTTTTGGCTGTGAAAGAATGGAGGAAGGAGAGAGAAAGGGTGGGGTTTCCCAAATGTGGGGATTAGGGCCTGCTAGGGATGTGTGCATTGAAGTGACATTATATAGGGGATGTGATGTGGGATTGTGTGGTCAGGATTTTTCCATTTCAAATAGGTGGATGTGATTACATATGAACTCCATCTAGTCATCGGCTCGGCAATCCATGAAAAATCTTGTACGAACTTCCTGTAGTAGCCTGCTAGACCCAAGAAACTTCTGATCTCTGCCACTGAACTCAGGGTCTTTCAAGATTCCACTGCTGCGATCTTCTTCGGATCTACTGAAATTCTATTACAGACATAATTAGTCCTAAGAACTCCATCTTGTCCAGGAAGAACTCATACTTGGACAGCTTCCCATATAGCTTCTCCTTCCTCAGCACATCCAACACAATCCGTAAATGCTCTTCGTGCTCCTCCGATGTCTTTGAATAAATGAGTATGTCATCGATGAACACCACCACGAACTTGTCAAGGTACTGATGGAACATATTGTTCATCAAATTTATAAATACCGCTGGAGCATTAGTCAACTAAAACGATATCACCATAAACTCATACTGGCCATACCGAGTCCTAAAAGCAGTCTTCGGATTGTCCTCCGGCTTTACTTTTACCTGGTGGTAGCCTAATCTCAAGTCTATCTTGGAAAATACCTTGGTACCACTCAACTGATCGAATAGATCATCAATCTGTGGCAACAGATATTTATTTTTGATAGTGAGACTATTCAATGTCCTGTAATCGATGCACATGCACACCGATCCATCCTTCTTGGGTACAAAAAATACCAGGGCTCCCCACGGTAAAGAACTGGATCTGATAAACCCCTTATCCTGCAATTCATCAACTTGCTTCTTCAGCTTGACCAGCTCGTTGTTGTTCACTCTATAGACATACTGTAAAATTGGTTCTGCACCTAGAACCAAGTCTATAGAGAATTTAACATCATGATCTGGCGGCAGGAAACACATCCAAGAACTCTGTTATCAATGGATGCGGCAACTCCTTGTCTTCCACCATAGGTCCACAGATAATGCCTTCTCTCTGCTCTGTAGCTCCTCTAGCAAACTCAAACTCTGGCTCTCCTAGCAGGCTAAACAAAACTCTACCCCTTCTGTAATCTATACTAGCATGGTGCCTACTCAACCAATCCATTCCGAGTATAATATCGTAGCTTGAAAGTGGTATTACAAGTAGACATACACTCAGCTCCCGGCCTCCCAGAGTAACTCTCTGATTCTTACAAATATCACTAACCAGGATAATGTCCCTCTTGGTCATGATCTTGCAAGTCCTAAGAAAAGAATTAGCTACCAAATGATGCTTTAGGGCAAAATAAACAAATACAAAACTATGGGAAGCACCACTATCAATATTCCACATGATATAATATATTCAAAGAAGGACAGTTAAAGATCAAATATCAATATCAAGGAAGAACAGTTGAAATAAATCAATAAAGTTTTTCCTAGATGTGATTGAGTATCTATAGCCTATATCCTATATCCAGAAACAGGTTCCAATAGCACTCAAATCAGAGCACCGCTACGAATCGCACTAATTGCGACCTCGAAGATCGGCATAGGCCACCACTAAAAATATGTCACGACTCGCACCCGGTATAGGAGCACGAGTAATGAACAACGTCCAGCCTACGCCACAACATCGGTGGTAGAACACTGTTTGGATAAACTATCTATCTAACAATCAAGATATAATAATATCACCAATAAAATATGAATACTCAATCACAGATCTATAATATGGAATAATCGCATGAATAAGATAAAAGAACTGAAGAGATAAATACAACTCACAAGACAAATAATATCCAATGAGTCATCTAAAAGAATAAGAATACTAATGACATTGCTGGAGACAAATCCAGTACAAAAAGATCTATCTACTGAGCTACGAATCCTGGGTCGTCAGTCTCAATCGGGATGAGACCCTCATGAGCCAAAGTCTCTGGCTCTAAGCCAACAATATCCTAAGGCCCGTAGTGAGTAGGATACCACTTCTCAGTGTTATCTGAGAAAAATATATCCAGTCAGGAAAGGAGCAAAGTACATCTCTAACAGCAGTTCCAATAAATGATATAAACTATGTAACAGTAAATAGAACAAATATACAAGATATAATATATAGGTACAAGAGATATGCATAAAAGGAATACTGAAAATCAATATAAGAATGAGCATCAAAAATATGAACAAGAAATACTACTACTAAGTGAGTGAGTACCAGCTTCAACATGTGATCGGCTTGGGAACTTGCATAAGGATTATGGCCTGGTTAATCATACGTGCGGTGTATGATTAACACTATTCGCAGAACAAGATATGCACAAGGAGGGTATAATCACATATCTATACTAAATACTTTCTGCCCCCGACTGGTATAGTGGATCCAACCATGGTACATTATGAAACAGAATTCACTGGGTAGATAGCAAGTCTTCCTAAGAATCAATATATGTACATGTACAAGAAGAACAAGGAACAAGGATGCACAAGATAAACCATAAATACCAAGGAATAATATCTCATAACGAGATCCGGATATACCAATCCGTGTAACCATCATCTCAAGAAATCAAGGATATCTACAATAAATACAAAAGACATAGAGGATATCATGAATGAGAAACTATCAGAGAATGTACTTGCCTAAAATTCGGTAAACAATATCAAAGATGTCTGGTATGGTGCTTCGGAGACCTAAATATGGAATATTATATTAATACAAGGTTTTGGAATAAAAATAAGTTAAACTAGTCAAATTTTAGGTCATAAAGCCATTTCTAAGTCAAAACAGTCAAACTAGGTCAACTCTAGGTCAAACTTGTCCAAACTAGCTATTTCTAGGTTGTATAAGTCTACCTCTAGGATATTGGGTCCATACACTATGTATCTAGGCTATACTAGCTATACTAGGATACTAGGATACCAACAAAATATCATATCATAAGATACGTAAGTTAATAGATATGAAAATACTATAATATATATATACAAGACAAAATATATAGCACTCCTAGCTAAACTAATGCTAAGTGGATACCCTGGCTTTGAACCAAATGTGATATCATACCACCTACACACCCATCTTGATATACAAACTCAGTACCTTGAGTATAAACCAATACCTTGACATTACCTCGGTATCACAAGGTAATACAATATCTAACATTAGCTAACTAACCAACATACTTTACTATACACTAGCATGCATTTATATTTATAACAATACTATATTAAACTAACATACTAACATACCCCTTCGGATATTCAATACCCATACCCAAGCTATCTCATCTCTCATTACCTTGGTGTAACTCAAAGCAATCTAGAAATAATACTAACCAATGCTAACTAGTGCTTATATATATATACTTAACTTACTAACAATATATACATAACTAACTATCAATATAAACTAACTAGCTTATCAACTAGCTTAACTTAACTTATCTACAACTTAATTTCTAAGCACTCAAACTACTGCTGCTTATTGCTACTGCTTTTGCTTATCGCTGCTGCTGCTTATTGATTATGCTGCTGTAGCTTACTGCTTCTGCTTGCTGCTGCTGCAGCTTGCAGCTTCTGCAGCAGCTGTAGCTTGCTGCTTCTGCTATTGCATCTTACTGCTTCTGCTGCTTCTTATTGCTGCTTCTACAGCTTCTCACTGCTGCTTGCTTCTGCTTAAACGGCTGCTGCTGTTGCAGCTTGCTGCTTCTTCTGCTTCTTATCGCTGCTTCTGCAGCTTCTCACCGTTGCTGCTTGCTTCTGCTTATACGGCTGCTACTGCTGCTTATGCTCACTACTTATGCTTTCTTCTCGGCCTGCTTATCACTGCTTATTCTTATAACTTCCCCCTCTACTTCACATGCACACATCTATACACACACACACACACACACACACACACACACACACACACATATATATATATATATATATATATATATATATATATATGCTAATATATTACCATACTAGTGATGCACATGTACTCTCCAATTCTCCCATGACCACCAACACATCAAAATAAATATAGAGCATACACTTAATATATACATATATATATACATATATATATATATATATATATCATATAACAATTATAATTATAATACTCTAATAGCTATAACCAAGGTAAATTGAATTAAAATGCAAGAAAACAAACATGTGGAGTGCACCGCACCCATATCACACTCATTCTATGATACGCTTGTGATACGACTCCACCACACCACCAAACATATTTCGAAGGACACGAGTAAGTCTAAAATCGTAATTATAAATAACACGAAGAGCTAGCTACTCAACTACGTGCCCATGTCAAAATGTGACATGCTCAAAGCCCCGTGTCGGAAGAAAAACCCACAAATTAATCCGTATTGCCAAATTTTTGGGATACGACCTACACGTATCCAATTGTGGATATAACACTAGTCACACACAACCAAACACATGTCAATTTGGTCTAAATGATCTATTGACAAACACAAGATGTGTCAATCTCGGAATTCTCCCAAAATTGACACAAAATACTACACAACTTTATCTATAGGCCTCCTATGAATCTAATTCCAATTTCTATGGGTAGACTTAATATATGGGAGGGTTCCTAATAATTAAATTACAGATTTAGAGTCTAATTAGAGAGAAAAAACTGAATTATACCTATTGGGAGATAGATTCCCAATAAAATCTCTAAATTGAGTGTCAAAAGCCTTCAACTTGTAGATCATTGCTTCTCCTTGTAGATCCTTGCTTACTCCTTGTAGGTCCTTACTTCCTCCTTATTCTAATAGCCTCCAATAATGAATAGAAAAGATAGAAATTGGTGTAGAGATGAAGGAATTTGGAAGAAAAAAATTCTATATCTAGATTTGGAATGAAAAATAAAGAGAGAGAGTCTCCCTCCATTCCCCCTATGGTTGGCCACTAGCCCCTTCTCCAAGCTACTATGAATTATCCACAATACCCCTTGGGGCTTGTCATTAAGGAATTAATTAAGGAGGAAAGGTTCTAGTCTAATTAGTTTAACTAATTAATTTATCCTCCTAATGAATAGGCTAACTATTGGGCTTATTTGTTGGGCTCAATCTAACTAGAATTAAATATTGGTCCATGGATCTAATCTAAACTAGTTAGGTCTACTAACACAAGTCCAAAATCAAATCTAATATCTAACAATTATTAAATATTCAACATACACAATATTTAATTAATTATAAAATGATAAAAATATTCTTTCCTAGAAAATGTGGTAGTGACAGTCTTGCAGCAGAATGGGAAGGTAATTTCCTATGCTTTTAGGCAATTACGTTCTCATGAGAAAAATTATCCTACTCACGATTTGGAGTTGGCAGCGGTCATTTTTGCTCTAAATCTGTGGAAATACTATCTATACGGAGAGCGTGTGGAGATCTTCACAGACTATAGGAGCTTGAAGTACGTGTTTACCCAGAAAGAGCTAAACATGAGACAGCGGCGGTGGTTAGCGTTGATGAAGGACTTCGACATATCATTGTAGTACCATCCAGGGAAGGCTAACGTAGTCGTTGATGTCTTGAGCCGGTATACAGTGTCTATGTGCTTGACTACAGATAAATATTTATTGACCGATCTTGAGAGCTTGGGTATTGAGGTACAAGTACCAGGTATTGAGATGCAGATGTGCGGACTGCAGATATAGTCAGAGCTTATAGACATAATTCAAACTGTGCACTATGACGATGAGTCTATGAGGAGCATCAGAGCACAGGTTCGGATGGGATTATCCGAGGACTTCACTATTTCTGAGAATGGATCACTATGGCATTGTATTAGGTTGTGTGTGCCAAGTAGGACGTTGCGTTAGGAGGTTATTCAAAAGGCGCATCGATCGTAGTACTCTATACATCCAGGTGCTAACAAGATGTATAGAGATCTAAGGGAGCATGTATGGTGGCATGGCATGAAGCGGGAGGTAGCACACTTCATATACAGATGGTTAGTGTTCCAGCAGATAAAGCCAGAGAGGCAGAAGCTAGGCAGTTTACTTCAGCCTTTACCCATTCCAGAGTAGAAATAGGAGCATATTACCATGGATTTTATTTCAGGACTTCCGCGTTCTCCAGGAGGTAAAGATGAAATTTTGGTCATCATAGACAGGTTGACCAAATCATCCCACTTCTTGTCATTCAAAGTGGGGTATGTCTACGGAGAAGCTAGCGGAGATGTATGTGTGACAGATTATCAGATTGTATGGAGTTCCTATGTGCATAGTCTCAGATCGGGATAGTCGCTTCACATCCCACTTCTAGAGGAGTTTACAGGCTATCTTGGGCACCCAGCTCAAGTTTAGTACTGCATATCACCTTCAGACAGACGGACAGTCGGAGAGGACTATTCAGACTTTTGAGGATATGCTTCATAGTTGTATTTTGGATTTCAGAGATTCTTGGGAGGATCATCTTCACTTGATAGAGTTTGCTTACAATAACAGTTACCAGGCCAGTATGGAGATGTCACCATTCGAGGCTTCATATGGACGAAGATGTCACACTCCTCTATCTTGGGATGATATTGGTGAGAGAGCCTTGTTGGGTCCAGAGATGATTGTGGATGCAGCTAAGAATGTGAAGCTCATTAGAGATAGACTTCGGGTAGTACAGGACAGACAGCGTTATTGGGCCGGTAGCCATCGAAGACATTTAGAGTTTGAGGCATAGATTTTTTTTGCTTACTTGTGATTGCTTTTTTTTAGATTGAGTGTTAATGCTGTATTTTGTTCTAGGTGGGCGATCTAGTGTTCTTGCGAATTTCTCTGACATATGGAACTATTTTCTTTGGTAGAGGCGGGAAGCTTAGTCCATGGTATATCGGACCTTCAGTGTTCTTTCAAGTGTCGGTGCAGTAGCCTACAGACTAGACTTGCCCCCTGTATTAGAGGGAGTGCATGATGTGTTTCATGTGTTACAGCTAAGACGGTACGTGGAAGGTCCTAGTCAAGTATTGGATCACTCAGAGATCGAGGTGGGTCCGACTCTCAGCTACCCAGAGCAGCCAGTGGAGATTCTGGATCGTAGGGAGAAGGTGCGGCGAAACCAGATGAATCCCTTGGTGCGCGTCGCTTGGAGGCATCACTCTCCGGGAGAGTCTACCTAGCATAGGGAAGCCGAGATGCGCGAGCGATACCCTTATCTCTTTGAACCGTGAGGTATCATTATTTTTTGCTTATTGTAATTGCTTGTTTTAGTACTAAGTTCTTCCTTAAAGACAAAATTTTCTAAGGAGGGCAAACTTGTCACTACCATATTTCTAGATGAGGATAGTTTGGTCATTTAGTATAATTATTATTTAGTAATTAATATCTATTTATATTGTGCTATTTATTTAAATTATGCTTGTGCTATTTAATTATGTATTATCGGGATAGCCTATGTTTATTGGACTTGATATTAGTAGACCCATTGGATTGGCATGACATTTTAAGCCCAATATGAGACCAAGCCCATTAGACCCTCTTCCTTAGTTAATTAAGAAGATTAGTTTATTTTGCATTAGTTTAGAGCATTTCCAATATAGCCCTTCTTAATTATTCTTCATAATTAGATAAAGTGGGGCACCTTGGACATTTGTTGTTACTTGGAAAAGAAGGAAGGGGGGACAGCCATATGAGGCTCTTTATTCTCTCTCCTCTTTATTAGTTTATTTCAATTAGATCCCCAATTATGTTCTTGTCATACCCCAGTCCCAATATACTGAGGGATCGAACACGTGGCAATGGCCAGCAGCACACACCGATGGGCAAACCCAATTTAATGGATCCATCGGGGCATGCTTAAGTTGTAATATAATAATAAGTAGGTCCAATGATACAAGTCAAAGTCTATACTAATCTCATCTACAACAGAACAGTATATGAACTAAATAGCAAACTGGAATAAATGCTGAGAGTAAAGATACTGTCGAATATCCAGCAAGGAATAATACTAAGTCGGGTGGAGACAAATCCACTACCGATAAATGAAAAATAGAGACAAGGAAATATAACTAAAAATATGCTAGAAAATAACTAAGTATAAGCAGGGCCATCAACTGCTATCGTAGCCTCGTCTGGTGTCGATCCGTACAGCTGCGGGTACTCCTAGTCTGCTAAATCTGGAGAACAAAACCAGGTCCTCAGAGGGACGTAACAAGATACAAAAGAATACGAGCCAAAAGTACAGTAAATGAGCATGCAAGATAGACAAGAAAGTAAACACAAGAAAGCAAATAAGACACGAGAAATTACTACATCTAAGATGGTGGTGTACCGATGGTGCTATCAAACATGACTACAAACAAATTGGGGTAACCGCAACTCAATGGGAGATCACGGTCCTATAGAAAGTAGGCCAATGGGGACTCCTAATATATAGTATGGCTCTTTCGCAGCCCAATGGGAGCTCACGAATGAGGTAGTCCAATGAACAAGTCTCTATCGCAGCACAATGGGTACTCACAGTCGAGAATGCTCAAGTATAGTCAATGCCTAATAACGATCATCTAGGAACGTAAAGAAACCAATCGGGTCAACTCAAGGAAGCGTAGAGTAAACATATACCATCATAATATGTCTATGGAACAAATAGTGATCCATAAAAAAGTGCAAATAATGTATATGCACGTAAAACGAGAAGATAAGACTAGAGCAGCAGGAACAAATCAAATATGAAAAAACACATCAAGAAACTATATACGACAAGAAAGTAACAACTGAAAAGGAAAGCATGCAAATAATGTACAAGAGTTGGCAAGGTATCTTGCCTGAGTGTCGTCCAATCCGCTGAGGCCCAAAATCCAAAGTCAGACCCAAAGTCCTAAAAATAATCCAAACCTGATATATTAATTAATATAGTTATGCTTGAACTTATTTTATATATTTAATAACACTAAATAACATATATACTGTTTAATTACTCTACTTTTTCTACTCATGCTCTAACCACTTTAAACCTACAGTGATTCACATGAATAGTGTAGGCTACAACTACTACCGACAAACTATATATGAAGAAAAGTGATATATTATTCTCTTCCTACGTGGCTATGCTTGCTACTAGAATATATTCCAACGTGTACAGTATAGTGGGTTTTGTTATTGTTGTTTTGTTTGTTTCCCTTAACTATACTCCTTTCTCCTTCTCACTCTTCAAAAAAAAATCCTATGGTAAGATGCCAATGCACTTATTCCTCTTCCCATTTGTTAAACATATATGTATATATGATCCGTCTACTGAGGAAAGAGCTTACCCCAAAACCGATCACCTAATGATACAAATTGGCAAGTAAACAACAGTTAGTTACTAATTGGAACCTATGATAATAGAACCCTTTTATTATCCACAGCAACATAGACTTCCATATTGGTATAAAATATGGCTAACTATAAGCATAGCTATACAAAAGAAAATGATGGGTGGGGTTAAGAAAATATTACCTATAAATATGTAAGACCACCACGCCTTGCTATGTCATTCTTCTTGTGCGCTCGACTCGTCAACGTGGAGGAGAAAAAGTCGTGTGGCTTGGGGCGTAAAAGGGCTTATGGTTGCTTGGTGAATCGACAAACATCTCGTTGTGGCGAGCTCGGCGAGGGGAAGACCGAGGGCTTGGTTTGAGCAGTGCAAGCGAGGCGAGGCACTTCACAATACTACAGTTGCACTACCGCTGGGAGGAACTGCAGTCGGCACGTCGACCTCGTTCAGTCCGTATAGCCTTGACCAGGGGTAGCTCCGAGCGCGAGGTGGAGATCGGTCGAAGAATGGTGTTGTGGGCGTGAGGAAGACAGTCACGGTGGCCACCTTAGCTACTCAGTGAGGAGGGTCGGGTGCACGGCAACTACGGCTTCTCCGGTCGTGCGTGGTGGTGAGGTTTTATGAAGGAGGAGGCGGTTGCTTGCTACCCTTGCGGTTTTACTTGATACGTCGGTATTAGTAATATTGTTGGATTGAAGGAGAAGAATGTGTCTATTAATAATAACAATAGGAAGAAGAAGAAGATGTGATGAAGTGAGGAGGAAGAAGAGGCGGCGGCTATCCGTGAATGAATGAGAGGTGGGTTTATATAATGAAAGAAAAACCTAATGGATGGAGAGTATGTGCACAGGCCGGGTCGGGTTAGCTTGGTTGGATGAAAATTTCTTTGGGATGCTAATATAGAGAGCTGAGAGTGTACTAGAGGATTGATTAGCTAGATAAAACTTAGTGTTTAGGACTAGGGGTTAATAAATAATCATTAGAAAAGGTTTCTTCTTAATTAATTATAATTGGACATCATAAGAAAATGGAATAAGATATTAATTTGGGAATATAAGCTTAAAATTAATTTTAAGTAAATACAGTTTAGCCCAAAATATTATTAATAAGAAAAATTAGAAGAAATACCTAACTGTATTATTGAAGAAAACACTGCTAAGAGGATATCAAACCTTTCATAAAAAAAAAATCTAATTAAACTAGGAATAAAGGCTTAATACAATGTTTTGGTAAATTTTAAAAAAATCAGAGGGTTTACAGTTCTTCCCTAAATTGACTCATCCCTCCACAAATTCAACCTAATTCACAACCATTCCCTCTCAATTTTATCATCTAAGAAATATTGAAGCTTGAATTGTAAGGAGCACTTGAAGAAAGAAGAATTGGCAAGGAGATCGTTTCCTAATTGTGTCCATTGAGCATTTTATTGGAAATCCATCTCCCAATAGAAGACATTGAGAGAAACCTGCGACTGGCACAGATTTCAGATAACCTATAGGTAGAGGCAGGAGGGAGCATGATGTTTGACATCGCATTGACTTGGTTCAAGAGGGACACCAGGATCTTAGTGCTAGGACTTACTTGGAAAGCTTTTAAGGAGCTTTTCAAGGAAAAGTTCTTCCCGGGTGTGGCTCTGACTTCTCTAGAGAGCTAGTTTCAGTATCTCGTCCAGGGTAGCATGACGGTGGACGAGTATGCAGCAGAGTACTGCAGATTTTTTTGCTTTATAGAGGGACAAAATCCCTAGAAGAAGGCCCAAAAGTTCAGAAAGGGTCTGAACAGGGAGATCAAATCCCATACTTGGGGTCATCGCATCACTATATTTGAGGAGATCCTAGCACAGGCACAGCAGGCGAAGGATGATTTGGAGCTTGGTACCAAGAAGATGAGGGATCCTTCAGGAGCTAATAGTAGTGTGGGGCCAGCAAAGCGGCCTCACTTTCAGCAGAATCATCAGAGACACTTCCAGCAGCCGAGACAACAGTTCCCCGCACCAGCTAAAGCGCTAGTACAATAGGCACACCAGATTCAGAGGCCAGCACAACCAGCTATTCCTTGCCCATTCTGCAAGAAGTCGGGATATGGATGGGATATGTGCAGGATAAGATTGGGCCAGTGTTTGTTCTACCGATCAGGAGACCACCAGTTGAGGGCTTGTCCTAGGGCTCCAGCTCGTCCAACTCAAGACGGGGCCGAGGCACAGAGATCACCCACGAGACCACCAGCGGGACAGCAGAGAGGATCTCCGTTGTCGACATAGCAGCAGAGATTCGTACAGCACAAACAGCAGCAAATAGGTGCGTAGTAGGGGCAAGCTTTTGCCTTGACCGTCGAGGAGAAGGAGTCAATTGGTGATGTTATTTCAGGTTCAGTCTATCTTAATTCTTTTCCAGCTCATGCTTTATTTGATTTCGGTGCTTCACATAGTTTTATATCTGTATCTTTTGCTTTGAAGCATCATCTTGAGACTGAACCGTTGGCGAGAACTTGCAAGATCACGGCTGGTGGTAGCATTATCCATGTTAGTGATGTTTGCAAGGATCGAAGAGTTTCTCTGGGAGGCCGAGAGTTGAGCGCATGTCTACTCGTAATGTCACTTTTGAACTATGACATATTACTCGGTATGGATTGGCTAAGTAGGCACTATACTAGTATCGATTATCGTGGAGGCATAGTTTTATTTCAGATGCCAGGAGTGCCAGAGTTTGAGTTTGTCAGAGGAGCAGCAGAGCGGAGCGAGGGAGACGTCTGTGGATCTATGGTGGAAGAACAAGAGCCACCACATCCATTAATTATAGAATATATGGATGTCTTTCCGGAGGAGTTGCTGGGGTTGCCACCAGACAAAGATGTAAAGTTCTCTATAGACTTAGTGTCAAGCGTAGAGCTAATATCACAACACATTTATAGGGTGAACAACAGCTAACTAGCAGACTTGAAGAATCAGGTGGATGAGTTATAGGACAAGGGTTTCATCCACTCCAGTTCATCACCGTAGGGTGGTCCGGTATTATTTGTACCAAAAAAGGATGGGTCAGTACGTATATATATCGACAATTGGGCTTTCAATAACCTCACTATCAAGAATAAATATCCGTTGTCACGGATTGATGATCTGTTTGATTAGTGAGCGGAGCGAAGGTATTCTCGAAGATCAACTTGAGATTAGGGTACCACCATATGAAAGTGAAGAAGGAAGATATTCCGAAGACAGCTTTCAGGACTCGGTATTGGTAATTCGAGTTCTTGGTGATGCCGTTTGGGTTGCCCAATACCCCGACAATATTTATGAACCTGATGAATAAAGTATTTCATCAGTACCTGGATCAGTTTGTTGTGGTATTTATTGATAATATATTAATATATTTGAAGACCTTGGAGGAGCATGAGAAAAAGTTGAGGATAGTGTGGAGACCCTCAGAAAGGAGAAGTTGTTTTGCAAGCTTTCGAAGTATGATTTCTTCCTTGATAAGGTTGAATTCCTCGGGCATGTGATCACGGGAGACGGGATCTCAGTAGACCCAAAGAATATTTCAGCAGTTGAGTCGCGGTCTACCCCGAGTTCAGTGGCAGAGATCATGAGATTTCTTGGATTGGTAGGCTATTACCGGAGATTTGTTCAGGACTTTTCCAAGATTGCAGAGCCGATGACTAGGCTGACCAGGAAGGACGTGGAGTTCGTCTAGAGTTGTCACTACCATATTTTCTAGAAAAGGGGTATTTTAGTCATTTTATAAATTATTAATTAATGTGCATATGGTATAATTATTTATTGTATTTATTGTTAGATGTTATATTTTATAGTTTGGACATGTTAGTAGACCTAACTAGTTTAGATTGAACTCATGGACCAACATTAATTCTAGTTAAATTTGAGCCCAACAAACAAGCACATTCATTAGGAGGATGACTTAATTAGTTAAACCATTTGGATTAGAATCTACCATCATTAATTAATTCCTTCATGACAAGCCCAGAGGGGTATTGTAGACTTTTCATAGTGACTTGAAGAAGGGGGCAAGGGCGGCCATAGGGGAGAGGAGAGAGACTCTCTCTCTCTCACTCTTCATCCATTCATCTCATTTCTAGATCAAGAATTTTCCTTTCAAATTCCTTCATCCCTACCCAAGCATCTACAAGGAGGAGGAAGGAGCACGAATTGAGGGCTCTTCGCTTCCAATTGGAGACTTGAATTGGGAATTCATCTTCTAATAGGTACATCTCAGAATTTTTATTCTAATTAGACTCCAAATATGTAGTTTAATTATTAATAACCCCTCTCATGTAGTAAGGCTACCCATAGGATTTGGAATTATGTTCATAGGAGGCCTATGGAGAAAGTTATGGTGTATTTTGTGCCAATTTTGGAACAATTTCGAGACTGGCACATCATGTGATTGTCAATGGATCAATTAAACCAAATTGACATATCTTTGGTTGTGTGAGACTAGTGTCGTATCCAAAAATGGATACGTGTCGGCCGTATCATGATATTTTGTTGATATGGATTATTTTGGGGGTTTTTTCTTTGACACGGGGGTTTGAGGATGTCACATTTTGATACGGGCACGTAGATGAGTTGTTAGCTCTTCGTATTACTTCTAATTGTGATTATAGACTTGTTCGTATCCTTCGAGATGCATTTGGTGATAAGTCAGAGCCATATCACAAGCGTATCATAGAACTAGTGTAATACGGGGGGTGATGCACTCTACGTGTTTGTAGTTTTGTGCTCTACTCAATTTAAAGTTATTTTAGTATTAGATATTGTTGTATATATATATATATATATATATGTGTGTGTGTGTGTGTGTGTGTGTGTGTGTGGATTGAGTATATATCTATTTTAGCTGTCTTACTAGTTGTTGAGGTATTTGGATGTGTTTATGCTAGGGGGCATGTATGAACTGTGGTGGACTGTTGTGAGGTTGAGCACAGTACTCACTGTCATGATGGTGTTGTCTCACTAATACTTATAGTGGTGTTCAGTTTTTGGGTTGTTATAGATTAGTCTTAATGTGTTGGAGTGTGCTGTGGTGACTGTGATTAGGAAGCAATGGGGAATCGGTCATATTAGGGGGCAGTGCATCTTGTGCACTACATAGTAGTAGGAGTAGCACATATTTGAGGGGCTTGGGCACTGTATTTTAGCAGCAATAGTGTGGTGTTGCTCTAATGCATTGAGGTGTCTATGGTTTTGGGCACAAGTGGATGAGAGAGTAGCAAATGTGCTGCTGTGTAAACACAGCAGCAAGGAGGGGTCGGGTGACAAGCAGTTTGAAGGGTCTGTTAGTTTATTAGTTTAGTTAGTTGTATAAGATTTGTTAAGTTAGTTAGATGAGGTATGTAGCTAGAATGTTAGTCATCATACATGAGTTAGTATATATATATATATATATATATATATATATATATATATATATATACACCTTGTGGTTGTGATACTCGGTCCTTACTGTGTGGACTGAACTGATACCTATGAGTTCTGTATGGAAGGTGAGGTATCAGCAACAGTAATATGTGGTGAAACCTGCAAGTGTAAGTGAGGTTCCCTAGTGTATCAGTATCTATACAGATTTGGGGCTGCTCGAGTAGCACTTGCTGCTCTGGTAAGTAACAGTGAGCAAAAGTTGTGCATCAAGTGATGCACAGCACTGTGTAAGGGTTTAGTACATATGTTAGTAGCTATTAAGGTATAATTGTTAGAGAATAGTTAGCTAATATAGTAAGTTAGTTGTATCTTGTATCTATAGTGATAATTATGAGTTAGTATATATTTGGATGGTATCTATATGTATGCACTAGTTAGTTAGTGATAAGGGTATTAACTAAGGTTAGTTTAGAATTACCTTATGTAACCAAGGTTTTGTAAGGTTTGGAGTTTACTCTAAGTTTGAGTATTAAGTATCAATAGAGGGTGTAGCTAGTGTGATACCAAGTTGGCTCAAAGCCAAGGTATCAATATAGTATTAGATATAAGGATACTTATATCTTTTATATATAGTATCTTGAGTATTTTATGATACTATTTAGCTAGGAAACACAAGTATCATAATATAGCTAGTATAACCTAGTTACATAGTGTATGGACTCAATATCCTAGAGATGGACTCATACAACCTAAAAAAAGTTAGTTTGACCAAGTTTGACTAGTTTGACCCCGAGTTGAGCTAGTTTGACTATATTGACCTAGAAATGGCTTTATGACCTAAAATTTGACTAGTTTAACTTGTATTTATTCTAAAATCTTATATTGATATAATATTCCATATTTAGATCTCCGAGGCACCGTTCTGGACATCTTCAATACTTTTTACTAGATTCCAGGCAAGTATATTTTTTGATAGTTCCTCATTTATGATATCCTCTATATTTTTTGTATTTAGTGTAGATATCATTGATTTCTTGATACGATGGTTACACAAATTGGTATATCCGAATCTCGTCATAAGATATTATTTCTTGGTATTTATGGTGTATCTTGTGCAAGCCTTATTCCTCGTTCTTCTTGTATATGTACATATATTGATTCTTGGGGAGACTAGCTACCTACCTAGTGAATCCCGTGTCATAATGTACTATGGTTGGATCCACTATACCAGTCGGGGCAGAGAGTGTTAGTATAGATATGTGATCATACCCCTCCGTGTTCATGTCTTTGTGAGTGTTGATCATACACCGCACGTATGATTAACCAGGCCCTAATCCTTATGCAAGTTCCTAAGCCGATCACATGTTGAAGTTGGTACTCACTCGCATAGTAGTAGTAGTAGTAGTAGTAGTAGTAGTAGTATTTTTTGCTCATATTCATGATGCTTATTTCCTTGTATTTAATTCCAGTATTCCTATTTTGTATCTCTCTTGTACTTGTATATTACATCTTGTATATTCACTCTATTTACTATTACATTATTTTTATCATTTATTGGAATTGCTGTTAGAGGTGTACTTTGCTCCTTTCTTGACTGGATATATTTTTTCCAGATGACACTAAGGAGTAGTATCCCATTCACTACGGGCCTCAGGATATAGTTGGCTTAGAGCCAGAGACTTTGGCTCAGGAGGGCTCATCCCGGTTGACACAGATGACCCAGTACCGGTAGCTCAGTATATAGGTTTATTGTATTGGATTTGTCTCCAGCATTTGATATTAGTATTTTTTATTATATTTGATGACTTATTGGATATTATTTTGTCTTGTGAGTTGTATTTGAATCTTTAGTTCTTTATATCATATTCGTGCGATTGTCCATCTTATAGATCGGTGATTGAGTATTTATACTTTATTTGTGGCATTATATATCTTGGTGATTATTATTGCTAGATAGATAGTTTACCTAAACAGCGTTCTACCGTAGATGTTGCGACATAGGCTGGATGTTGTTCACTACTCATGCCCCTACACCAGGGGCAGGTCATGACACATTTTTAGTGGTAGCCCATACAGGTCCTCGAGGTCGCAATTAGTATGATTCATAGTGGTGCTCTGATTTGAGTACTATTACGAGCCTGTTTTAGGATATCGGATATAGGCTATAGGCTGAGAATACTCAATCATATATAGGAAAAACTTTATTGTTCATTTTAACTATTCTTCCTTGATATTGATATTTGATCTTTAACTATCCTTCTTTGAGTACATTCTATCTTGTGCCATATTGATTCTTTTCGATCACGTTTCCTCAGGATGACGCCTAAGACTCAGTCACAGCAGAGAGGAGCAGTTTATAAAATATCTGCGACGTTTCGAGGGCCTGCACCAATCACTTCTTCGGTGATTAGCGTATCAGCTGAATTCGGGGGTCCACCTCTAGTTCAGAGGACTGTTCCAGCTGTGTCTGAGGGACTTCCACCTCCACCTTCTGTGCCGACAGATGCGACTCTGGTGTTCAGATTATTTTTCGATATAATGGAGGCTCAGAGGGCCCAATCAGAGGCTCAACATAGGCAGACCGACGTGTTACAATAGGGTTTTGAGAGTTCTCATCATCTTGCCCTTGTTGTAGTAGAGAGAGGAGCTCCGGTCCAGCAGCAGGTTGCTCCGCAGGTTGCCCAGCTTCGGCCTGGTAATATCCAGAACTTCAAGAAGCTGGAACCTCGGGTCTTCAAGGGAATCGAGGGCATCGTTTACGCTGATGATTGGCTCAAGGATTTCGAGCATCTCATGAAGGTGTCTCGTCTTGCTGAGGATCTGAAGGTTGAGGCAGTAGGACTTCAATTGTTCGATATCACCAGTACTTAGTTCAGGAATGAGCCACTTTTTGCTGATATGAGGCAGTCTTGGGAGGTGTTCAAGGACCTCTTCAAGAGAAAGTTCTTTGCTCGGGCAGACAGATTGGACTTGGGGAGGCAGTTTGAGGACCTTACTCAGGGAAGCATGTCCGTGGAGGAGTTAGTCGCAGAGTTTGTTAGGATGAACTGATTTACAGAATATTTGGTGAGGGAGCCAGAGGTTCAGACTATCCGCTTCCATGAGGGTCTGAATTGGGAAGTGAAGATCCTCATTCCATCTTTCTATAAGATATATTCAGAGCTACTTGCGGAGGCACGCAAGGTTGAGTTGGAGTTGAGCTTGAAATCCAAGAGAGACCGTGATTCATTTCCAGACTAGGCCTTTTCAGCAGCCACACCAGACTCCAGCTAGGGCACGGTTCACCAGGCACCACAATAGTAGCAGAGAAAGTCACAGCAAGCTTCTTTCCAGTTCTGTAAGAAGCCCGGCCATATCTAAAAAGTTTGTAGGAAGAGGTTGGGAGTTTGTCTGTATTGTGGCATCGAGAGGCATCAGCTGAGGGATTATTCTTTCAACCCTCGTCATGCAGTTCAGGAAGCAGCTCCAGCTCAGAGAACACAAGCGAGGCCACCTACAATGCAGCCAAGGGCACCGTCGCTTCCGACCCAGCAGTAGCATTACGCCCAGTACCAGCATAAGGAGGGTGCACCTCAGGGACGAACATTTGCTATGACGGTCGAGGAGGCCGAGCACACCGGAGATGTCATCGCAGGTTCTGTTCTTCTTGATTCTACTCCAGCTTTAGCATTATTTGATAGTGTAAACCCCCTCACCCAAAATACATATTTTGTGTATATTTTATATTATTATAGATATTGAATTTCTTTAGAGTATTCTGTTATTTAATTAGCAAATAAATTTTTTGATATATTTACTTATATAAATATTTATTTAGAATCATTTTTAGGTTATTTTAGATTTTTGAAATTAATTAGGATTTATTTGGATATATATATAGTCTTAATATTAGATAAATACTAATTTAGTGTTAATAGATATTAATAAAATTTTATAAATTATTTGTATTATATTTAATTATATTCAAGATTATAAATTATTGAGATAGATTCAAACTCTACTTTAAATTAATTCAAATCCTGAACCTACTAGGAAAGCAACTTAATGTATATCATATCCTTATTTAAATTTATCATAATCCTATCCAAATTAACCAATCCTAGTTGTATTTAATTAAGTAGTCTCCACCATTATAAATACCACATCCTTCATATTTTTTTCCCCCAAAATTCCTCTCTTTTTCGTCCAAAAATAGCCAAAATTCGTCATAAATTCAGCCTCATTTTCTACTAGTTATGACGAATTAAAAAGACGATATCTCCTAGCTCCGGACTCCAAACGAGGCCTAGTTTTTTTTGTTAGAACGATAATGAGGTTAGCTTTTTGATTATATAAATTGTTTTTCTAAATTATTAGTATTAAATTTTGGAAAATTCGTAGAGCACAGCATGTCCAAAAATAGACGTGTTTTGATGTTTTCGCGATTCCGGGAGAACCAGGAATCAGAATCATGAACCGTTTAAAGTTTCGGAAAGCTAATGTCGAGATCATTGACATATGTTTTTCCCAGAATTTAATTCGATGTATTTTTATACTGTTAATTCTGTAGAACTTCTAGGTTAGAATTTAACCATCGGTGCACAATACAAAATTTGTATGTGCCATAATTCCCAAACGAATTTGAATTCGGACGAACCGTAAATTCTAGCATGTTTTGATGATGGAATCTACAGGAAATCATGCATGAAAGTTGAGTTTATGTCTGTTGACTTTTTGGTCAACATATCGCCTCGATTTGCGTGCCATGAGTCTCGAGTTGATAAAATTCAGTTTCTTTGGACAAAATTTAGGAATTAACATAAAAATCAAAATAATAAGATTAAAATAGGATTTTAGAGTAATTATTCCAGAATTAAATAAGTTAAAATAAACTATCTTTTGACATGGTAAATTGTAATATATAGGCTATTTGGACTGTGACTTGGACTCTGATTCACACCAGCAACAGGACCCCAGGCAAGTGTACCTTGCCAACATTGCAGTTCTTGTTATATATTTTCTTGTCTTATTTATATATTGTTGTGCATGCTTGACCTAGGACCGTGTGACTTGCTTAGCGTCCGATTATAGTCGGGTGCCAACACCGTACGCGGTGTTGTGTATTGTCACCTAGACATGGATACCGAGACCCGATACATTCTCGTACTTGTCTTATCAAGTACATAGACCCAGGACACTTGACACTATTCATGAGACAGAATCTTCTTGAGATATTCATGGTGATTCTGTGTAGGATACATGTTTTATGACCTAGACATTTATTCATAGACATTAGATGACTTGATGCATTAGATATGATCGTGCGTGACATGGACATGAGGCATCGTGGATATGAGACGTGTGATTACATGGGGTGGGGAGAGACACACAGGCTACAGGCTGATTTATATATATATAAAATCTATAGTAAACACATAGTAAAATACATAGTTATTACTGCTACCGGCTCACAGACACAGAGCTTGTAGTGGTCTCAGCCTGGGTTTTAGTGATGCTCTCAAATTGCATATCACTTAGCTGATTATTTAGTATTACCCTATTTACTCATTTATTTCTGTACTGCATTTATTTTGGCTTGTATTATCTGTACCTTGCTGTCCCCTGAGGACCTGGATCCGGACTATGTCCCCAGGACTAGCAGACGAGATCGACCCCGAGTTACACGGGACAGGAGCACTAGCAGGAACAGGAGCAGGAGTATTATCAGGAGCAGGCACTGGAGCAGTACCAGATCCAGTAGACGAGCGATCGCCGAGGATTTCTCCTGAGTATATGTCTTATCCATACTCAGTATATGCAGTTGTTATCTTATTTCTTGACTATTGTATTAGGCTCATTATCGGGTTATTCCCCGAGTTTATGTTATATTGAGATTGATCTTGCCTTATGATTCTGATATTGTTGTATTCATTTCTGTGGATGAGATTAGTATATTTAGACCCTTATTGTTGTATTACAGCTTAAGTATGCCCCGATGGATCCATTAAATTGGGTTGTCCATCGGTGTGTACTACTGGCCATTGCCACGTGTCTAGTCCCTCGGTACTTTGGGACTGGGGCGTGACATGGTTTTTGTGGTGGCCCATGCAGGTCTACGACTAAATTGTTCGGTTTTAATTTAGGGACCGAGCAAGCCTGCAATAAGAATAGGATAAGTTTTTGGATCTCATCCACTTGCTTGAATCGTTCTTGACATCTATATCGGATTCAAATTAATTTCTTGACTTGCATCCTGCCTTGATTCCTGTGCGCTTCTTATTATTTATTTTTGTTGTTAATCTAAATTTTTGAATTATGTGATAAGTAATTAGAACTTGACAGTTTAAGTTATTATGGTAGATTATGACCTAATGATTACCCCTTAGCTTAAGTCACGTAATTTGTACCCCCACCTCGATACCAGTTAGATTCCTTTCCCCCTTAACGGCTAGTAAGACACTTGTCCTATAAGCACTAAGACTAAGCCTTAAGACGACCATGGCCTAAGTAATATAGGAGGATACCCTAATAGATACCAAGACCCCTTCTCGTAGACCTTAAACAAGAGTTTCCACGGTATCCTTAAGACGATTTCATTATTAGTTATTGTTTTAAGTTGGGTAGTATGCCTCACAACATAATACCACCTAGCCCTATTAACCCATTGAGGAAATAAACTAGGATGACACAAACTTTAGACTTGCGTGAAAAGATAACGTTTAATCCGACTATAGAACTTAGAGGCCCATACCCTTGATTGGTCGACTAGCGGCTTTGACGACTGTAGAGATTGTAGAGTCTTGCTTGTGGGTTGTTTTATTTTTGTTTTGTTTGTGAACTTGAATTATTGGTACCTTCTTTCATCATGATCTAGCGCATTTATATTTATAGACTACCTTGACTCATGTTGCTATATTATAGCCTAGTTTTGCAAGCTTATTCCTTTATCGAGCATGTTCATAACACATGTATTAGTGGATGCATACACTAATACGTTTCAGAATTAGTGTATTAAGGTCTAGCTAACCTTGGTGCGCTTGGTTCGCTCTTCGCATAATTACTTTACGTGGAATGAGATATATAGTTGACTAGTATCCCTACCTCTAGATATATCAGAGCATATCGTATCGGGCACATAACTGTTCCAATATGAACATGCGAATAGGAATTTACCAATAGGATTCAATCCACAAACTGCCCTGACAACTCTCCTATTTTGAATTCTTTAATCTCCTTGAACCTCGTACTTGTATTATATTACCATCCCCTTGAACTCTTTATTAATGATCTCTGTCTTCCCTTATTTCGGAAAGACGAACCTCGTGCCTAGTATAAGTTTGACACGCAGAGAGTACTAGATATACACCATAAGCCAATCATACTACTAGATGACTGCCTTTATAGCTGATTAAGGACATATCATAAATGATTTATCGGTGTTAAAAGCTTTAAGGATTCAATATCATGATTAAATAAGTTGGGACATAGCTTTATTAGATGTATAGCCTTAGATGATACATAGATAAATTCTTAGTTGGGTAGAGACCGCAATGTTCACTTGAGAGGAATTCTTTAGACCCTACCATAATTTAATTTCGAGGATAAAATTTTTGTAAGTTGTGTAGATTGTAAACCCCCTCACCCAAAATAGATATTTTGTGTATATTTTATATTATTATAGATATTGAATTTCTTTAGAGTATTCTATTATTTAATTAGCAAATAAATTTCTTGATATATTTACTTATATAAATATTTATTTAGAATCATTTTTAGGTTATTTTAGATTTTTGAAATTAATTAGGATTTATTTGGATATATATATATAGTCTTAATATTAGATAAATGCTAATTTAGTGTTAATAGATATTAATAAAATTTTATAAATTATTTGTATTATATTTAATTATATTCAAGATTATAAATTATTGAGATAGATTCAAACTCTACTTTAAATTAATTCAAATCCTGAACCTACTAGGAAAGCAACTTAATGTATATCATATCCTTATTTAAATTTATCATAATCCTATCCAAATTAACCAATCCTAGTTGTATTTAATTAAGTAGTCTCCACCATTATAAATACCTCATCCTTCATATTTTTTTCCCCCAAAATTTCTCTCTTTTTCGTCCAAAAATAGCCAAAATTCGTCATAAATTCAGCCTCATTTTCTACTAGTTATGACGAATTAAAAAGACGATATCTCCTAGCTCCGGACTCCAAACGAGGCCTAGTTTTTTTTTGTTAGAACGATAATGAGGTTAGCTTTCTGATTATATAAATTGTTTTTCTAAATTATTAGTATTAAATTCTGGAAAATTCGTAGAGCACAGCATGTCCAAAAATAGACGTGTTTTGATGTTTTCGCAATTTCGGGAGAACCAGGAATCAGAATCATGAACCGTTTAAAGTTTCGGAAAGCTAATGTCGAGATCATTGACATATGTTTTTCCCAGAATTTAATTCGATGTATTTTTATATTGTTAATTCTATAGAACTTCTAGGTTAGAATTTAACCATCGGTGCACAATACAAAATTTGTATGTGCCATAATTCCCAAACGAATTTGAATTCGGACGAGCCGTAAATTCTAGCATGTTTTGATGATGGAATCTACAGGAAATCATGCATGAAAGTTGAGTTTGTGTCTGTTGACTTTTTGGTCAACATATCGCCTCGATTTGCGTGCCATGAGTCTCGAGTTGATAAAATTCAGTTTCTTTGGACAAAATTTAGGAATTAACATAAAAATCAGAATAATAAGATTAAAATAGGATTTTAGAGTAATTATTCCAGAATTAAATAAGTTAAAATAAACTATCTTTTGACATGGTAAATTGTAATACATAGGCTATTTGGACTGTGACTTGGACTCTGATTCACACCAGCAACAGGACCCCAGGCAAGTGTACCTTGCCAACATTGCAGTTCTTGTTACATATTTTCTTGTCTTATTTATATATTGTTGTGCATGCTTGACCTAGGACCGTGTGACTTGCTTAGCGTCCGATTATAGTCGGGTGCCAACACCGTACGCGGTGTTGTGTATTGTCACCTAGACATGGATACCGAGACCCGATACATTCTCGTACTTGTCTTATCAAGTACATAGACCCAGGACACTTGACACTATTCATGAGACAGAATCTTCTTGAGATATTCATGGTGATTCTGTGTAGGATACATGTTTTATGACCTAGACATTTATTCATAGACATTAGATAACTTGATGCATTAGATATGATCGTGCGTGACATGGACATGAGGCATCGTGGACATGAGACGTGTGATTACATGGGGTGGGGAGAGACACACAGGCTACAGGCTGATTTATATATATATAAAATCCATAGTAAACACATAGTAAAATACATAGTTATTACTGCTACCGGCTCACAGACACAGAGCTTGTAGTGGTCTCAGCCTGGGTTTTAGTGATGCTCTCAAATTGCATATCACTTAGCTGATTATTTAGTATTACCCTATTTACTTATTTATTTCTGTACTGCATTTATTTTGGCTTGTATTATCTGTACCTTGCTGTCCCCTGAGGACCTGGATCCGGACTATGTCCCCAGGACTAGCAGACGAGATCGACCCCGAGTTACACGGGACAGGAGCACTAGCAGGAACAGGAGCAGGAGTATTATCAGGAGCAGGCACTGGAGCAGTACCAGATCCAGTAGACGAGCGATCGCCGAGGATTTCTCCTGAGTATATGTCTTATCCATACTCAGTATATGCAGTTGTTATCTTATTTCTTGACTATTGTATCAGGCTCATTATCGGGTTATTCCCCGAGTTTATGTTATATTGAGATTGATCTTGCCTTATAATTCTGATATTGTTGTATTCATTTCTGTGGATGAGATTAGTATATTTAGACCCTTATTGTTGTATTACAGCTTAAGTATGCCCCGATGGATCCATTAAATTGGGTTGTCCATCAGTGTGTACTACTGGCCATTGCCACGTGTCTAGTCCCTCGGTATTTTGGGACTGGGGCGTGACATGGTTTTTGTGGTGGCCCATGCAGGTCTACGACTAAATTGTTCGGTTTTAATTTAGGGACCGGGCAAGCCTGCAATAAGAATAGGATAAGTTTTTGGATCTCATCCACTTGCTTGAATCGTTCTTGACATCTATATCGGATTCAAATTAATTTCTTGACTTGCATCCTGCCTTGATTCCTGTGCGCTTCTTATTATTTATTTTTGTTGTTAATCTAAATTTTTGAATTATGTGATAAGTAATTAGAACTTGACAGTTTAAGTTATTATGGTAGATTATGACCTAATGATTACCCCTTAGCTTAAGTCACGTAATTTTACCCCCACCTCGATACCAGTTAGATTCCTTTCCCCCTTAACGGCTAGTAAGACACTTGTCCTATAAGCACTAAGACTAAGGCTTAAGACGACCATGGCCTAAGTAATATAGGAGGATACCCTAATAGATACCAAGACCCCTTCTCGTAGACCTTAAACAAGAGTTTCCACGATATCCTTAAGACGATTTCATTATTAGTTATTGTTTTAAGTTGGGTAGTATGCCTCACAACATAATACCACCTAGCCCTATTAACCCATTGAGGAAATAAACTAGGATGACACAAACTTTAGACTTGCGTGAAAAGATAACATTTAATCCGACTATAGAACTTAGAGGCCCATACCCTTGATTGGTCGACTAGCGGCTTTGACGACTGTAGAGATTGTAGAGTCTTGCTTGTGGGTTGTTTTATTTTTGTTTTGTTTGTGAACTTGAATTATTGGTACCTTCTTTCATTATGATCTAGCGCATTTATATTTATAGACTACCTTGACTCATGTTGCTATATTATAGCCTAGTTTTGCAAGCTTATTCCTTTATCGAGCGTGTTCATAACACATGTATTAGTGGATGCATACACTAATACGTTTCAGAATCAGTGTATTAAGGTCTAGCTAACCTTGGTGCGCTTGGTTCGCTCTTCGCATGATTACTTTACGTGGAATGAGATATATAGTTGACTAGTATCCCTACCTCTAGATATATCAGAGCATATCGTATCGGGCATATAACTGTTCCAATATGAACATGCGAATAGGAATTTTACCAATAGGATTCAATCCACAAACTGCCCTGACAACTCTCCTATTTTGAATTCTTTAATCTCCTTGAACCTCGTACTTGTATTATATTACCATCCCCTTGAACTCTTTATTAATGATCTCTGTCTTCCCTTATTTCGGAAAGACGAACCTCGTGCCTAGTATAAGTTTGACACGCAGAGAGTACTAGATATACACCATAAGCCAATCATACTACTAGATGACTGCCTTTATAGCTGATTAAGGACATATCATAAATGATTTATTGGTGTTAAAAGCTTTAAGGATTCAATATCATGATTAAATAAGTTGGGGCATAGCTTTATTAGATGTATAGCCTTAGATGATATATAGATAAATTCTAAGTTGGGTAGAGACCGCAATGTTCACTTGAGAGGAATTCTTTAGACCCTACCCTAATTTAATTTCGAGGATAAAATTTTTGTAAGTTGGGTAGATTGTAAACCCCCTCACCCAAAATAGATATTTTGTGTATATTTTATATTATTATAGATATTGAATTTCTTTAGAGTATTATGTTATTTAATTAGCAAATAAATTTCTTGATATATTTACTTATATAAATATTTATTTAGAATCATTTTTAGGTTATTTTAGATTTTTGAAATTAATTAGGATTTATTTGGATATATATATAGTCTTAATATTAGATAAATGCTAATTTAGTGTTAATAGATATTAATAAAATTTTATAAATTATTTGTATTATATTTAATTATATTCAAGATTATAAATTATTGAGATAGATTCAAACTCTACTTTAAATTAATTCAAATCCTGAACCTACTAGGAAAGCAACTTAATGTATATCATATCCTTATTTAAATTTATCATAATCCTATCCAAATTAACCAATCCTAGTTGTATTTAATTAAGTAGTCTCCACCATTATAAATACCTCATCCTTCATATTTTTTTCCCCCAAAATTTCTCTCTTTTTCGTCCAAAAATAGCCAAAATTCGTCATAAATTCAGCCTCATTTTCTACTAGTTATGACGAATTAAAAAGACGATATCTCCTAGCTCCGGACTCCAAACGAGGCCTAATTTTTTTTTGTTAGAACGATAATGAGGTTAGCTTTCTGATTATATAAATTGTTTTTCTAAATTATTAGTATTAAATTCTGGAAAATTCGTAGAGCACAGCATGTCCAAAAATAGACGTGTTTTGATGTTTTCGCGATTTCGGGAGAACCAGGAATCAGAATCATGAACCGTTTAAAGTTTCGGAAAGCTAATGTCGAGATCATTGACATATGTTTTTCCCAGAATTTAATTCGATGTATTTTTATATTGTTAATTCTGTAGAACTTCTAGGTTAGAATTTAACCATCGGTGCACAATACAAAATTTGTATGTGCCATAATTCCCAAACGAATTTGAATTCGGACGAGCCGTAAATTCTAGCATGTTTTGATGATGGAATCTACAGGAAATCATGCATGAAAGTTGAGTTTGTGTCTGTTGACTTTTTGGTCAACATATCGCCTCGATTTGCGTGCCATGAGTCTCGAGTTGATAAAATTCAGTTTCTTTGGACAAAATTTAGGAATTAACATAAAAATCAGAATAATAAGATTAAAATAGGATTTTAGAGTAATTATTCCAGAATTAAATAAGTTAAAATAAACTATCTTTTGACATGGTAAATTGTAATACATAGGCTATTTGGACTGTGACTTGGACTCTGATTCACACCAGCAACAGGACCCCAGGCAAGTGTACCTTGCCTACATTGCAGTTCTTGTTACATATTTTCTTGTCTTATTTATATATTGTTGTGCATGCTTGACCTAGGACCGTGTGACTTGCTTAGCGTCCGATTATAGTCGGGTGCCAACACCGTACGCGGTGTTGTGTATTGTCACCTAGACATGGATACCGAGACCCGATACATTCTCGTACTTATCTTATCAAGTACATAGACCCAGGACACTTGACACTATTCATGAGACAGAATCTTCTTGAGATATTCATGGTGATTCTGTGTAGGATACATGTTTTATGACCTAGACATTTATTCATAGACATTAGATGACTTGATGCATTAGATATGATCGTGCGTGACATGGACATGAGGCATCGTGGACATGAGACGTGTGATTACATGGGGTGGGGAGAGACACACAGGCTACAGGCTGATTTATATATATATAAAATCCATAGTAAACACATAGTAAAATACATAGTTATTACTGCTACCGGCTCACAGACACAGAGCTTGTAGTGGTCTCAGCCTGGATTTTAGTGATGCTCTCAAATTGCATATCACTTAGCTGATTATTTAGTATTACCCTATTTACTCATTTATTTCTGTACTGCATTTATTTTGGCTTGTATTATCTGTACCTTGCTGTCCCCTGAGGACCTGGATCCGGACTATGTCCCCAGGACTAGCAGACGAGATCGACCCCGAGTTACACGGGACAGGAGCACTAGCAGGAACAGGAGCAGGAGTATTATCAGGAGCAGGCACTGGAGCAGTACCAGATCCAGTAGACGAGCGATCATCGAGGATTTCTCCTGAGTATATGTCTTATCCATACTCAGTATATGCAGTTGTTATCTTATTTTTTGACTATTGTATCAGGCTCATTATCGGGTTATTCCCCGAGTTTATGTTATATTGAGATTGATCTTGCCTTATGATTCTGATATTGTTGTATTCATTTCTGTGGATGAGATTAGTATATTTAGACCCTTATTGTTGTATTACAGCTTAAGTATGCCCCGATGGATCCATTAAATTGGGTTGTCCATCGGTGTGTACTACTGGCCATTGCCACGTGTCTAGTCCCTCGGTATTTTGGGACTGGGGCGTGACAGATAGTAGTGCTTCCCATAGTTTTATATCTGTTTCCTTTGTACTGAAGCATCATTTAGTAGCTGAGCCTTTGCTTAGAACTTGTAAGATCATGACCGGGGGAGGCATTATCCTAGTTAGTGATATTTGCAAGGATCGGAGAGTTACTCTAGAAGACCGAGATCTGAGTGTCTGTCTACTTGTAATGCCACTTTCGAGCTATAATATTATACTCGGGATTGATTGGTTAAGTAGGCACCATGCTAGTATAGATTATACATGAGGTACAGTTTTGTTTAGCCTGCCAGGAGAGCCATAGTTTGAGTTTGCTAAAGGATCTATAGAGCAGAAAGAAGGCATTATCTGTGGAACTATGGTGGAAGATAAGGAGTTGTCGCATCCTTTGATAGCAGAGTTCTTGGATGTGTTTCCTGAGGAATTGCTATGATTATCACCAGATCAAGATGTTGAGTTCTCTATAGACTTGGTGTCAGGTGCAGAGCTAATTTCATAGCATATCTATAGAGTGAACAACAGCGAGCTAGTCGAGCTGAAGAAGCAAGTGGATGAACTATAGGATAATGGGTTTATTAGATCCAGTTCTTCACCATGGGGAGCCCCGGTATTGTTTGTACCGAAGAAAGATGGATCAGTGTGCATGTACATCAATTACAGGGCGTTAAATAATCTCACTATCAAGAATAAATATTCGTTGCCATGGATTGATGATCTGTTCGATCAATTGAGTGGCGCCAAGGTATTTTCCAAGATAAACTTGAGATCAGGCTACCACCAAGTGAAAGTGAAGCTAAAGGACATTCCGAAGACTGCTTTTAGGACTCGGTATAGCCATTACGAGTTCATGGTGATCATTTGGGTTGACTAATTCCCCGACGGTATTTATAAATTTAATGAACAAGGTGTTCCACCAGTACCTTGACAAGTTTATGGTGGTGCTCATCGATAACATACTCATATACTCGAAGACACCAGAGGAGCATGAGGAGCATCTACGGATTGTGTTGGATGTGTTGAAGGAAAAGTTGTATGGAAAGCTATCCAAGTGTGAGTTCTTCCTAGACAAGGTGGAGTTGTTAGGACATGTTATGACTGGTGATAGAATTTCAGTAGATCCGAGGAAGATCACAACAGTGGAGTCTTAGAAGACCCCAAGTTCAGTGGCAGAGATCAGGAGTTTCTTAGGTCTGGCAGGCTACTACAGGAAGTTTATACAAGATTTTTTGAGGATTGTCGAGCTGATAATCAGACTCATCAGGAAAGATACCGAGTTTGTTTGGACAGAGGAGTATCAGGCTGCTTTTGAAGAATTAAAGACGAGATTGATGTCTGCTCCCATTTTGACGTTGCTATCAGGGTCTAGAGGTTTCATTATCTATAGTGATGTATCGAGAAAAGGGCTGGGTTGTTTTCTTCAGCAGAATGGGAAAGTGCTTGCATATGCATTCTAAACAATTACGTCATTATGAGAAGAACAATCATACCCATGATTTACAGTTTGCAGCAGTCATCTTTGCCTTAAAGTTGTGGAAACACTATTTGTACGGAGAACGTGTGGTGATCTTCACAGATCATAAAAGCTTAAAGTATATTTTTACTCAGAAGGAGCTGAACATGAGACAACGTCGGTGGTTGGAACTGATAAAGAATTTTGACATATCCTTACAGTATCATCCGGGGAAAGCCAATGTAGTTACCGATGCCTTGAGCAGGTATCCGGTAGCTATATTTTTTATACAGGATTGGTATTTGTTGGAGGATCTGGAAAGCTTGGGCATTGAGGTGACAGTCCCTGGTTTTGCCATGCAGATGTTGTAACAACCTATTTTTTAAAATAAATTTCTAAATTTTCTGTGATTTTTTATTAATTATTATAAATGTCCTTCAGGGATTAATATTTTTATGTATTAAATTAAGTATTAAAATATTACAAAAATTATATTTTTGGGTGTATAATTAATCATTGGATGTTGTATAATTTTTCTGGAATTTATCAGACTCAAAAACTATTTTAATTAACTAAAACCCCTATTTTAATTAAACCAGATTAAACCAGCTTGAACCGGACCAAACAGAACCAAACTAAACCCAAATGGACCCAAACCCTAACCTAATGGGTCGGGTCCTACCCTACCCAACCTGACCCGACACTACCCGACCCGACCCAATAACCCAATAACTCCCCCAGTAAACCACGATCCCCCGCCCCCGCGATTCCCGGCCGACGACCCCCCTTTTTCGGCCACAACCATGCCCCCGACTCGGCGATGCCCCGCTCCACGGCGCACGACCCCGCCCCCGCTCCGTGGCCCACGACCTGACCCTCTCCCTATTTAAACCCCCCCGACCACCGCGGATCCTCACAACCACCGCCATCACCATCCTCCCCGCCGACGAGCTCCCCCAACGACCTCCGCCGTGCCCCCGACGCCCCCGCGGCTTCCCCGGCCGCCGACGACCTTCCGGCAGGCCCAGCAACCGCAGCAACCACCGCCGCCGCCATCGTGCCCCGCAGTGCCGCCTCCTATCACGACAGCAGACTTCAGTGAGGTACCCCTCTTCTAGCTCGCGTATCTCTATGTGCATCGATCCAATTTCTGTTCTGTCGAATCGTACGCGTAGACCTCGTGACCCTCTCGAACCCTGTGTAAATAGTTCGGGGTATCGCGTCCTGTGTCGGTCGCAAACCACGACGCAAAAATAGGAAAAATAACCCAATTTCTGAAATTCAGAAATTGTCCCGAACTCACAAGTTCACAGCCATTTTTCTCCCAACCTGTGTATTATTTCTGAATTCTGTTTGAACAGTTAATTAGACAACATAACCGAGATTTAGACCCTGTAATTAGTTTATTTTATTTTGTTGTGTGTTATGTTTTATTTGTGGGTAAAATTGACCAAAAACTTGGTTAATTAAAACTTAAATTTTTCTGGAACTGGGTGTGCCTCGCTAAACGAGGGGACTTGGTCACATGTGAATTTCACCGAAAGGTGCGCATCGTCAATACGAATGTATGAGATTTTACGGAAGTTGATTTGGATGTGCATGCACACTGGAATCAACGCATATCCGTCAAAAATATCTTGTATCGGGCCTATTCTGAAACTCGTTGTAACTTCGTGTGTGCTTATCATTTCGAAACAAAACTTACGCCATCAAACTCGTAACGATACGTTGGTCCTGTGACCCAAGTTTGGTTCGATTCTGAGAACGTTGACAAAACTCCTTATCGTGGGCCCCACGGCTCCACTTGACGGGCGATTTTGTGATCGGTTCATCGGAATCCAGTTCTGGATATTTCGTTGGGTTTGTATCATTGTTCTAGACTTGTAGACACTAATTTTGACAAATTTGGAGAACTTTGTCTCTAGCATATTTTTTGGTACGAAGTGGGCCACATGTGGACCCCGCTTTGAGTAGAAACTGTCAATTTTGCCCCTGTGTCCAAATTGGATTTATGGATAGGCAATCTTAGCTATTTCATATCTTTTGAAAGTGATGATAATATTTGTTTCAGCATCCGGAGGTGTTCCTGAAGATTCTACATACATCGGAGTAATAAAGGAGTTCAAGACCTAGGCAAGTGTACCTTGTCAATCTTGCAGTACTTGCTTTATATTATTTCCTTGAGTTATTTATATGATGTATCTGTTCAACCTAGGATCGTGTGATGTTGCTTAGCATTCAAATAATATTCGGGTGTCAATGTCGTACGCAGAGTTTTGTAACGTCACATAGAGAGTTGATATCGTGACCCTAAATATTATCGTGCTTGCATTATCAAGTACGTCATACCATAGGACACCTGACACTATTTATATGACATAATCTTCTGAGTTATTCATGGTGATTCTGTATAGGCTACAGGATTTGTGACATAGATATTACATATGCATAGCTATCATTATGACTCACTGCATTAGCTATGATCTTGCGTGTTATGGACATAAGACGTATGATTACATTGGGTGGGGAGAGACACACAGGCTACAGGTTGATTTTATATATATATTTATTATTGTGAGGCTGTAGAATCTACATCAGAGCTAGGCACTCTACTAGTGATATTACTGCTACCGGCTCTCTGACACAGAGCTTGTAGTGGTCTCAGCCTGAGTACTAGTGATACTCTCACTTGCATATCACATAGCTGGTTACATAGTTTACCCTATGGTTATTATTTCATTTATTATTGTACTACATTTATTTTGGCTTGAGTTATTCTTGTACCTTGCTATGTCCCCTGAGGACCTAGAATCCGGATTATGTCCCCAGGTATAGCTGAGGAGATCTATCCCGAGATATACGAGACAGGAGCAGAAGTAGAAGCAGAAGCAGGAACAGTACCGATACCAGAGGATAAGGTGATAGCCGAGGATTTCTCCTGAGTATTTGCCTTATATACTCAGTTATTTCTGTTTCTAGTTTCTCTACTTCATGTCTATGGGATTATTGTACCAAACTCATTATCGGGTTGTTTCCCGAGATATTTTATTGAGACTTGTTGTTAGATTATATTTTATTTCGATTATTCTGACATTTGATCTGTGATTACTTTCTGTGGATGAGATTAAAATTAGATTGTGACTTGTATCATAGACCTTAACTATTATTTTACAGCTTAAGTACACTCTAATGGGTCCATTAAATTGGGTTTGCCCATTGGTGTGTGCTGCTGGCCATTGCCACGTGGCTAGTCCCTTGGTATTTTGGGACTGGGGCGTGATAGATGTGGGGGTTGCAGATATACTCAGAGTTGATGAACATAATCAAGGCAACCTAGTATGAGGATATGTCTTTGAGGAGCATCAGAGCTCAGGTGATAGCAGGATTAGAGGATAATTTTACTATTGCTGAGGATGGTTCTTTGCGGCACGATGATAGATTACGTGTGCCTAGTGGGGTGCTACATGAGGATGTATTGCAGGAAGCGCATCGCTCTCAGTATTCCATGCATCTAGGTGCCAACAAGATGTATCTGGATATGCGAGAGAGTGTGTCGTGGTATGGCATGAAGAGGGAGGTATCATAGTTTGTATCCAGGTGCTTAATGTGCCAGCAAGTGAAAGCCAAGAGGCAGAGGCCTAGTAGATTACTTTAGCCATTACCTATTCTAGAGTGAAAGTAGGAGCACATTACTATAGATTTTGTGTCTGGACTTCCACGATCTCTAGGAGGGAAAGATGCGATTTGGGTCATCGTTGACAAGTTGACCAAGTCGGCCCACTTTTTGCCTTTTAAGGTGGGTTTGTCGACGGAGAAGATGGCAGATATGTATGTGAGGCAGATCATCAAAATACATGGGATTTCCTTCAGCATAGTCTCAGATTGGGATAGTTATTTCACTTCTCTTTTTTGAAGGAGTTTACAGGCGAGTTTGGGTACCCAGTTCAAGTTCAGTACTGTATATCACCCCCAGACGGATGGGCAGTCAGAGAAGACCATTCAGACTCTCGAGGATATGTTGCGCACCTGTGTACTAGATTTCAGGAGATCTTGGGAGGACCATCTCTATTTGGTAGAATTTGCTTACAACAATAGCTACCAGGCTAGTATAGATATGTCACCATTTGAGGCTCTGTACGGTCAAAGATGTCGTACTCCCTTGTCATGGGACGGTGTTGGAGAGAGCTTTACTAGGGCCAGAGATGGTTGTGGATGCAGCGAAGAAGGTTAAGTTGATCAGAGACAGACTTCTAGTGGCACGGGACAGACAGTGGCATTAGGCCAATAGCCACCAGAGACCTTTAGAGTTTGAGGTATAGTTTTAGATTTTTATTTTGTGTTGATATTGGTTGTTTTTATAGATTTTCTTAAGGTTGTATTTTGTTCTAGGTTGGAGGTTTGGTGTTTCTGAGAATTTCTCCGACACGAGACACGATTTATTTCGGTGGAGGCGGAAAGCTTAGTTCGCGATTCATCGAACCCTTCAGTATTCTCGAGAGGGTCGGTGCAGTTGCTTACAGACTAGACTTGCCACCTGTATTGGAGGGAGTGTACAATGTATTTTATGTGTCGCAGTTGAGACGGTATGTAGCAGATCCTAGTCACGTATTGGATCACTCAGAGATAGAGGTGGGCCCTACTCTTAGCTATCCAGAGCAGCCAGTTGAGATTCTGGATTAGAGAGAAAATGTGCTGAGGAACCAGACCATTCCCTTGGTATGCGTCGCATGGAGGCATCACTCTCCGGGTGAGTCTAACTGGAGAGGGAGGATAAAATGCGAGAGCGGTACCCGTATCTGTTTGTGCCTTGAGGTATGTTCTTTCTTGTTATGTTTTACTTTTCTAGGGTAGTTGTATCTTTGAATTTCGAGGACAAAATTATTTTAAGGGGGGGTAGACTTGTCACTACCATATTTTATAGGAAAGAAATATTTTGGTCATTTCATAAATTATTAATTAATGTGCATGTGGTATAATTATTTATTGTATTTATTGTTAGATGTTAATTTTATAATTTGAACTTGTGTTAGTGGACCTAACTAGTTTAGATTGGACTCATGGAACAACATTAATTCTAGTTAGATTTGAGCCCAACAAACAAGCACATTCAATAGGAGGATGACTTAATTAGTTAAACCATTTGGATTTCAACCTTTCCTCCTTAATTAATTCCTTCATGACAAGCCCTAAGGGTTATTGTAGACTTTTTATAGTAACTTAGAGAAGGGGGAAAGGCCAGTCATAGGGGGGAGGAGAGAGACTCTCTCTCTCTCTCCTCTCTCTCTCTCTCTCTCTCTCTCTCTCTTCATCCATTCATCTTATTTCTAGATCTAGAATTTTTTTTCCAAATTCCTTTATCCCTACACCAATCCCTACCCAATTTCTCTTCCAATTCCTTCTCTATTCACCATTGGAGTCTATTGGAACAAGGAGGAGGCAAGGATCTACAAGGAGGAGGAAGGAGCACAAGTTGAGGACTCTTTGCTTTTAATTGGAGACTTGCATTGGAAATCCATCTTCCAATAGATACATCTCAGAATTTTTCTTCTAATTGGACTCCAAATCTATAGTTTAATCATTAAAAACCCTTCCATGTACTAAGACTACCCATAGAATTTGGAATTAGGTTCATAGGAGGCCTATGGAGAAAGTTATGATGTATTTTGTGCCAATTTTGGGGCAATTCTGAGATTGGCACATCATGTATTTGTCAATGGGTCAATTAGACCAAATTGACATGTATTTGGTTGTGTGAGACTAGTGTCGTATCTACAAATTGATACGTGTAGGCCGTATCATGATATTTTGGTGATACGGATTGTTTTAGGGGGGTTTCCTTCGACGTGGGAGTTTGAGCATGTCACATTATAACACGGGCATATAGATAAGTTGCTAGCTCTTCGTATTACTTCTAATTATGATTATAGACTTGCTCGTATCATTCGGGATGCATTTAGTGATGAGTCGGAGCCGTATCACAAGTGTATCATAGAACTAGTGTGATACGGGGGTGATGCACTCCATGTGTTTATAGTTTTATGCTCTACTCCATTTAAAGTTTTTTAGTTTTAGATATTATTGTATATATATGTGGATTGAGTATATATCTATTTTATCTATGTCTTACTAGTTGTTGAGGTATTTTGGATGTATTTATGCTTGGGGGCATGTGTGAACTGTGGTGGACTATTGTGAGGTTAAGCACATTACTCACTGTCATGATGGTGATATATCACTGATACTTGTAATAGTATTCAGTTTTGGGGTGGTTATAGATTAGTCTTGATGTGTTGGAGTATGTTGTGGTGACTGTGATTAGGAGGCAAGAGGGAATTAGTCAGATTAGGGGGCAGTGCATCTTGTGCACTGCATTATAGTAGGAGCATCACAGATTTAAGAGGCTCGGGCACTGTATTTTAGCAGCAGTAGTGAGGTGTTTCTCTAATGCATTGAGTTGTCTATGGTTTTGGGCACAGGTGGATGAGAGAGTAGCAAGTGTGCTGCTGTGTAAACACAGCAGCAAGGTGTCAGGCCCCGATCCCGTAGGGGGCGTTCGTCCTCACTTGGGTCCTTGCGGGACTGATTCTTTCTCACATGGGGCATGATGTCGTGCAAGCCTAAGCTGCACTTGCACAAGGCCAAAGCTAGAAAAAAGCAAGTAAGCTATTCAAGACAGGAGCAGCGGCACAATATTGCAAAAAAGTAAAGAACACATTGCATATAAAAAATAAACTCTTTATTGATAATCTAGATGTGTTACAAGCGACACTTGGCCAAGATTACAGTTCTCTCAAGCTCTCTTTCTCTCTATTATAATGACATCGTTCCATACATTACATCCCCTTATACAAAAGTAGCTCAAAGCAAACTCGATACGACTCAAGGCATCGACTCTAGATTTTTGGGTCCTTGGGATGAGGCACGGCTATCGCTTCCTCGGACGATCCAGTACCCGAGAACAAGCAAACTATTGGTGGGTCAGCACTTTGGAGAAAGTACTGGTGAGTCTAAAATCAACGAATAGAAGCAACATTTTATGAAACCAATACTAAGTAAGCATATGACAAAATATTATATTACTAGTGATCTTTGTCACGCCCCTGTCCCAAAATATCGAGGGACTAGACACGTGGCAATGGCCAGCAGCACACACCAATGGACAAACCCAATTTAATGGATCCATCGGGGCATAGTTAAGTTGTAATACAACAATAAGGGTCTACTAATCTCATCCACAGAATGAATATATCAATATCAACAAATTGAAATATAATCATCATCAAGTCACTAGTAAATAAATCGGGGAACAACCTGATAACAAGTCTGATACAATTGTCAAGATACAGAAATAAAGATAACAACTGCAAATACTGAGTATGGATAAAGCATATACTCAGAAGATATCCTCGGGGATCACTCATCTACTAGATCTGGTACTGCTCCAGTGCCTGCTCCTGTTCCTGCTCCTGCTAATGCTCATGTCCCGTATACCTCAGGATCGATCTCGTCTGCTAATCCTGGGGACATAATCCGGATCCAGGTCCTCAGGGGACATAACAAGGTACAAAATAACTCAAGCCATAAATAAATACAGTGCAACAATAAATGAATCAATAGGGTAAACTATATAACCAGCTAAGTAATATGCAAGTGAGAGTTTTAATCATACTCAGGCTGAGACTACTATAGGCTCTGTGTCGGGAAAACCCATAGCAGCATTAGTATTACGATTCTAGTATAGCCAAAGCAAGTACTATTACGACTCCAGTACATGTGCCAAAGTACCTCCAAATAACAATATATATATATAATCAGCCTTTGATATGGTAATACTCTCCCCACCCCATGTAATCATACGTCTCATGTCCACGACGTCTCATGTCCATGTTACGCAGGATCATATCTAATGCAGCAAGTCATAATAAGATCTAAGCATATATAAAGCGTATGTCATAAACCTGTATCCTATATAGAATTACCATGAATATTTCAGGAAGATTCTATCTCATGAATAGTGTCAGGTGTCTTGGGTTATGACGTACTTGATAATGCAAGCACGAGAAGGTATAGGGTCTCGATATCCATGTCTAGGTGACATTACACAACTCTGCGTACATTGTTGACACCCGAATATTATTCGGACGTTAAGTAATATCACACGGTCCTAGGTTAAGCATGTACAACATATGAATAAATCAAGACAATAATATGAAGCAGGTACTGCAAGTTTTGGCAAGGTACACTTGCCTGGGGTTCTAACTCCAACTGTAGCTCTAGTAGCAGCAGGATTTGCAGGTACTCCTTCGGTTGCTGAAATAGACATCACCAACAGATTCAGAAAATATCAAATAGCTAGAAATGCCTGTTCTTGAGTCTAATTTGGACACAGGGGCAAAATGATAGTTTCTGGTCAAAGCGGGGTCCACATGTGGACTGCTTCGCACCAAAAAACGTGTCAGAGACAATATTCTCCAAATTCGTCAAACTTATTGTCAACAAGTCTAGAACGATGATACGAACCCAACGGAACTTCCAGAACTAGATTCTGATGAGCCGATCACAAAATCGCCCGTCAAATAGAGCCGCGGGGCCCACGATACGCGATTTTGTCAACGTTCTCAGAATCGAACCAAACTTGGGTCACAGGACTAGCGTATTGCTACGAGTCCGATGGCGTAAGTTTCGTTTCGATCTGAATTGTGTACACAAAGTTACAACGAGTTCCAAAATAGGGCCGATACGGGACGTCGACGGATACGCGTTGATTACGGTGTGCACGCACATCCAAATCAACTTCTGCGAAATCTTACACGTCCGTATCAACGGCGTGCAACTTTCGGTGAAGTTCGTACACGACCAAGTCGTCCCGTTTGGTAGGGCGCACTCAGTTCTGGGGAGGGTATTATTTTCCTGATTTTGGATCGCAGTTTGCGATCGCCACCACAGGATACGACACAACGAGCGGGTTGCACGGGCATCGAGAGGGTCATGCAGGGTTCGCGTCACAACAGACAGAACGAGAAACGGGACAGCGAGAAGAGAGAAAAGGCTACCTGAACAGGGCTCCGCAGAAACCGAAATTCCGTCCTCGCGAAGCGGCGCGACACGATGGCTAGGGTTAGGGTTAGGGTTCCGGCACTGCTGCGGCTGGGGGTGCCGGGGCTTCGCCGGAGGAGGGGCTGCTCGGACGGAGGCGGTGCTGACTAGGTACGGCACTGGTGGCGGGCACGGTGGCTGCTCGGGTGGGGGTCGATCGTGGAGGTGGAGGCGGAGTCGGGGAGCTGGGTCGGCTGAGTCGGCGCTGGAAGGGACGGTCGGGATCGCTGGAGAGGACGGTGGCTGGGGGTGCTGCGGTTGGCTGGAGATGGCGGAGGTGGCCAGAAATGGCAGGTGGCAGTGGAGGAGACGATCGAGGCAGCGGGTTTATATAGGCCGCGGTGGTGGCGGTTAGGTAAGGCGAAGGGGAAGAGGCGGCGGCGGCGGTTGCGGGAGCGTGGAGGCCGAGCGGCGCCGGGAGCCGGAGGGCCACAGCGGTTGCGGGCGGAGACGAAGCGTCGGGGTCGAATCGATTAGGGATTCGGGTAGGCGGGTTATCGGGTCGGCGGGTCAGTGGGTTAGACCCGGATCCGACCCACTAGGGTTGGGCTCGGTTCAGCTAGACCGGGTCCGGTCCGGTTCGGGTCGGTTCAAAGGAAAAACCGGGTTTAATTCTACGGTTTAATTTGGTTTAATAAAAAATTAGTTTTTAGGTCTTTAAAATTGTTTTCGGGGTCCAATAAAATCCAGAAAAATTACCCTATGTCTAATATTTTATTTTACACCTAAAAATATTATTTTTATAATATTTAATATTGATGAACATCATTTAAATTTTGTTTAAATCCAAATCACCTTGATTTTAATTAGTTAAAAATCCCAAAAAATTCCAGAAAATTGTGAAAATTTGATTTTAAAATTCCTGAAAAATCAGGGGGTTTACAATCTTGCTACTTTTACCTAGGTTCATTTTATGCAGCACAAGATTAGAGTCAGTTCACATCTTTTCAAAAATATATCTTTGAAACCAGTTTGTATATTCAATACATACAAGCAAGTTATAGGGACAGTGTTCTATCGTGCAGTACGCAGCATGTATCGTGAGCCAAAATTGATCTTTTAGGAACAAAAGTTATTTCTAGTGGATTGTTCATCTCAAATCAAGACAAGTGTATCAAGTAGACTATTCGATTCAATACAATAGGGCCAGCAGCATATTCAAGTAAAACTAAATATATCTCATTTAGTATAATTGACAAGGAACATAAGGAAATACAAGTGACCACTTATTCAGTGATCCTTACCCATGGCCGAACGGTTATCCCTGCAGCAGACATACAAGTTAGCAATAATTTTTATATATATAAATGAGGTTCTCCTTCCCTGTCTGTCTTTGCATAAAATAGTTAGGTATGCAAGAAGTCTAGCCTAGCATGTGCCCTAACTATATGATGGTCCCCTCCATGGGATTAGCAGTTGGGACATACAAGCCTATCTCACTAATAGACCTCCATATCATACCCTCCCGTAAATAAGGGCTTCTAGCCTCAGGGTATTCTAGTCTCTCCCGGGCCGAACGATCACAGTGCCCCAGAAATCATTTGAGAGACAAACCTTGTGCACTAGTTGTCCAGACCAAATGCATGAATGCAAGTTCCTATCATAAAATATGCTATCCTGCAACAGATGAATGATGAACGAGCAAGCAAGCATATCAATCAAGCTATAGAGCCGGAGCTCTCAATACTCTTGTCTAATAGCCACATCATTCCACCTCAGGGTGGACTATCAGTCTAGATGCACCAGTTCCAGCCATTCAAGACAGTTCTATCTCTTTACAAGAGATCAATGAAACATGTTCAAGTAATCTAGTTCTTTTAACAAGTAACAGGCAAGAACAGTTCTATAAATCTAGCATGTAATTCTATATCTTCTATGCGATAGCGAACAGGCAAGCAATCTATTATTTAAGCAAACATGGTAGTAATTCCACTCTCTCTCTTAGACAAGCATGTAGTTCTATTCTTGTTTAGTATTCGATGGAAACATATAAACTTTTTTTTACCCTTGTTTATTAGCATGGCAGCGGTTTGTTCGATAACAGTGTCCTTGTAACTAAGCATGCAACATTTCTATCTTTTCTTAGCATGCCAATGGTTCTATCTTTTTTAGACAAGCATTCAAGTTCTCTAGTTGAGCAAGCAGGTTCATTTCAATGACAAGCAATACGAGTTCTCTTATTAAGCATGCAGAGTCAGGTTCTATCATTCTTCTTATGAAACTATCATCTTAGAACAAGTAGTAGAAAACTCAGATTCATTATTAAGGCATACAAGAATCAGAGAATAAAGTTCTGCCCACTCACTTAGATCAATCATCTTATATTTTGATTGGAGAACACTTCGAGAAGGCTTTCGCTCGAGCCAGCAAAGCGATATCTCTTGTACATAGTGCCTACGCAGAGCGGGGTACTATATACTTACCCACCAAGAAAGAGTTTCGTCCTCGAAACTCAATAAAAAACTTTCGATATCCAGAGCAGCGATAGTCCTCATATCTCACCATCCTCAATCGAAAACTCTAGCAATCAGAACTAAATAAAACTCTAGCCATCAGAAATCACAAATCATAACTCAAACAATAAAATAAATCCAGAAAACTTTTGTCGTCAACTTTGAGAATATTTACGGACTTATTGTATGGAACGCTTATTGAGGCAACGATATCAAGTGGCAAAGAACATCTTAAGTTAAAGCTAAGCAGCGGAATGGCCATAGGGTCGAGTCGCTCTGATACCATTATGTCACGCCCCGATCCTACAGGGGGGCCGTTCGTCCTAGCTTGGGTCCTTGCGGGAACGATTTATCCTCGCCTGGGGCATGATGATGTGCAAGCCTAAGCTGCACTTACACAAGACCAAAGCTAGAATAAGGGCAAGTAAGCTATTCAATACAGGAGTAGCAGCACAATATTATAGAAAAGTAAAGAACACAATATCATATGAAAAATAAGCTCTTTATTGATAATCAAGATGTGTTACAAGCGACGCTTGGCCAAGATTATAGTTGCTCAAGCTCTTTTTCTCTTGATTACAATGACATCGTTCCATACATTACATCCATTTATACAAAAGCAGCTCAAAGCAAACTCGATACGGCTCAAGGCAGTAGAAAACTTATATTCATTATTAAGGCGTGTAAGAATCAGAGAATAAAGTTATGTCCACTCACTTAGATCAATCATCTTGTGTTTCAATCGGAGAATACTTCGAGAAGGCTTCCACTCGAGACAGCAAAGCGATATCGCTTGTACATAGTGCCTACGTGGAGCGGGGCACTACACAAGGGGGGTCGGGTAACAAGCAGTTGGAGGAGTTTGTTAGTGTATTAGTTTAGTTAGTTGTATAAGATTCGTTAAGTTAGTTATATGAGATATGTAGCTAGAATGTTAGTCACCATACATGAGTTAGTATATATATATATACACCTTGTAGTTGTGATACTCAGTCCTTGTTGTGTGGACTAAACTGATACCTACGAGTTCTGTATGGAAGGTGAGGTATCAGCAACAGTAATATATGGTGAGACCTGTAAGTGTAAGTGAGGTTCCCTAGTGTATTAGTATCTATACAGATTTGGGGCTGCTCGAGTAGCACTTGCTGCTCTGGTAAGTAACAGTGAGCAGCAGTTGTGCATCAAGTGCTGCACAATACTGTGTAAGGGTTTAGTACATATGTTAGTAGCTATTAAGGTATAATTGTTAGAGAATAGTTAGCTAATATAGTAAGTTAGTTGTATCTTGTATCTATAGTGATAATTATGAGTTAGTATATATTTGGATGGTATCTATATGTATGCACTAGTTAGTTAGTGATAAGGGTATTAACTAAGGTTAGTTTAGAATTACCTTGAGTTACCAAGGTAATGTAAGGTTTGGAGTTTACTCTAAGTTTGAGTATTAAGTATCAATAGAGGGTGTAGCTAGTATGATACCAAGTTGGCTCAAAGCCAAGGTATCCATGTAGTATTAGATATAAGGATACTTGTATCTTGAGTATTTTATGATACTATTTAGCTATGATACACAAGTATCCTAATATAGCTAGTATAGCCTAGTTACATAGTGTATGGACCAAATATCCTAGAGATGGACTCATACAACCTAGAAAAAGCTAGTTTGACCAAGTTTGACTAGTTTGGCCCAGAGTTGACCTAGTTTGACCTAAAAATGGCTTTATAACCTAGAATTTGACTAGTTTAACTTGTATTCATTCCAAAATTTTGTATTGATGTAATATTCCATATTTAGGTCTCTAAGGTACCATTTCGGACATCTTCATATTGTTCATGGATTCCAGGCAAGTATATTCTCTAATAGTTTTATATTTATGATATCCTCTATATTTCTTGTATTTAGTGTAGATATCTTTAATTTTTTGACACGATGGTTACACGAATTGGTATATCCGGATCTCGTTATGAGATATTATTCCTTGATATTTATAGTATATCTTATGTAAGCCTTGTTTCTCGTTCTTCTTGTACATGTACAGACATTGATTCTTGGGGAGACGAGCTACCTACCAAGTGAATCCTGTGTCATAATGTACCATGGTTGGATCCACTATACTAGTCAGGGCGGGGAGTGTTAGTGTAGATATATGATCATACCCCTCCTTATGTATGTCCCTGTGAGTGTTGATCATACCCCATACGTATAATTAACCAGGCCCTAATCCTTGTGCAAGTTCCCAAGCCAATCATATGTTGAAGCTAGTACTCACTCACATAGTAGTAGTATTTCTTGCTCATATTCATGATGCTCATTTCCTTGTATTTAATTCCAGTATTCCTATTTTATATATCTCCTGTACTTGTATATTGTATCTTGTATATTCACTCTATTTACTGTTACATAGTTTTTATCATTATTGGAACTGTTGTTAGAGGTGTACTTTGCTCCTTTCCTGACTGGATATATTTTTTCCAGATGAGACTAAGGAGTGGTATCCCACTCACTACGGGCCTCGGGACGTAGTTGGCTTAGAGCCAGAGACTTTGGCTCAGGAGGGTCTTATCCCGGTTGAGACAGACGATCCAGTACCGGTGGCCCAGTAGATAGGTTTATTGTACTGGATTTGTCTCCAGCATTTGACATTAGTATTTCTTATTATATTTGATGACTCATTGGATATTATTTTGTCTTATGAGTTGTATTTGACTCTTTAGTTCTTTATATCATATTCGTGTGATTGTCCTTCTTATAGATCTGTGATTGAGTATTTATACTTCATTGGTGGCATTATATATCTTGATGATCATTATTTCTAGATAGATAGTTTACCCAAACAGCGTTCTACCGCCGATGCTGCGGCGTAGGCTGGATGTTGTTCACTACTCGCATCCCTACACCGGGTGCGGGTCGTGACAGGAGTGAGGAGTGTCAGACCGCTTTTGAGGAGTTGAAGAAGAGGTTGACTACAGCTTCAATGTTGACATTGCCATCAGAGATAAGAGGATTTTCTATATATAGTGATGCTTCAGGTAAGGGTTTGTGATGCGTATTGCAGCAGAACGGAAATGTGATTGCCTATACCTCCAGGCAATTACGCCCGCATGAAAAAAATTATCCTATCCATGACTTAGAGTTGGCAACAATCATTTTTGCTCTAAAGCTGTAGAAATATTACTTGTATGAAGAGCGTGTGGAGATCTTTATAGACCACAAGAGCTTGAAGTATGTGTTTACACAAAAAGAGCTCAACATGAGGCTGCGACGATGGTTGGAGTTGATGAAGGACTTCGATATTTCTTTGCAGTACCATCCAGGGAAGGCTAATATAGTCGATGATGCTTTGAGTAGGTATCCAGTGGCTATGTACTTGACGAGGGATAAACATTTATTGGCCCCACCTTGATAGCTTGGGTATTGAGGTACTAGTTCCTGGAGTTGTGACACAGATGTAGGGAATTCATGTACAGTCAGAGTTGATAGACCGGATCAGAGCCGCACAATTCAAGGATGAGTCTCTGAGGAGCATCAGGGCACAAGCCCGAATGGCAGAGAACTTCAGTATTGTAGAGGATGGATCATTGTGGCACGGTACCAGATTATGTGTGCCAAGTGGAGCGTTGTGTGAGAAGGTTCATCAGGAGGTGCATCGATCTCAGTACTCTATGCATCCAGGTGCCAACAAGATATATAGAGACATGAGAGAGCATGTTTGGTGGTATGGTATGAAGTGGAAGTTGGCGAGCTTCGTATCCCGATACTTGGTATGTCAGTAGGTAAAGACGGAGAGACAGAGGCCAGGTGGATTGCTTCAGCCTTTACCCATTCCAGAATGGAAGTGGAAGCATGTGACGATGGACTTTGTATCAGGGCTTCCGCGTTCTCCAGGAGGAAAAGACACGATTTGGGTTATCGTAGACAGGTTGACCAAATCGGCACACTTCTTGCCATTTAAAGTAGGTACGTCTATGGAGAAGCTTACGAAGATGTATGTGTGGCAGATAGTCAGATTGCATGGATTTCTTATGAGCCTAGTCTCAGATCAGGATAGTCGTTTCATATCCCACTTCTGGAGGAGTTTATAAGCTAGCTTGGGCACCCAGCTCAAGTTTAGTGCTGTATATCACCATCTGTAAACCCCCTCGATTTATTCTGTAGATAGTTAGGGTGGATTTAGAAAATTTTGGTTATTGGTAGCAGAAGTCGAGGTTTAGAGTAGAGATAACTTATCTGGTAATTAATTCAATTAATTTAAAACCCTTGGCGCGCCCTATCATTGTCTGATTATTCGGAGCCCAATACCAGCCCATAAATTCTGTTCAATTATTGTACTTCTGATCTGACCCGCCAACTTAGGCATTGGACATTTCCGTCCTTTAAAATCAATTTTTGTGTGCTCTAAATTAATTGCGCAACATTCCGAAAATCGTAACCCATATTTATTTTCGTGTCGGACACCTGTGTCGTTACCCTAAATTTTGAGATACCAACTTAACCCGTTGAGCCGGACCAACTAAAGGGTCCAAGACTGACTCCAAGCCCCCACCATTTTTGGCCTTTGCGTCATTTCCGGATTTTGACCCCAAGTGCCCCAATTAAATTAAATTCGCGGGACACGTAATTTCTATTTAAATCGGGAATACCAACTTTGTAAATCCTATTTTTAATCCTAAATTAATCCCAATGCCTTTCTAATTAAACCCGTGCCTAACGCACAACCCCCCCTCACCATGAAAATTACTAAACATATTTTTCTCCGTAATTTTTTTGTCATTTTATGTGTCCATGCAATTTCCCGAATTTACGGGGCTAAGTTACAATTATTGAATTATGTGGCACCACCCTATTGGCCATGAACAAATGAGAGGTCACAAAATGGGGTCCCATTCTCACCCATCAATTCATCCCTCATGAAGAAACCCTCTTCTCTTCATGATCAATCACAACCATTCATTTTGAATAGGTTGATCACAACCCTCCATCTCCTTCACACACACCCCTATAAAGTAACATCTCACCCCACCCTCAATACACATTCCAACCGGCCCTAATCCCAAGGGAAAACTTCTCTCTCTCTCCTCCTCCATTTATTTCTCCATGCAAGAACTTCTTCCCTCCTTCATTCACTCTTCTTCTTCTTTTGATTTTTCTCTTTCTTTCCTCCCTGTGAGAAGACCCTCCAACCTACTCTGGCCCGACTCCGGCAGAGCGCCGACCACAACCCGCTCCGGCCTGTCCCCGACGCCGCTGTGCATCTTCCCTCCGTCGTGAAGCTCCCCCGTCGCCGGCTGTGAACTCCCCGACCGCTGAGCAGTTGTCCCCGCCACCCGCTGAGCAGCTGACTCCACCGCCGGCTGTGGTTGTCGACCCCCCCCCCCCGACCGGACTGTCCGACGTCCAACGCCACCTCCCTCCAGCCATGCCACGGCCACCCCCGAGTCACTGCTGAACTGACCACACTCCGGCCGTTCCTTCATCAACGCCTCCCCTCGACTACCATTCTCCGGTGAACCGAATGATACCAGCCGATCGGCCCAATCTCCGGTGGACAGCTGTGTAAGTCGACCGACCGAGCCGCCTCTGGGAGCCCCTGCAGCCACCCGCTGAACCCCGCTATTCCGGCCGAGATCTTCCTTCCGGCCAGCGAGTCTCTCCCCGACTCGGCCGCACTGACGTACCACCACCACCTCCGGCTTCCTTCCACATCCCCCCGGCCTCTCCAGTCTGCCATTACCGCCACCTCAACCTCCACTCCCCGATCGAGCTTCTCCACGACCACTCCCCACCACCCGCTGAATCTCCGGCGAGCCGAGCTCCCTTCTCCGACGGGCCAGCTGATCACCTTCACCTCTCCCAACTTCCCCGTCTCCTCCCCGTCCGACTTCACCATCACCTCTACCACCACTCGGCACCACCCCACAGCCACCCATCCGGCAGCCGTTCTCCGGTCATCCCTTTGCGCCACCTCGCCTCGTCGAGGTATACGACTCCCTCCCCCTCTTTGTGTATATATATGTTTACTGTAGTGTATTACTCGAACCTTGTGTTTAAGGAGGTAATTTAGGTTAATGTTGATTAAGGGTAATGTTGATTATAATGACTTGAGAATTGGGTTGAATGTGTTGATTTGGATTTATATTGGTATAAGTGTGGTGTAGTTTGATGAGCATGGGATATCGACATGAGATTAGGATTTATGATGTTTTAGGGTTTATGAAGGTGTAGTGTAGATTTTGATCTTGTGTTAATTATGGAGGATTATGTGTTATGTAGGTTAGGGTTGTTATTTACATAAATAAAATGAAATTAAAGGTTTCGCATGGAAGTTTAGTACTTTGTTTATAACTAAATGTCCTGGATATATAACATGGTGGTAAAATGCTAAATAAATTATGGAGGTGAGTTTAGGGATCGTCCTTCATAAGTTTATAAAATAGATTTAAATAATTGGCATTGAGATTCAGGGTTTATCATATTAATTTATGTGCATTGATGAACAGTAATTTTGGGTGAAATATAATGATGGTTGTATAAAGGAAGACTTAATATTTAATAAGTAATTACTGACGAGGAATGGGCATACCTGAACTACTGAACCACGTGATGAATATGGTAAGAATGAGGATTTGGGTATGATGATATTATACAGGTGGTTGATTGGAGATAGGTATTATTCGAATCAAGGAGCAGAGATTGAGGATTGTGAATTATTAGTTAACTACTTGGGTTTGAGACTGAGTTTAGTTGTAGATGCGTGTCGCATCCCTGTCTGTCGTAGAATAGATTTTTTATTCTGGTTTGTATCTCATCTCTAGGTACTACGGGACCTGCGGACTTGGATGTGGTACCGGATCCCCATCATCAGTAGCTGGACGCAGGCAAGTGTACCTTGCCACCCTGTATTTCAGTTTACAGATATTGATTATTTCGTTATGTACATTGTGCACGGATTTATGTTGACGTTAGATACTTTGCGTCCGGATCGCAACCGGGTGTTGACGTTCATCGAAACGTCTTAGAATAAATGGTTAGATGCGTTGTAGTACCTCGATATACGTACTTGAGTACATCGACACCCCAGGACACACTCATACATTGTGATCGTGCCAGATTCCTGTATCCTGATACTGACATCATGACCAGAGACTAGGACGACCTTAGGTCGCGTCTGTTGAGTTATCTTCCGTGTGTCGAGACTGTAGTTAGAGGTTCAAGTTCAACGCACAATCGTTGACCGCTTGGGAAGGGGAAGACAGTTACTAGACGCTTGGGCTCCTCTGCACGCGCTTATATATATATGTAGTACCTATGTAGTGATCCTGTATCTAGTGTAGTGGTTTCACCCGTGTGACTCTTTGCCCGGAGCTGCAGTACGTGCCGTGTGTTTTCGTGTCCGGAGCTACGATTTTATTTTCGACAGCCCACGCGTCGAACATTATCTTTAAACTGTGTCACACTAGTTGGTTATGATAGAGTACCCTGTCGTGCACTTGTACTTTCTGTTTACTAGGCATGTTGTATTTCTGTACCTTGTTACGTCCCTCTGAGGACCTGATTCCCTGCCAGTTTTGCAGCATAGATGATTACGGAGCATTTGGAGTTGCTGTTGGAGTTGCTGTTGGAGTTGCTATTGGAGTTGCATGTCTTGCGGGCATGGTACCAGGTACTCACATTATATCTACCGGCATTATGGTTATTTTATATTAATTATTCATCTGCTGTTGTAGCTTAGTTTTGTAGACTCATACTTCTACTCGAGTCTATTCGAGTTAGTGTGTTATTGGGCGGCCGACCTTAGCACATTTAGCTCTTTCTTGTATACTGATATACATTGTGGATTGAGACATAAAGGTTTACATTTATGGGATATCTAGATAGTGCCCCTTTATATTATACAGCTTATACGTATTCGAGTCAGACTAGAGTCTGGTCGAATGCGTAGCTGGCGTGTCACGTAATCCTAGTCCTACGTATTTTAGGACTGGGGTGTGACACCATCAGACCGGCGGACAGTCGGAGAGGACTATCCAGACTATCAAGGATATGATACGCATATGTGTTTTAGATTTTGGAGGCTCTTGGGAGGATCACCTTCACTTGTTAGAGTTTGCTTACAACAACAGCTACCAGGCCAGTATCGAGATATCACAATTCAAGGTATTGTATGGACAGAGATGTCGCACTCCATTATCTTGGGATAATATTAGCAAGAGAGACTTATTGGGACCAAAGATGGTCGTGGATGCAGTTGAGAAGTTGAAGCTAACCAGGGATAGACTTCGGGTGGCGCAGGACAGACAACGGCATTGGGCCGATAGCCACCGGAGACCTTTGGAGTTTGAGGTTAGCGATCTGGTGTTCTTGAGAATTTCTTCGACATGGGGCACGATTCATTTTGGTGAAGGCGGAAAGCTTAGTACACAGTATATCGGACCCTTTGGTGTTCTTAAGAGGGTCGGTATAGTGGCCTACAGACTAGACTTGCCGCCTGCACTAGAGAAAATACACAACGTGTTCCACGTGTTGCAACTGAGACGGTACATGGCAGATCCTAGCCATGTATTGGATCACTCGGAGATCGAGGTAGGTCCAATTCTCAGCTACCTAGAGTAGATGGTAGAGATTCTGGATCACAGGGAGAAGGTACTGCGGAACTAGACGATTCCTTTGGTACGTATCGTGTGGAGGCATCACTCTCCAGGAGAGTCTACCTGGGAGTGAAAGGCCGAGATACGCGAGCGATATCCTTATCTGTTTTAGCCATGAGGTATAATTCTTTCTTGCTTGATATGATTGCTTTTGTAGCTATTTCTTCCTTAATTTCGAGGATAAAATTTTTTTTAAGGTGGGTAGGTTTATCACCCTCACTTTTTCAATTAGGGATAATTTAGTAATTTGGCCTAGTTATTTTATTTTTATAGATCATAATATTAATTAGAGTGTTATAAATAATTATTTATGATTTGTATTATTTATTATAGTTAGTGGGCGAGCCTATTAAATAGACTTGACACTTGTGAACCCAATTAGAATTGTCATGACAACTTGTGAGCCCAACATGGACCAAGCCCAATAGACCAATTCCCACTAATTAATTAGGTGGATTAGAGTTAACATGTATTTGTTAGAAGCCTTCATAATTTATCCTTTCCTAATTAGAACCTACATGACACTAGTGGAGGGCTAATTAGACATTTATTAGTAGTTTAGAGAAGAAAAAAGGGGCCGGCCACATAAAGAGGCTCTTATCTCTCTCCTCTTCATTTGCATTCATTTTAGATCCCCAAAATTCATAGATCCCCATTCTCTCACTCCTCCATTAATTCACCATCAATTCAATTGAATTCTCCCTTAATTTCATCTAGCAAGGAGCGTTGGAGCTTGGATTTGCAAGAAGCACTAGAAAGAGGAGCTCCTAGCAAGGAGATCGTGTCCATATCATATCCATTGAACATTTTATTGGAAATCTATCTTCCAATAGGTACAATTCTAACTTTACCTTTATTGTAGATTCTAAATCATGCATTTGACCATTAAAAATCCTTCCATAGCATAAGGCTACCTATAGGAAGAAGTTATAGGCTCTTTGGTTGTGTATTATGATTTCTATATGGTAATTTGTATCCAAATAGGGGGAATTACTAGATTGACACATCAATTGTGTGTCATGAGACCAATTAGATCTAATTAGACTCAAATCAGAGTGTGGAACTAGGTACGAATCCACAAATAGATACGAGTAGGCCGTATCATGGTATTTTATGATACAGTGTAATACGAGATTCATTTTGGGTAATTTATGTTAATTTTCTTCGAATTCCCTTGTAATTAGTTATATTGGTTATATATAATTGTATTTGATATGCATAGATAATAATTGTGGTGAATTATGAGTTTGGACACTTCATTGGGTGCGTATCATGAGTATTCTAGTTGTGCCCTCTAAGTATTTGATGAATGACTATTAGATGTGTGTACTGTGTCTGTGCAGTAGGGGTATGGTGAGAACTGTCTTGTGTGTGTGGTGTGTGTTTACTGCTGATGAGTGAGGGTAGACATCTAAGACAGTAGCAGCAGTAGTATTAGAATGGGGGATAACTCGAGCAATGTGAAGGGAATAAGCTAGAGAGCAAGGGGGATTACTTGTAGACTTGGACATTGGGGTGCCCAGGTTTTGGAAGTTGTTGTCATTGAGATAAAGGTAGAGGGGATAGGGTTTTGGTCAGCAATAACAGTAGTTATGGGGGGGAATATTAGATGGAGTGTTCAAACACTCACTTGTACATAACAATTGCAAATAAGAACTGCAGTATATGGGTGCTAGGTGCTCGAGAAAGTGAGTGTGGGTTGTGTTGATGTGTTCACGGTGACCGAGTATGTGTGGATGAGTTTAGGTGTACCTATCAAAGGGAAACAAGTATTGAAGTTAAGTTCAAACTTGAGTTTAGTTTGAGCTCAGACTTGGGTATCAGAAATTTAGGAGATGTGTTCATGTAGTATTAGTAGTGTGTAAGTGTAGTTCGGTTGGATGGGGTTCTTCAGTGGGGGTAACCTGGACAGATGCGAGGGGTTGTTGTGTAGGTCTGTTACTAGTCGGGTAGTTATTGCAGCAATATAGCTGGTTGGCAAGGGAGCTTGAGTCTTATCAGACAGTGGAACAATGATAGTAGTTAAGTTTTGCAGTAGCAAGGGTATTTGGGAACTATAATATGATGCAGTTGAAGTCAGCACCTGCTGCATTTGTACTAACTGTAGCATTTAGTTCGGGCCTACAGTACATAACATAGTGAGGGGAGAGCAGTAAGAGCTTGGGTGCAGGTATTAAAGAGGGAAAGCAGGGAGGTAACATCAGTTGTAGCACTTGGGGTGCTCGAGTCCGTAAGTAGTGAACATATGGAGTTTTAGCTTGTGTAAAGGTGATGAGTGATTACAGCAATTCAATCTTAAATAAGTTGTACAAATTTAGCACTAAAAAGGTATATGTATAGGCCAAGGTAATAGCTTTTGAACTAAGTATTAAGTGAGAGGGGTTAAGATACTAGGCATTATATAGGGTACTAAGTAAGGGTTTGAGTTTATAGCCTAAGTAAGAGTATTGGGTTAAGGTATGTATCAAAGTTGAGATAGTGGACTAGGTGTTAGTCGAATATGATAGTTAGCTAAGGTACTCTAAGATATTGGTATCATAAAGTAAGGTAAGATAAGTATTGGAAATTTAAGTTAGGATACTAAGGTATGAGTACTACTAAGGTAGTGTGGGTATGTATTAATAACTAGATATTAAGATACTTATATCTATAGTCTGTAAATGGTGTTGTGATACCTAGTAACCTATACATATGAGTTAGGGTAAGGTATTACTAGTTATATAGTATATGTGGTATCTTTGAAAACTATATTAGCTAGTATAGCCTAATATTAGTTAGGTATGGCCTAGTATAGCTATATAAACTAACTTGATAGGTATCTTGGAACCCAAATTGGGTAGTTGACCTAGTTTGAACTAGTGTTAACCTAGAGACCTAGTTTCAAGCTTGTTTAGCATGTTTATAATTCTAAAATACTGTTTTAACTTGTAATTCATATTAAGGTCTTTGCGACACCGAGACGGACACTATTTGATACTCAGCACCAGATTTCAGGCAAGTACATTTCTCCGTTAGTTTTCATTTCATGATAATAAATATATCACATATTCTAGAACTGTATACTTAATTATGACACAGTGGTTACACGGACTGGTACTATATGAATCATATCATATATGCTCTACTATGTATTTGGAACTGCTTTCTACGTACTTCGCTCCAATCCTAACTGAATATTTTTTTCAGATGATTGACTTGTGGAGCAGTGTCCCACTTATTATGGGCTGCATGACGACAAGCCATTTGAGGATTCTCTCCTATAGCAGGATAACCTAGTGCCAGTGTCCGAAGAGGTCTAGTTTTATATTTTTGGGTATTGTATTAGTCTCATTCTAAACTCATGGCATGTATATATTATTTTGGGAGTGGCTATGTCTAGACTTATAGATTTTGACTTGTGGATGTATTGTGACTCTTATTTTCTCTCTTTATTCCATATCGTACTTTCATCCTCCTTTGATTTTATATTGTGATTAAGTATTATTTACCATTATCATATACCATATTGTTCCTCCTTTTGGAGTTGAGGTAGCATGACAGGTACCCTTTTATATATTGTGTGAGATGTGTAGATAGTTATATTGACCCAGATAATATTCTATCGTCGATGCTGCGGCGTAGGCTGGACGTTGTTTACTACTCGTGCCCTTATTCCGGGTGCAGATTGTGACAGACCTCGCCAACTAGAGGCACTATTCACTTTGGAGGATGCGATAAGTTGAGTCCAAGGTACATTGGACCATTTGACGTGCTGGAGCGAGTTAGAGAAGTTGCGTATCGACTGGCACTACCACCTTTGCTTGAGAGAGTGCATGATGTATTCCATGTGGTAGATAGCAGTCATGTTCTCGATCACTCCGAGACCACCATTGGACCAAGCTTGGCCTACCAAGAGGAGCCCGTGGAGATTCTTGATCGTCGAGAGAAGGTGTTAAGGAATCAGACTATTCCTTTGGTTCATGTGGCATGGAGACATCACTCGCCAGGAGAATCTACTTGGAGCACGAGGATGACATGCACAAATGCTTTTCGTACCTGTTCGAGGAACACATTATGATCGTAACATGTTCTTTCTACTGTATTGCGTTCTCTTTTTTCTATCGTGCCTTAGTTTTAATTTCGAGGACGAAATTCTTGTAAGTTGGGTAGGATGTAAAACCCCTTAAATTATATATATATATATATATATATATATATATATATATATATATATATATATATATATATATATATATATATATAGTATTTATGATTTGTATTATTATATTTTAATTTATATATATATATACCGAAGGGTATTTTTCTTAGAATTTTTTGACATCCCTACAATTTTTTAGAGTTTTTCTAAGACAAATAAGATATATAATATAAATAATAATAACTAATATTATAAATCCCTAAACTAATCCTAATAGAAAACTCAAGTACCCGACCCCCTTCAGTAGACCCGCGGCCATCTCCCCCTACTAAACCTAACCTTAACCCTAGCTAATCCCTACAAACTCTAAAACCTAGCCCTACTCTTGCTCCAACGCGGACCCCGACAATCGGACACCGCCGCCGCAATGTCAGAACCGCCACCTATACCCTAACCCGCGCTCCTGCTCCAGTGCCGACCCCGACCACCGGACGACTCCACTGCAACGTCGGAATAACCGCCTGCACCCTGACCCGCGTACGCGAGACAACGACCCCCCCTCAGGTACCCAACTTTGTGTCCACATAACTTCTTGCACACACTACAAAAATCTAATATTCTTGATCCTAACTTACAACATTTAGTTTCATGGAAATCTGGTAGAAAAATAGAGTCCAAAACTAGAAAAAAAACTTATTTTCATACACGACAAAAACTGTCCAACTACCCTACTTTGCGCATAATTTTTTTCCAAACAATGCAGATTTTTATAATTTATCTGAAGGAGTTTATTTACAACTTATAAGACAACAAAACCTTTTTTTAGATTTGATTAATTCGATGCACACGGTGAGTAGAACCTGTCCAAAGTTGACAAAAACTCATATTTTCATAAATTAAAAACTTGCGATACATAGTGCATCCCGACAAAATGGACCACTTCGTCGTGTACCAGTTGCACCGAAAGACGCGTATGGTATATCCGGACGCATGGGCAACATTTAATACTCAAATTTTATCTCTTACCAATTCACTTTGAGGAGTATATGGGGATGGAATCGGTTCCATAAATGGTGCATAAACACTTTTAAGCCGTTCAATAGAAATTTGAGCAGGGTAATAACTTTCAAAATATGTCATTTACAAGATGTGATGTCCTTAAGAATTATTATCTCTAATTTTACCAATTATTTTATCCCTAATCCATGAAGTAGCAGCTTGTGGATGACGTCCTCTTCTTAATCCACCTGTACTTGAATGTCGAGATTCGAATATACTAATCACAAACCTTGTGCTGTTACCAAATGCCTTAGCATATACTCTCCAATAATATGGAGAGTCACAAATATATATATATAATTATTTTAGAATTGTTCCATTTAGCTCTACAACTAAAATTATGAAGAATTGCTAAATCACTAATAAATTTTCTAAAAGTATAAGAAGAAGAAAATTTTTTTCCAACAAATAATTTGGGGGTGCTAGCATATAAATTATATCATTATTAGGTAAATAATAATCTAAATCTTCAATTAAGTTATCACTATTTTCATCGTCAATGTTTTCTTCGACTAAATCTATTTGGTTTGAATAGCTAGGACCAACATGAAAATTTTTGCTATTATTAAAAGGTTGACTACTATAAATATTATTTGTGTCAATATTTGGTAATATCGGATTAATATAAATATTTATACAAGATGCACCTAAATTACTTTGAACAACAAATTTTTATGCTTCTTCACTATCTATTATCATAAAATGATCTATATAAATCCACCTTATTATGAATTCATAAGTAATAGAAAAATGTTCTACAATAATATTTCATAAATTATATAATGTGATATTCTGATACGTGGATATAAGATAATGTGTACCTCCTTCGTAAGATAATTCATTCAGTGTACCTCCATGGTAGCAAATTAGTGTTAGAATTTGATCCATAACTAAAACTTGGGGTATTAGAACAAAGAGTATCTTGCTAAGAACTTCTGGAAGGAAAAATATTTATGTTGTGGTATGAACTTCTGTGGTAGGAGCTTCACTGAAAAAGGATGAAAATATAGCCGGGATTAGTTTCTGTGTGGAATAGACTTCTGTGTAGTTGGAAAAAAAAAGTTTCTGGGTGTTTGAAATGAATGGCAATGTATACATATAGGGAGAAAGTTTATATCCGTTGTAAACAAATATAACCGTTGTAAAAGGAGATAATATAGCTGTTACTTCGTTCCATGTCGTTGGATTTGAATACAAAAAAAAATTGATTTTGTTCAAAAATGTCCTTTAAATAGACGTTTTTTACAAAAACGTCCTATGGACGTTTCTATGCTAAGCGGGTTTAGAGGTGGTTTAGGGGTTTTAATAAGTGGCTGGTTTACGATTTTAAAATAGGGGCAATGTTAGTTGTTAGTAAACGTCCATTAATTGGACGATTTTGCGCAAAATGTTCATTAAATGATTTTTTTATCTTTTTCGTAATTTATGAAATTTTATTGCTCTCAGGACAATTTCAATAAAATTATATGTTCTATATGCAATTTTTTAAGATTAATATTTAATTAATTATGCTGGACACATGTTAACAAACAATAACGCATCAATCATAACAATAACGCAATTTTTAATCACTTAGTCAGAATATTATCTACGAGTTCGATAATCATAATTATTACTTGCCGTATATAATCAGTCAACAGGTTTATGAATGGAAACAAATAAAAATAAAATATTAGTTCCCTCTTAGGATTGGGAAACCCCAACCACGTCTCCCCCACAGATAAATAGGGGTCCACATCCTTTCCACCGCTCTCTATTCCTTCTTTCTACATCCTTTTCCTCATTATTTTTTTTCTTTCTCGTGTTACGGTGTTGTTTTGCTCTTGTAATTCGATGGCGACAGAGGCGAAGAAGATCACGCTGAAGAGCTCGGACGGGGAGGAGTTCGAGGTGGACCAGGTGGTGGCTGAGGAGTCGCAGACGATCCGGCACATGATCGAGGACGGGTGCGCGGAGAACGGGATCCCGTTGCCGAACGTGAACAGCAGGATCCTCTCTAAGGTGATCGAGTACTGCAAGAGGCACGTCGAGCACGCTGCCGCCTCCTCCTCCTCCAAGGGGGACGACAAGGGGGGCGCCGACGATGACATCAAGAACTGGGACGGGGACTTCGTCAAGGTCGACCAGGCCACGCTCTTCGATCTCATCCTGGTGCGTGAGGATAAATAAATTTCTCATCTCATTTTTTTTTTCTTTTGGATTTGGGAATTCTTGATTTCATCAATATTTCTATAGAAGAGCAGGAGAATAATTTTATTAGGGTTTCGATTTAGGGTTTCTTGATTTCATCGATATAACGGCAAAGTGTGTAGTGTTTAGGAATAGGATTACTGACATGGGATGATCTGATCTGTGTGATCTTTGGATGAATTTTCAGAAAGTCAACATCTATAGTTAACATAAAGGTGAACTTTTGAAAATTCCAAATTTATGTGCCTTATTTATTCTGATATGTACTCTGTTGAAAAATAAATATGATTATAAAATTTGTCTGCACTAAACTTAACATAAAGGTGAACTTCTGAAAATTTTGAAAATTCCAAAATTATGTGCCTTATTTGTTCTGATTCTTCTAAGTTACCAGCTCTCTGAGTTTAGTGTAGGCAAAATTTATAATCATATTTATTTTTCAACTGAGTATACATATCTATATCTATACTACTATATAATAGGAAAGTTAGGTTTCACCGTCGAAGTTTTTTTTTTTCTTCCAAAAATGTCCTTATCCATGTTTATGTTCATTAAGTTTAAAATGATCAGTGTAGTCAAAGGCGCGCCTAAGACGTGCCTCAGGCACGCCTAAGACGCGCCTCAGGCACGCCTTGCTCCTATGCTCAGTGGCAGCGTCTCATGGCACTCCAGGCGGGACGCAATTCTTAAGGCACATCTAAGACGCGCCTAGGCGCGTCTTTTTCGAGCGCCTTGGAATAGCTAAGGCGGGCCTTGAAAATCTTGTGAAAAAATAACATTTTTAGACTGTTTTTTGAACTGTTGTACTGTTTTTAGGCTGTTTTTGAACTGATGTACTTTTTTTTACTGTTTTCTCTCTCACACACTCAATTCAAAGTGATTGCAACCTAGACATGGGAAAATTTTGAAGCACACATGTTTATCAATGTGGCAATCCGATGTGAAAATATATATATATATATATATATATATATATATATATATATATATATATATATGGGTAAACGGGATATGAGCCATATGTTCATATTTCTATATGAGCCATGCACATGTGGACCAATAGGAACGGATTCCTACATCCCATGTGCACTAGTACACTACATTCCTATTGGTCTACATGTGCATTGGCTCATGTAGGAATATGAGCCTATGGCTCATATCCCTTTTTTCATATATATATATATATATATATATATATATATATATATATATATATATATATATATATATATATTATTTTTGCGCCTCATGTCACTCGGTCGGCGCGCCTTAAGTGCGCCTTGCGCCTCGAGCGATTTGGACCTTTTGCGCCTCGAGTGCACCTTGCGCCTTTGACTACCTTGACATGGATAGATAGGTAATTACTTATAGGAAAAAAAATAAGAGTAGATGTTGGGTTGAAATTAAAGGTTTTGCTATTTCCAAATAGTCTGAATTACGTGCAACGCACCAGCATATATACTAGTAGTTATTTAAGCCCAATATAGATTTTGTTCAATTTGTCAACAATTCATGCTAAAACTGCTGTTTGGTTTCATGTTAGATCAGCTCTGAGTGCAAGGTCGCTCCTTTCAGATGAGTATGTTATTGTTTCATTCAGTGTAAGAAAAACGTGCGCTTGGCTGCCTAAGGATATGTATCTTACCTAGGGTGTAACCTTGTTTCCTTGTTTTCGTACCAGGCACATCTCCACCTAGGCCATCTCGACCTTATAATTGTGACTTGCGAATAATGATTTTGGCTTTTGAGTCTATCTTGTTTTACCGTACATGAATGCTCGTCTTGCATGCTTCCTTAGTTACATACTTTTCCTTCTTTTTAGTTTCTAGGCGCTGAAATTGCTTACATTAACCCTTTATTTGTTGCTTATTATAGTTTTTAGTTTCTTGCAGCTAAATTGCTTACATTGACCCTTTAATTATTGCTTGATCTATAGTTTCTTAATGTATTCTTAGAATCTTTTCGGTTTATTATTGTTATTTCCTTTTTGTCAGTTTTTAACATTTCTTATATATATATATATATATATATATATATATATATATATTGAGGCCATCCTGACTGCCCTTAAAGTCTAAGGGTGGCAGATGGTCCAGGTTATTCTCCGGTACTTGAACCAAGAATAAACGGGCCAAGTCGATCTAAACAGGGTAACTTGTTATTATGATATAAATAAATTATTTCAAACTCAAGTTTTTTTTTTTACAAAAAAAATAAATTGGAATATTGCTACTTTAGCTAGCCTTATCAATAGGATAAAACAGTTTATGACTAAACCCACACCCAACCCAACCATTAAACGGTTTTTTTTTTTTGTTTTTTTTTTGTTTTTGACTTGTTAATGGTTTAAACATGTTTAAGCCTGACCTAACCTGAGTAAGAAGTAGGCTGTCTGGTTGGGTCTTAATTGCTATCTGTATTGAGGCCCCACATAGGGCCCTGAACACTAGACCTGTCTCGTGGCTGCTTCCTCCCCTCCTTTAATAAAATTGTTTTTGTTGGATGGAAAAGTTTGTGAGGGTTTGGGTTAGGGTTTCTTGAATAGATTATTGTGTATTATTTTATTGTGACTTGATACATCTAAATTGTCTTTTGATCAAACGAATGAAGAATTTTTAATTTTTTCACACGATAATCTGCAAGAATGGGGTTCACTAGTAGTAGGATCAGTAGGTGGGATTGTTTCCCGTTTCTCATTCCAATTATGTCATTTTCAAGTGAGCATTGTAGGCTCTATTTTATTGTTTGCCATCATCAGGCCCTTTCTCGAGTGAATGCTTTGGGACTTGATTACTTCTTTTTGATAGTTGAGAATCTGATGGTGTCATCCACAATGCCTGCCTTTGGTGGTTGGTTTGGGGAAACTAGTTTCTTTGCTATTTATATTAGTCTGAGCTTTCATGGAATGTTAAGCCTAATGATATGCCTAATAGTTCTTTTCTGGAGCCTACTCCTTTTGGCCAGTTAATTTTGACCTGTGATGATTTTAGTTCTTACCCAAACAATATGAGCTCTCTTAGTTTAGTAGTGATATGGTAATATTATCTAATTGCTGGGTTTGTGTTAGTGCTTTGTTTCTATTTTGGCTTATTTGTGGAGATATAATTTATGAATAAGCTGTATCTTAATCAAACTCTGACACATGTCAGTGCTACTAGATCCATGTGATTCATGATCCAAATTATATTTGACCCTTCTATCTAAATTAAGAATGCAAATAAGCAAATAAGCTCTGGAGCTCGACACAGCTCAATAAAATCTCAACTAGCACGAAACTTAAGCATGGAAATGAACTCGATTTTCTTAATGACGAGCTTGAACACTGGAAGATTGGCTTGTGAGCTTGTGAACAAGCTAGACTCATGATGTTCAATGAGTGTGCTGTGGCTTGGCTCCAACTCTATTAACTTGACCATGATTTACTTCGACTTAAATTTTTATATACTTATTTTTTAAAGGAGAGAGCATGACCCAAAAGTAAAATTGCTATTGCTAGTGTTGATACAGGACAATCCCAACCTCCAGCCTTTTTTGCTTTTCCCTATATTGCATGTACAATAACTCAGGTCCGATATTTTGGGCTGCTCATGAGCCTGCTTTAGCTTGAACACCGTTTTCAACCTCAAGTTTGAGCTAGGCTCAATATTTTCAGGCCATAAAGTAACCAAGCCTGGACATACCAAGCTTGACTGGGCTCTATTGCAGCCTAATTAAGGTTCAACACTGATCAAGGCACTAAGGGATATTGTTAGTCAAGTTTGATGTAAAACAAGTATACTAGTCTTTCATATACATTTCTTCAAAAAGAAACACTTCTATTCCAACAATTTTCTAAGATAACAAATCTCTTTTGGCTATGCAAACTTTACAATAGGAATCTCTTTTGGCTGTGCATTAACTATTTTCATTTTCATATGAAGTTGAAAATGAGTTTGTTCTGTATCCAAGAACTTGGATATTGCAAGTTGCAATTAGTGGTTAATTGGGGTCATTTATGTTTGGATTAGGACTTTAAAATTTGGTGCCGCTTTTGCTTCTTGTTATTTGAAGTTCTTATGACAAGTTAGATAAGCTGTCAGAGTTGCTAGTATGGGTCATTATGATAATGTTAATATAATTCTTAATGCAATATGTAATGCATGTAATTGTCCTTCTATCATGTATGAAATTAATCATTCTAAAATTTATAAGATTGAGAAGGCTGATGGCATCAATGATCAGAGTTACGGTGTAAGAACTGGAGAACTATTTACTGTCAGGCTTTTGGGGGTTTTCTGGGAGTTTATCAGTATTGGAGGATTGTATAAGAGATAGTAGCCTAGGCATTGGAGGATTGAACAGTGTCATTATTTTCAACATTAAATTAAGCTTTTTCGCACTTTTGTAGAGATAGTAGCCTAGGTATCAATTGTTCTGTATACCACATAAATATTTATTTAGCCTAAACGTTATATCTATTTTTATTTTTGCAATCATACTACCTTGCCTCTGAAAAGATGTGTGGTCTACACTCACTTGCAAATTGACCTTTTTCGGGTTTTGAGTTGACACCGAAGCACAATGTTGACATCAAGTGACAGCCATGTTGACATTTCTTAGTTGGGTTGTATATGAAAATATATTTCATTTTGATCAGTTTGCAATATATAGGTACATATATCATATGCATTACTAGATGTCATTCTAATTATATATTTTTATGAATTAGTACACATTTTGTTTCGATCAATACAAACAATGCCCTGTTATAACTTCATATTAGGATCTTCTATATTATGACTCAAATTGAATGGAGTTTTGTTCATTTTCTTTAGGCGCCCTACTTATTTCGTGACTCCTGCTACTTACTTACATCATGCCTTCACTAAAAAGGCTGTTTCTAGTGGGGTCTTCTCCTTGACAGCATCTAGTGATCGTCTTTAGTGGAGTCTTCTCCTTGAAGAAGTATTCTAAAAAGCGGGTTTAATCAGCATCTAGGCGCTAGATGGCGATTTGCTGCCTACATTTCTGTCAAGCCCCAATCCAAAATACGGAGATCGGGGACATAACTCAACTAGCTATACGACACCCTACATACAATCATATCTGTAAAGACAAGGGGGTCACCTACAATCCAATGGTCTCCTATGTTCCACAAGATCCTATTCTTAATCGAAAACAATCAAGAAGTAAAAAGATATATCATATGCATGCATGCATGCATAACTTTAAGGCGTCCCAAATGCTAAAACATACCAGATAAAAAAAGCTCACTGCAGTCTATATATATGAAACAAGCAAGAAACATAAAGATATATCATATGCATGCATAACTATAAGGCGTCCCAAATGCTAAAATATACAAGATGAAAAAGCTAGCAATACAAATACGATAAGCTAGCAATATATACAAGTACGAGTCCATAACATTGTTGCAGTCGATATACATGAAACATGCAAGAAGTAGAAAGACATATCACATGCATGCATAACTGTAAGCCGTCCCAAACGCTAAAATATACAATATTAAAAAGCTAGTAGTACTAAAGGCTGAACATGGTAACATATACTAGACTTGTACTTGTTAGGTGCAAGAAATAAATGACTGAAAGTAAACTGGATCTCATCATAGATTTATAATAATCTAATCAGTATCATGATTATATATACAAGTGGATCATGGGCCTGCTCCACAGGAGGTTACCGTATCCAAAAATAGGTCATGGTCCACACGCCATGGAGGTAACAGGCCTGGGGAGTCCTAGCCAACGAGGTTGTGTGAAGCCTCTGATTCCTCCCCTCTTGATGCATCTATATTTAGTCAACTGTATTAACCTAGTCCATTTGATTCAAGGCTTACGAGTCTCGGTTTCTCATAAGACGACCTTATATGGCGTACTCTAGAAGGTTGGTCTTGACCAGAACTGAACTAATGTCGGCCATCAGTGACACGATTGACAATGATCGATCTATCTGTCGATACATTATCAATGCAAGCATTTTAGTTCTACTCGCGCACAATCAACCAGAGTGTACAGCCGTGGGTTGACTAGTACGAGTACGGGTACATGATTGAGTACAGAAGTTCTACTGGACTAAGTCTCTGGACTATACACTAGCTAGACATATACTTGAAACATGTATATTTGTTCCAAATCTCGAAACATTGTATTTATCCGCATGAGGATATGGACCTATACGAGTCAATCGGGGATGGGGATCCTACAGGTGCAAAATAATATCATACAAGACATAAAACTACTATGGAGTCATGTCGGACAAGATAGGGACACACGATCACACGATTCCGAATGAGTCCATAGACTATCCTGGCTACCAGCTCAAAGGTTTTTGGCATAACACAATTTCTACTGAGTCTGTGCAGAAAAGTTTACCGAAAGTATACCGATGGTGTATCGCCTGTGCGATTTCTGGCACAAAATTGGGTCCAGAACAAACCAAAATTTGTTCTTTCAGGTATAATGCGCTATATCTCGACACATACACTCCCGATTCCAAATCCGAAAGTGCGTTACACTACTAATTACTAGTGCTTCGTGCAAGCGCCAAAAAACATGTGCATTGCTTCGATTTAATTTTGTCAAAAATTCTTGACACCAAGGAAAACAAGTATCGATGGGCGGTTTCTCGGCCAAAATTATATTCGAAAACTACGTTACCACGAGTTAATTTTTCCGATCAAAACTAATATATTTACATTGAATTAATTAAAGAAAAACCAAGATGAAAACAAAGAAAACTCGAGGCCAAGCCTTTGTATCGAGCAAGATGTTCTTGCCTTCACGCGTGTGATGTGACCAGTCGATCCCATGCTGCGCTTGTGTCCACAAAGCACAAACTTCTTTCTCTCGACACTCGAGCTCGTGGGAAGTGTTGGGTGAAAGAAAAATGAAGAGAGGTGAGGCTTTCCTCTTCATCGTAAACAAAGAGAGAGAGAGAGAGAGAGAGATACTATGAGACGAGAGAGAATTAATTAATGCGAGAATGAGTGAGAATGAGAGTAACTCTTATAAACTTTTTGAAACAAATCACAGTCGTTGGATTGCGATCCAACGGTCGGTAACAACATACACAAGCTCGGTTTTCACTTAGAGCAATGTCAGCAGTATATTGGCGGTGTACATGCGGTATACTGTCTGCTCATCAAAATTTGTTGAAAATCCAGATTTTAAGGTGTCGATCTATACGCAGTTCCTAACCAAGTTTCTTGGCAGTGCCATGGGTCTTCTACTAGTCTCAGAGAATCGACCTACATGCTTGAACCAAACTCAAACCTAAGAAATCATAGCTTGTTGCATAAGTCATTATCCAAGTTAGAACACACTTACGAGTATCTCATGAGCTCTCTCCTGTGATATGCGATGCATGTTAATCGAGAAAAACTCAAGAAATACCATGTAAGATATCACGAATCAAATACAGTACGTTGAGAGCTCACCTTAAGAGAATCATGAAATACCATTAACATGCCTTGGTTCACGTATCACTAGAAAACTCCAACTCGATCATGATACCGACATTACGAAGTACGAGAAAATATGGAATATGATGGAAATACTTAAATACATATGCGTATCCGTATGAAATACCGATATAATGAAATGAGTGTTACAATTTCAGCAGCTTAAAAAAGCGATAAAAATTGGGTGATTAGTCGGACAAGGTAGATAGGCGGCTGCCTAGAAGCAAGGTTCAAAGTATCGGTATCGGAATCGGTATCGAACCATTCCTTTGAGTATCGGGATCGGCGATATCGGTAGTATCAACGGTTTCTGATCGGAGTATCTGATTTTTTTGGTATCGGAAAGCAAATAACTATTTGTAAATTATTAATATTTTAGAAAATATATTTGATATATTTATGCATAATTTTAAGTATATTCAGTGTTGTTTCCTAGTATTTTTGAAATTGAATAAAATAGTAGTCACCCTTGTCGATTGATTTACATGTGATAAGTTTTTCTCTTTTATATGCTTTTACAACCTTATTATGCTTTTACATCATTACTAATTGGTCTTTTAAATTTAATTTTCTTTTTCGAATTGACCGGAAAAGAGACCTAATGTCGGTATCGGTCAGTATCGAGTATTGGTCGGTATCAGATCGGTACATGCCAAACCGTATCGGTATCGGCTGTATCGGCCGATACTGCAAACTATGCCTAGAAGTAGTCACCGACTCCTTTAGGTGGCCACCTAGGCGGATTTCCAATATATATATATATATATATATATATATATATATATATATATATATATATATATTGCCACAGACCCCTAGCTCAAAGTGGTTAATGTGGAGGCATAAGACCCGAGTGGGTGATGTTTGAATCTCAGTAGGAGTGATCATGGATAATTACCTCCTTATATATATATATATATATATATTATATATATATATCCAACCCTTAACCGATTTTCTTTTCTCACTCAACTCGCCCCAATTGATCAAGAGAGAATGACCTAAAAAAATGTGATTGTTAGCAGCATCCGTCGAAGAAAAAAGAGGAGACCCGAGCGAGTCAACGACACCGACCTCCTCCACCGGTCACATCCGACTCTCCGACGCCAATCACCTCGACCGCTGTCGAGGGTGAAGTTTTAAATTTTATCTTTTGACAAAGCTTTTTTTTTTCTTTTGCATAGGAAGAGAATAGTTTTGAGTTATTGACATAGAGTGAGTGAGCAGCAGCCAACATGTTTTTCTTTTATTTTTTTGCTTTGACCGAGAGATTGTGAGCAACAGCCAACATGTTTTTCTTTTCTTTTTTGCTTTGACCGAGAGATTGTGAGCTTTTACAAAGACCTTTGGAAAGTTTTGAGTTTTTTTTGCTTTGCAATAATCCTATCGACTCTTTTGCTTTTCTCGGAAGACGGAGAGCTGGAAAATATTAAATACCTGATACCTGGAATAATAACCAGAAAACGAATTAGAAATCTTCTAACTTTAGAATCAGTTTAGACAAAGGCGCGCCTCAAGCGCGCCTTGCTCCTAGGCGCAGGGGCAGCGTCTCAGGGCACTCCAGGCGGGACACAATTCTTAAGGTGCACCTAATATGCGCTTAGGCGCGCCTTTTCCGAGCGTCTTGGAATAGCTAAGGCGCGACTTGAAAATCTTGTGAAAAAAATAACATGTTTAGACTTTTTTGAACTGCTGTATTGTTTTTAGGCTGTTTTTTGAACTGATGTACTTTTTTTTTTTACTGTTCTCTCACTTACTCAATTCAAAGTGATTGCAATCTAGACATGGGAGAATTTGAAGCACACATATTTATCAATGTAGAAATTCGATGTGAATATATATATATGGGTAAACGGGATATGTGCTATATGTTCATATTCCTATATGAGCCATGCACATGTGGACCAATAGGAATAAAGTGTACTAGTGCACATTGATGCACATTACACTTTATTCCTATTGGTCTACATGTGCATTGGCTCATGTAGGAATATGAGCTTATGGCTCATATCCCTTTTTTTCATATATATATATATATATATATATATATATATATATATATATATATTTTTTTTTTTTGCACCTCACGTCGTTCGGACGCATGCCTTAATTGCACCATGCGCCTCGGACGATTTGGACCTTTTGTACCTCGAGTGCGCCTTTGACTTACCTTGTTTAGAATATAATTTAGTAGTACAACAGGATTTTATTTCCTGGAATTTTTTTTTTGAGGAGACTGGCCGCCTAGGCAGCCTAGGGACTAGACGGCGGGTGTCCACCTGTCTAGCGCCGGACAATCTTTACAACCTTGCTTGACAGAGAACATTATGCTTATGATTGTTGCAGGATGCTAGTATTATTTCTGTTTTAACCACATACGCATGTTATATGCTTATCTGTACTTGGTTTACTCCTTTGTCTTACATACAAAACTCAAAACTGGAACATGAATCATATTTGTGTATATGATTTTTGAAAACTAATCTCTTTATTTCCCCTCGGTGTTACTTTTTCAGGCTGCAAACTATCTGAACATCAAAGGACTGCTGGATCTGACATGCCAAACAGTGGCTGACATGATCAAGGGGAAAACTCCAGAGGAGATTCGTAAGACCTTTAACATTAAGAACGATTTCACTCCTGAGGAAGAGGAAGAGATCCGGAGGGAGAACCAATGGGCCTTCGAGTGATCCAAGGCACGACGGAAGGCATTGTTTATATATATATATATATATATATATATATATATATATTTCTTTGGCAAACTATGCAAAAGACCTGCTTTATTTTCGCAATTATCTGTCACTGGCACCAGATTTTAAACTGTTTGCATGGATAGAGTACTTTTAAGTTTTATGCTTGGTTTTTATGTCTATTTATTAGATTGGAAAATATTAAGAGCTAATAGTAATTGTGGATGTATTGCATATCAATATAAATAAATATAAATTGTAACATAGGATTTGATGTCATTGTAATCTTCTTTTTCATTTTTTTTTCCCTACTTTCTCCTTTTCCTCTCCAAACTTCAGTTATGTTTCTATTCTAGAATGTGCGGTTTGTCAATTAGGCATGCAACATCGTAGTTTTTTTTTCGGTGTGTTATCAGTTGCAGTGTTTTGAGTTTGTTCATTCTGATATTTGGGATCCGTCTAAAGTTAAAAGTTCAAAAGAATTTAAATATTTTGTTATTTTTATTAATTATTATTCCAGAATGACTTGGTGTTATCTAATGAAAAAAAGATTTGAGTTTTCAAATATGTTATTTATTTTTTATAAGGAAGTCCTTGTACGGTTCGAGTATCAGTTTTTTGCGCAAAGCTATTATCTGTGTACAATGATTGAAGGTCTGGTACAGGTTAGATTTGTATTATGTCTATATACAATTTAACTTGGTCCCTTCAATTCATCGTGGATCGGGGGGCAAATGGTGAAATGGGCTTGTAGATGTGGTACATTTGTGTGCACTCTGTTTGACGTTTTGTTTAGGTTGTGACTATTTCAAACTTGTTGGTCATTTGTGCACGATTCTCTCAACCAGTCTATAACGGATAGAGGAAATAATTGGGCAGATTTGACTGTATGTGACGTGAAATAATTCGACAGGCTGCTGGTTGATTGTATGTGACGTCTTGTTTAGATGTGTATATATCAAGCAGGCTCAGTAGTGCTCTCCCCTGCGATGGAATTATGCCCTTTCCTATCTTACCACTTGACCTTAAGGGATTGACATAGCGCGCACACACCCACTCATTTTTTGAACTGATAAATTTTATTACATGGTAATTATTTGTTTCACTTTTAGCCATCTAGTGGCTTGACAATTCGGTTCGGAGGTCTACAACCTGATTCGAAGACCATCAATTCGGTCCGAGGGTCGCATCTATGTGACAAATTAAATACTTCAACCAAAACTAATCCGTTTTTCAATTGGATTGAATCTATCTAGCCATAATCTGTTATGTCTTTACATGCTAGCCACTAGAGCTAGAAGATAATATATATATATATATATATATATATATATATATATATATATAACAAACATGATATTTTTTTTTAAAATGGTTTGTTCACCTCGGTGGGTGAGTTGTCGAAGACATATAATTTACAAAGATGGTTGGATTTCATTAATATAGGTAGTTGATAAGGGCACTGCCAAATTTACTTGGGGCTAGCCCAGGATTGGGGCTAGTCCACTAAAGAGCAACATTTACTCTTAGTAGCCCAAGTTTTTACTCATACTAGCCCACTTCTCCAAACCCTCCCAAACCCCCCCCCCCCCCCCCCCCAACCCGACGGGAGCTTTCCCCCCTGCCGTCGACCCCCTCCCGCCGGCCGATCTCCGCTGTCCTCCTCCTCCTTGTCGATGGCTCCCAAAGTCTCGAAAGAACCAAGGTAGAAATCATCATTCTCCTTGTGCTATTGTATTTGCAAAATTGTCCAAAAATTATAAGAAATCCTCTTGCATTTTGAAAATTTTGAGTTATTTTCTTTCAAATGAGGGCATACTAGTCCTTGGCGGAGTCTAGGATGTAGTTTAGACATACAAGTCGTTTGGAACATGATTTTAGGGCGTACAATGTCGAGACTGCTCGACATTGTCGAGCAGTATCGAGCGGGACTGTAGAATTTCCTACAGTCCCATATAGATTTAGGACTGTAGGAAATTCGACAGTCCTATATATGTAGGACTGTCGAATTTCCTACAGTCCTAAATCTATATGGGACTGTAGGAAATTCAACAGTCCTAAAAGTTTAGGACTGTTGAAAAATCTGCAGTCCTGTATACTTACAGGACTGTAGAAATGGCTACAGTCCTGAAAAAAATGGATTATTATGTTAAAATAGAAAATAATTTTTGTCTGTATATATTTATTTTTGTCTTATAGTCATGCCCCTGGAAAGGACACTGTGGATGAAGAAATGAGAAGATGTCCTACTGCGTCGATGCGTAAGGAACGCACAGTTTCGCAAGGCGTCACTATTCGCGAGGCCGAGGCACGCCCTGAAGTGAGGAAACGTCCATTGACGAAGAAGATTGCCCTTCGTTCGAAGAGACGTGCTCCTCCTAGTTCTTCCGGTTCTTCTTCCTCCTCCGATGAGGACATGCAAAATGTTCCAAATCGGCCTACTGATGGTTCAGGACCTTCTCAGCCTGCAGATAGTCCTGACGAGAGTCTTCCACAAACTCTCGGAAACCGGCCTACTGATGGTTCGGGACCTTCTGAGCAGGCAGATAGTCCAGTCAACACTCGTCCAAACGGTTGCTCTATGTTACCGTCGATCGAAAATCATATTGCATACCAAATATGGAACAATCCGGTAAGTACATTACGTTATGATACATTTATATATAGTTGTCAGTTGAAAGTATATTTTACATAGAGGTTTAATTTCATCCAATTATTGACTTTTCAGGAGAGTGGTCGTATGTTGACGGTAATCAACCATGGCAAAAAATGCAATACATGGAGGTATGAATTACTGGGAGATGATGTGAAGTCAAAAATCAGTCCCACCGGTCTACAATATTTGGGTAGCTACTCATATACGACGGTGGATAATACACTGATTTCAGCATTTGTAGAACGGTGGCATCCAGAGACCAACACTTTCCATCTACCCAATGGGGAGTTGACGATTACCCTTGATGACGTCCATCATATATTGGGACTTAGGGTTGATGGTCGTCCCATGCAGAATAATATTTTGGATGATTCGAGCATCAACTATTACGACTATATGGTGGATTATGTATCAGGGTGTCTGGGAGTTGATGCCACTAGTTTTACTAGTCTTCGAGAATTCAAGAAGTCCTATGGACTTCCTCTAAAATATTTGGAGGAGATATTTGCTGAGCCGGCCCCCAAAATTGATAATAGCGAAAATGTGGCCCGCGGATATATGCAGTTCATCTTAGGGGCTGTCGGCATTACCGATAAGTCTGGAACGTCCATAAATGTCAAATATCTCATCAATTTGGACAACCTTGAAACGGTGGACGAAATTTCTTAGGGAAGCGGTATACTGGCATACCTTTACCGCGAGCTTGGTGCGGCATCCCGTGTGGGTTTGAAGACAATTTTCGGATGCCAGACTCTACTCCATGTATAGATATATCTTTGTCAACTTGTTTACATAAATTTAAATTGTGTTGTTTATTTTTGGACTAATATATTTCCAGTAACGTGAAGGCATGGATATACGAGCACTTTCCTACCCTGCAGTTGGCAAAGCTGAACCGAGGGTATGACGAGAACCTGCCTAGAATGTGCCGATGGAAGCCTACTAAAGAAGATGCCAAACGTTCTCACACATTGGCCGCTCTATGGCATGAACTCGAAGATATGACGACAGAAGAGGTGAATATAGACCTAATTTTGTACTTAATTGGTATTAATTTACTACGTTATGCTAAATGACGTTATGCTAAATTTTATGTGGTGCAGATTGTATGGGATCCATACCGTGATTTGCGACAGACTACCCGTCCGTTGCAATCAGTCGCCTTATATCACGGTCTTATCAGTTGTCATGAGATCAAGGAGGCTTATATGCCGGATAGAGTGCTACGTCAGTTTGGCTACGTACAAACTGTCCCAAGGCGAACTTTGCAAATGATAAATCCTCCGCGCGGTACAAAACCGCTAAACTATATACCTGCTCATTTCAACTGGGTATCAGACTTCTTCACCGAGTGGCAACGCCACGTCATTAGAGATACCGACCAGCTAGTAGCAGTCAATATGATGGAGTGCAGCGACGACTACCTCGCCTATTACGCCGGTGTCGGACTACCGACCCTGTTCCAACGCGGAGGGGATATTGTGCGTGTACCGTCAGATCTTCCTCCCAAATCGGTCTTATATACTGCACTGGTCAAGATGGTGAGCCTACTTGTAGAGTTTAAGTTTGATATTTGTAACTGTGGCTAACAATTTTTTTCATTTTTCATGAATAGGCAAGGAAAGTTAAGAAGTTGGGAAGAAGCCTCGTCAGTTGCCAGGGTTCCAATTATATGACAATCAATGACGAACTCCAAAAAATTGACAACGCTGAAGAATATCCTTTCTTGGATACTAGAGAGCAACGCACGAAGAGGCGCCATGACGTTTGAACAATCATTTTGACTTGTAAAAGTGTGACTGAATATGACCTTTGAGAATTATCAAAATTTGAGCTGTAAACGTTGTAAAAGTTTCATTGAATATGAATTTTGACGATATTGAGGATTTGAGTTATAAAACTTTAAACTATGACTTTTGCCATGTTAACTTTGCCTACTTGTGACACTTTGAGTTAATTTTGCCATGTTGTGACACTATGAGTTAATTTTGCCTTTAGGACTGTCAAAATTGACAGTGGGTAAACTTTAGGACTGTCACAATTTTGACAGTCCTAGTTTACAGTGAGTAAACTTTAGGACTGTCACAATTTTGACAGTCCTAGTTTACACTAGGACTGTCAAAATTGTGACAGTCCTAAAGGTATATAAATGTGCATATTTACAGTGAGTAAACTTTAGGACTGTCACAAATTTGACAGTCCTAGTTTACACTAGGACTGTCAAAATTGTGACAGTCCTAAAGTTATATAAATGTGCATATTTACAGTGAGTAAACTTTAGGACTGTCACAATTTTGACAGTCCTAGTTTACACTAGGACTGTCAAAATTGTGACAGTCCTAAAGGTATATAAATGTGCATATTTACAGTGAGTAAACTTTAGGACTGTCACAAATTTGACAGTCCTAGTTTACACTAGGACTGTCAAAATTATGACAGTCCTAAAGTTATATAAATGTGCATATTGACAGTGAGTAAACTTTAGGACTGTCACAATTATGACAGTCCTAGTGTACACTAGGACTGTCAAAATTGTGACAGTCCTAAAGTTATATAAATGTGCATATTGACAGTGAGTAAACTTTAGGACTGTCACAAATTTGACAGTCCTAGTTTACACTAGGACTCTCAAAATTGTGACAGTCCTAGTATCCTGGCAGTTTTCCATAATGACAGTCCTAAGTTATTAGTAGCAATGCGCAATATACAATCAAAATCTTCATAACTCTTTTCATTACACAACATACAACATATAGTACAATATACACTTAAACATACATGGATCAACACAATATACATTTTCACATGGGGCAGTATCAATCGATTAAAATATCAAAGTAGTCGTCCGACATGATTTTTGGATCCTCCATCTTCATCATCTTCTTATAGGCCGCCATTGCATCCATGTAGGGTGTCGTCCATGCGATCGCTTCCTCAGGTGCGTGTTTATACCAAAGCGTAGAAGGTGGCAGAATAGGAGAATGAGCGATCAACCTTGGGATGACGAAGTATTGTCCGACAAGCCCAATGCAACATAGATTGGATACTCGGTGTTCGGCCGGGGGGGCACACATTGGAAAGAAAGTATTGTTAATATCATGTGAGATAATTACAATAGGTAACTTATACCTATTAGAGAAGACGTAAGCAGCAGGCGGGACATCCATGTAATGCTCTGGTCCGGTAACTATTTCCGTACAAGGTATGTCGGCCAACAAATCTCCAACAATTCCTTCGCCAAGTATCTGGCTATAGAAGGCTAGTCGCGACTCCAACTCCTCGTACAGCTCTACCCTAACCTGTCTCCATCCTGCTTCCACTGAATAGCCTAGTTGTCTTGCTAGTGCATGGTATCCACAGTGGTCCTAGCCAAGTATCTTTGATATAAGATATGCATGTCGGGTTACTTGGCTCCCACTTTTGTTGGAACATGTACCATGCTGCATCGTAACTGTCTGTAGTACTTGCTTGCCAAACAAGACTCCAATCACTATAGAATTCTTCGAAGCGAAGCATGTCAATTTTACCGTCCACAGTTTCAAATTTTTTCTTGCATTGAGCATGGATATTTCTATTTATATGCCAAGTGCATAGTAGTCTATGCGCATGAGGAAATACAATATCTATAGCATTTATCAACGCATATTATCTGTCAGTAACAAAAACAGACGGCTCTTTGTAACCTATGTAAAGGGATTGTAGTTTCCTCAACGCCCATGTGTAATCCTCTACTGTCTCACTCTTCATAAAATAAAAAGCGACTGTAAATGTTTTTCCCGTAGACGTAAACCCGACAACATGCAAAAGAGGCATCTTGAACTTATTGGTCTTATATGTACAATCAAGGACCAACACGTCTGCGAAGGACCGAGTCATACGTGTGCAATCAGGATGAGCCCAAAACAATGAAAGGAATTCATCTGTTTGTGGATGTCTTCTATGGTACTCCACGTATCGATGCTCCCCAAGCAACTTCAATACTTGCTGCATCGCCATTCTTCTTTTCATACTATTACATTTCGTTCTGGCCAAACTATTATAGATCGTCCTCATGGTAGACTTGTTCCCATCTTGTTTTTGTCGCACAACAGAATAAATTTGTTTCGGTGCAACTCCTGAAAGGAACAAGTCTTCAACCAACTTTTTCTCATCCTCCTTCAACCGTGCCACGTAGGCATGACCCGTAAGTGTCCCTGTAATAGGATGATTGTGTCTTCCGTTCTTAACTTCGATTATCCACTTCACATCTTCAACTTTTACAATCAACACCTTCAATGGACAACCACATTTTCTCGTCCCAACATTTTTCTTAGGAATTTCTTTTTCAACAATACCCTGTTTTTTATGATGCCTAAACACACCTCCTCTTTCGCATCCAAGCTCAAGATATTTTCGGCCCGGCCGAGATCGGATGGATCTTGCAATGACAATAACTACGTTATGTCGTCTCCCAACTTCTCTGCACCACTCTAATGCTTCTTCATGGCTTGCAAATTCAATATCCGTTGAGAAAATATCATCCACATCACCAACAGCAGGATGTACCACAATATCTGAACAAGGTTGGTCCTATAACCAATATAAAATAATATTAAAATTAATAACTTCATATAATTATCCAGGACTGTCACTATTTTGACAGTCCGATTTTTATATAGGACTGTCAAAATTATGACAGTCCTACTTTTAAGTAGGACTGTCGAATTTTTGACAGTCCTATATTTATATAGGACTGTGGAATATTTGACAGTCCTATATTTATATAGGACTGTCTAATGTTACAGTCCTAACTCGTGACTGTCAAATTAGGGTTATCGTTTTACGTACCGTACGTGCTTCGGAACAACCAACTTGTTCTTCGGAACGTCCGGAGTGCATAATTAATGAATTGGACGATCCGACTTCGTCATCGAACATTTTTCATGCATTGTTCCTACATTAATCAAAATAAACTAAATCTTTTTCGCACAATTGCAAAACTTATTCAACGTAGGTTGTCGAAGACATACCGGAAGAATATTCCTTGTAGTATCACCAAAGTAAAATACTCCTCCAACCACAACTAGCTATTTCCAAATTTAGGTTTGGGCTTGGTGGAAGGAGGGTTTCTTAAGTCTAGGTGGAATGCCAAAAATAGAAACCCATTTCACTTTTATACTTTGGTGTGGGGTAGCCCCAACTAACTATCAGAGTGGCAAACTTGTAATTTTTTATAAATTTCCAATGGGCTAGCCCAGAGTCAAATGTGCAGTGTCCTTATAAATGGGACTGTCAAAATTTTGACAGTCCTAACATTTTGTAGGACTGTCAAAATTTTGACAGTCCTTCCAAGTGGTAGGACTGTCATAATTTTGACAGTCCTTCCAAGTGGTAGGACTGTCAAAATGTTGACAGTCCTGATTATAACAGTGGGCTAGCCCCGAGTAACTTTCATGATGGCAAACTTGTAATTTTTTCTAATTTTTCAATGGGCTAGCCCCGAGTAAAAAGTGTAGTGCCCTTATAAAAAGCCTTAATATAAGAGAGGATTGGTCCGTGGAATGACCCAATCTCCAATATAATCACTTGCTAATTTTTGAATAATTGAATTAGAGCATTGATGTCATGTTTCATAAGATATTTCAAATCCTTTTGCGTTCGTGCGATGTTCGTTTGATCTTGCTCGAGTTCGAGCGATTGCATTATCTACTTTGTGGATGACAATTTTCGTTGCTTCTTGAGTTTGGTTGCAATGCGACGTATTCCTCTTGGCGCTAATTTTAAACAGTAACGATGGTGTGTTGTTGTTGTGGAACTCACAACTGTTTCAATGATAGAATTGTAATCGGTTTGGTCAAGCCGAAATTGGTCCACCTCTTTATCCTTATTCCTCTTCTTGATTCCCTTCTAATTACTACTCTTTGCCTTGTGGTTAGCAATCAGGTCGGCGAGGACATCATCTTGTTCGGAAGAGTCGACGAGTGCAGATTCATGGACATTGTTAACAACACGGCCGTCCCCGAGGGTTGGATTGTCCTATCCGAAACTAATTTTGATTGTCCCTTGACCTTTGTTGTGAGACGATCCTAGGGAGTCATCAGTGACCCCGACGTTTGGTGGGATCACGCTGAGCCTGGAGGTTGCCATAGCAGAGAGGGGTTGCCTAAGTCCGAAGTTTTGTCCGACTTACCCCAGGTCCATCCCTGGTTAACAATGGGGAGATGTTCACTGTCAGTGTTTGGCTTCTCGACTCCAGCCCGTATTGACACCTTAGTTTGCAGTCTGAATAATCGTAGGTTGCTCAGGGACAATAGTTTGCGCAAAGACACAAGTGACCTGCGTAGAGGCAGTAGTATGCTTTGGTGCATCAACAGCAAGCACAATGTGTGTAGCCTGCACAGGGATATAAGCGGTTGTACAAAGGTGAGATGCTGCTTTAAGGCACCAACGAACTGCACAAAGATAGCGATTACCTCCTGGGACTACTCTACCGATTCAAGAATAGTATGGACGGGTTGCAAGTGCGAGATGTTGATGCAATTACTGCTGCTTGGGGATTTCGTCGACAAGGTTGTGTGCATTGAGGTTGGTAGGATGGTTATTTCTCTTGCACTTCTTAGCTACATGACCATGTGATACAACCCCTCCCTTCATGTTAAGCTTGGAATTGGGGGAGTTCGAGCATAATTTGTCATAACTTCAAAGCAATTACTCGAGAATGTGGACAATTTCTCGAATTGGGGAAGAAAACTAGGGTATATATTTGAACTAGAAAATTGGAAGGAAATGACAAATTAAACTAGTAAGGTAAAAGAAAGACTAAATCTCGCAAATTTATTTATATAGTCTGATACTCCATTAATACCAACAATTGCTTGTTGAGGTGGCTTTTTGAACTGGCCAATCCTTGCTGAGCTGAACTAGTTGGTTAGGAGTAATAATCTGGGGAGAAATTTTTTGATACAGATGGTTGTATCAAAGTTTTGATACAACCACTGTATGACAAGTGGGTCCCATCTCAAAGTTTATATATATAAATAGTTGCACACTATAAGAAGAGAGAGAGAGAGAGAGAGAGAGAGAGGGGGGGGGGGGGGGGCACTTGTCATACAGTAGCTGTATCAAAACTTTGATACAACCATCTATATCAAAGTTTTTTTCATAACCTGGAGATCAAGTTGCATTATGCAATTAACACTAACTGAGAGAAGTACCTGTATTTTATAATAATATTATATTGATACTAGAGTAGCGAAGTTGTTACACACTAGCTGCTGCTACACTATTTCTAGAAAACTTAAACCAAATAATTATATGTCAGAAATTAATTTTATGCGTATGATTACATACTTTAGACCCCCATTTCTCCTACTAGTGTCATCAAGCAGACCAAACCAACACACAGATGCAGAAGCCACCAAACATAGTCAACACAGATATATATCTATATAATAAGAATAGTAGTATTTCCTGCCAAGAAAAGATAAAGATAAAATATTATCAGGATTAAACACCTAAGTATATCTAATGATTTAGAACTTTCCGTCTTTATCTACTTAATTAACTCTCTCTCCATTTTTGTTTAATTCGTTTGACAATTAAACTAATACTTGGTCTCACCATTTATCACTTTTCGTTCTCGATATACGTATTTGAGATGTAATATTTCTTGCTTACATGATAATTAGATTGCATGGAGATTAGACCTATTCTTTGGTTTAGATTGGTTCATGGTTTATTTGTTTGGGTTGGTTTGGTCATGAGTTGGACCCATGGTCTAAACCTCAAACCCTAACTATATAAGTCAACCTCTTTCTCTCTCTTCCCTCATTTTCTCAGTTTTCTCTCTTTTTTCATTTTAGACAAGTACACCTTGCATGATATGGAGAAACCCTTAGATTTTAATTTTTGTTTTTTTTTGCATTTTATAAGTCTAGTACGTGTGCATTATGATTCTAAACACTTTTAATACTTGAAGTTTTTTTTGGTTTTGATGGATGAATATGAGTAGATCTACATTTGAAGATTATAGTTTTTATGGGTTTCATATATTTCCTTGGTTTTGATCTCTTTAAACTTAGTATCTTTAAAAACTACTTGTTCCACGTGATAGAGCATTCAATTTCGTGCAGTTTTGACTTTTGCTTCACTTGATTTGGAGGTAAAAATAAGATTTTTATGAAGAAAATAAAATTTTGGTTTTGAGCTTTCCGCCATGGCTGAACTTGCTGTTTGGAGAAGACGAAGTGTTCATGCGGACAACACCTATGCGACAGAGAGTGCTATGCGGCCTGAGTGCTATACGGCCTGAACTCTTTGCCGCATATACCTTCCAACATGCGCCCATCTTGTTGGATGCATGACTGATTTGTACACATACGTTCTGAAGCTAAGTACTTGGAAAAGTCTTAAACTACGCAACTCCTTGTATTTCACTCGTTGAACGAATGAGAACTTCACTAAGTCCAAGCAAGTTGTCTATGCGGCGAGCATGTCTATGCTGTGAGCATGTCTATGCGGCGAGCGTGTTATGCGACGATCATGTTATGCGGCTAGCGTTTTATGCGACGAGAGTGTTATGCGACAAGTATGACCATGAGGCAAGATGTCTATGAGGTGAGCTATTTTTATGCACGCACGTTTTATTGTTTTACTTGGTTTGGATATTTTATTAGATTTTATGAGTGATCCTAATGACTATAAGTAAGATTAGACTCAGTAGCTATATGTCAGACCTGACTATGTGCTTGGCCCAACTATGTGTAGAAATAGACCATGTGCCAAGTTACTTTAACTACCGATGTGCCTGACTCGACCATGTGTTGATGTGTGCTAGAACTCGTGTGATTTACCAAAGATTGGTAACCTGACTCGACTATTAGTATCCGTGTTGACACACTTACTATGTACTATGTGTTTTCATGTGCTAAGTGTTCCTACGCAATTATGGTACATATTTTACACTGAGGTGTACCTACGTGCTATGCGACATATGATATGCTACGATTCTTCCAGCATGGACAATATATTTTGTCACTACCACATTCTAAAATAGGAGTATTTTGGTCTTTTTATTTATTATAAGTATTGTGTATATTTTATTGCATGATATCTGTATATATACATCTATATATATATTGTATAGTGTTCATTAATGCATGGGTTAGTGGATTAGACCTAGAGACCCACTAGATGAACCCCTGACCAAAATGTAGGATTATTGATTAAATTAGTATTATTCAGGATTAATTATTGGGGATTATAATTTATTATTGTGATTTTTATTCATTGGTGTACCTTACCGTTGCTTCGATATTTGGAGTGCTACACTATCTTTTGTCTTCCAACAAATTTTATACCCTTGTCCTAGACGTGCCAGTCTTCCATTCTGACCTTTGTGTAACTCATAAATACCCTCTCTTGTGCTTCATTTTAGTCGCACAATATTTGTTACAGATATTTATTTTTAAATCCAAATAAATATAACATTGCATCTTTTTCCGTTCCAATCAAAATTGGAGACACAATCTCGACCTATTTTGTGCAACTCAAATTATGACAATATTCTTTTCTGAGTCTTCTACATCTATGACACTTGTGTCCTACCCGATTTTAATCCTATGTACTTTCAATTAATTTAAGAACACCAATTACACTAATTTTAATTAAATTGGTGTAAGGACCCAATCTAACCATAACTAGACCCAACACCAACCCAAACCCCCACTCACACCCTCAAGATTCATACTAAACATCACACAACCTTTTAAACCACTACATCATACCAAACATGGTATTTTTTCTCATTCAATCCTAAGCCCCACTTTTTGTGCAACTTTCCAATTGTTGGGGGCTTTTATGCAAAAGTGCAATAAGGTATCCACCTCCATTGGACCCAAGATGTGGCGTCCTGTTCCTCCTATTCGAGGAGCGCGACTAAGAAATACAAGACGGTATCGTTCGATCGGGATAGATTGAAACAAGAACTCGTCCTCGTTATGGATTTGCTTCTTTGGAATCGATTTCCATATTTAGTGGACCGTGTCCCCGGGATCGACTTAATGGTCTCAGAGCACAGATTCAAGTTCCTTAATCGTGCTGGAAAAGTTTCTTTAAACGATTCCACGAAATCGGGTCGTGACACAAGACATGAAGAAATATCCCCCCTTTTGACCGGTCATACCAATTTATTTTCCTATTTTTGGAGTGTACAACACACAAACTTTACCCTTAAACTATTTCCACCCTCCATTCAAACCAACACCATCTCCACCCTCCATTTTCTTTCATGTAAAAACCATCCCCATCCCAAGGAGCACATGGCCGGCCCTAATACCAAGGTTAGCACCCCATCTTCTCTCTCCTACATAAACCTCTCCATATTTATTTTTATCACAGCCATCATCAAACATCAAACCCGAACCCTAAACTTCACCCTCTCCATCCTTCTCGGCCAACTCCGGCCATCATCACGAGCAGCCGACTTCCCTTCACCTTACAGCACCGCCACACCACCACTTCATCAACATCCTCCCCCGTCTGAGCGCAGACGACCCGTTGGAGACACGACCGCCTCACAACAACCACCTCTCCTCCCTGACTTCATCTCCTCCGAGCAACCTCCTCCTCCTCCGCCAACAATCCCGACCTCATGATCATCCCCGGCCTCTACCCGCCTGAGTACCGAGCAGCAACTTCTCCTCCCCGAGCACCGACAACAGCCACCCTCTCCACCACCAGCCCGTCTAAGCATCATGACCGACTCCTCCGCAGAACAACCACCCTCGACTTACCTTCTCCTCCTCCGTCAACGATCACCACTGCATCTTCCCCGGCACCAACCAACCACCATCTATACCTCGATCACCACCACTGATCTTCACCATCACCACCTCCATCATCATCTCTACACCACTGCCTCCGTTCTTCTCCTCCCAACTCTGATCACCTCGGCCACCCCCACCAGTCACGACCATCGTACCTTTATCGCCACCTCCCTCGACATCGCAACCACCCTCATCGACCATCACCGTCGATCTTCTTTCTGGCGAGCAGCAATTGCCGCAGCGACAGCACCATCTTCCCGGTGTCACCTCCTCCTCAGTCACACACATATCGAGGTTTGTCTTTCCTTCATGTTGTGTACTGCACGACACTATGTATTCGTGCACCCTAATGACTAGTGTGTGTATGCATGTATGAATAGTATTTATGTTTAGTATTTACTTCACGGGAAACTTAGTTATTAGTTGTGGGTGTCACATATTTCTATATGTTTGGTATGACCCTAGGTGTATTAGTATAAATATAAGTAGTGGGTAATACTATGTAATATGTATAGGTACTATATATTTATATATTAACGTATTTTGGTAACTCACTGCCTTGTGTACCTAACCTACTAGCTAGACCATGTGTCAGTGTTATACGAGATTTGAACATGTGTTAGTTATTTGTTTTGCTGTGCATGATATTCGAGGACATGACACCTGTGCATATAGACGTGCACACTTGACCCTGCTAGTTGACCAGTTACCACCCTACTTGCGTTAGTTCTAAGTGCAGAGTAATTGTGTTTATGTGCATACTAGTGTAACGACTGATGTTATTATATTATATTATAGAAATATAGGACCATTGGATCGATCTACGAGACCTCGGGAGCAGGATATTGTTATTGCCCGCTCATGACCACAGGCGAGTACATTCTCTGATAAATTTTGTTATTTGATAATTTCTATAATTTAAGTATTTAGAAATATTATATCTGATTATTGATATTGTGCTACACGGACTAGTATATAGATTGAATCTGCAGTCATGAGATGTTACATTGGTTATCGTATTGACATTGTATACGACATTGATATTAGACATTGATATTAGACATTGTACGTGATATATTGGACATTGATCGTGTATCGTAACGTGTCATGGTTGGATCCACTGTACTAGTTGGGGGCAGAAAAATTGCTAGTGAGAAATATAATCATATCCCTATCGTACAAGTATAAAATATTGTTAGTGTTAATCATACACCTCACATATGATTAGCCAAGCCATATAGCAATCGTACAAGTTTTCAAGCCGATCACATATCGAAGCTACCATTTCAAACACTTAGAATAGTTACAGTCCTTCATTTCAGTTCATATACTATATTACCCTGTATATGATATTGTAGTTCTTTCTCTTCATTTCATATATGCACTGACTATACCATATTGCCTATATTGCCTGTTCTCTTTATTTTTGACATTGCATCTATTTATTATTTTTTCTCAGTATATAGCATCATCTATTTATTGTTTTATAGTCCTTGTCAATTAATTGAACTGTTATCGGGTTGTACTTTGCTCCAATCCTGACTGGATATATTTTTCCAGACTACGACTTAGAGGACTGGTGTCCGACATATTATGGACCACAGGGAGAGTAGCTGCAGCCTTGGACCTTGTAGCTCAGGTGTGATTTCCGGGAGGTCTAGCCGGGATCACTAGTTATTTAGTTAGTTTCTTTTAGCAGTTTGTGGTACCAGATTTGATTCCAGTATACTTCGAGACTTGTATGTTATTGCTTGCATTTAGATTATTTTATTTAGACTTGTGTTGTATTTAATTTATTTTCTTCGATATCTTATAGTGCTTTAGTTCTGTGGTTGAGTATTTTCATATTATATTATAATATCTGTGTCTCCTTATGAAGTTGGATATTCGTGTGAGATTGATTAGATAGTATTGTGACCTAGACGGTGTTCTACCATTGATGTTGTAGAATAGGCTGGACGTACCCGCGTACTCGTGCCCCTACATTGGGTGTGGGTCATGATATATTTGGTCAATACTTAAGTGTGACTAGGACTTGTGTGATTGTTTTATCACGCTGGATGAATCCAAATTAAACTGCCAAGTGACAAAGTGGATTCATATCCAGTGTGCCCGTATTACGGTACGGCATATAAGAGGAATAACATATGAACACATCATATGATTCCAGATAACCGTAGGGTTAACTATGTAACTAAAACCTTGTAGAGCATTGGAAGGGACGAAATCCCAAGATCGTGCTTATCTAGCCACCCTCAATCATCTGGAAGTGAAGGCTGGCCCCCATTTGGATATTGTTTAAATCCTCATTAGTGGATTACAATATCCGACTATTATATTATACTATGTGTTCTACGTGATCTTAGTACGGTGGCCTTACAAGGGATCGGTGCATAATTACTACGTGCTACGAGGCAATTATCATAGATCGACTAGCCCTGCTAGTACATGGTTCCATCTGAGGATTCCTATTGACTAGTTTATGGTCGATATTGTAACTGAACTGGTTTATGGTTGTATCTTCTGTTAAATAGTTTAGGGACATGTACTATCATGGTGCGACGGTCTAACCCTTGTCCTTGTTTGCTTATAGGATTAGATTGTTGTATTACAATAGGCTATAGACTGAAACTATGAGAGAGAACTATATATATATTTATTTCCCTCTGGTTTTATTTCTTTATTCGTGCTTCCTTTGTGGTACTATCATGACCCACACCCGGAATAGGGGCACGAGATGTAGGTACGTCCAGCCTACGCCGCAACAACGGCGGTAGAATACTGTCTAGGTCATCAATACTATCTAAATATCTCATATAATATATATAAGATACCTATCATGACATCTCAACTCCAAATGGAGAAATAATATGATAATAATAAAAACTCAATCACAATAAAACTAGAGGAAGATGTAGCATGATATGGAATAGAGAAAAAATGAATCATAGTCACAAATACAACTCATAACCAAGACTAATAAACTAACACATTAGTCTCAAATATAATACATGCCAAAATGTCTAAACTGAGACATAACCCATCCAATAGTCTAAACATCTGTAACTAGCTGATTATCTGCCGGTATCGCCTCCTCTTGAGCCACCGTCTCTAACTCTATACCTACTACGTCCTGAGGTCCATAGTGTGTAGGATACTAGTCATCTAAATCATCTGAAAAATATATCCAGTCAGGATTGGAGAGAAGCACACCTCTAACAGTAGTTCCAAATAAATGATAAAGTCTATGTAACAGTAAATAGAGAGAATATACAAGATAAATAGAGCATGAGCAGGAAATATACATAATATAAAAATGCTGTAAATAGTACAATAGAGATGAGCATCATATACAGGAGTTAGAAAATACAGCTAACTAAGGGAGTGAGTACTAACTTCGATATGTGATTGGCTTAGGAACTTGTATAGGAATTATGGCCTGGCTAATCATATGTGAGGTGTATGATTAATACTAACAGGGTACTTGTACAGGAATACTCGAACATGATGGGTATGATCATATATCTAACTAATACTTTCCAGCCCATGACTAGTATAGTGGATCCAACCATGGAACGTTACGATACGGGATTCTCCGAGAAGGTAGCTAGTCTCCCTAGGAATCAGTGTCCATACAAGTATAAGAGCCACATGTCACGCCCCAGTCCCAAAATACGTAGGACTAGGAATACGTAACACGCCAGCCGTATGTATACGAACTCCAATATATGGAAACCATATACACACATACGCTGTTCATGAATATCCAATCCACAGTGGTAATATACTGTCACAACAAGTCACACGCAAATCTATATCTCATCCACAGCACAAATAATAGATAAATGGAAATTAATAACTGAATATCAAATCAGCAGTCTCAAATAAGAAATCTCAAAGTGTGATAGTCGGGTGGAAACAAATCCACTGCAAATCGACTATAACCAAAACTACTAAAGAGAGAAGAGAATAAACTCTAATATAAGAATAATGTCTCGAAAAGAATAGCAACAAAAATCTCAAAACAGCTGCAACGAATCACATATAATCCGAAGGTAAGATCTCCTCAGACTGATAGGTAGCGTCAGGTCTAGGTCCATACTCCTGCGGGTACTTCTGCTCATCTATATCTGAAAAGGGACCAGGTCCTCAGACGGACGTAATAAGATACATATAAACATGCCAATAAAGTACTGAAATATAAACATCCAATGGGGTCGCCTAACCTTCTAAGTGAATACAGTTTGAGAACAACTTTTCACCAAGTGGGCTATGTGGCTAAAATAGGATTGGCATGGTTCTCTTGGAGATCTAGGGGCCTACAAAGGCACGCCATCTTTTGAACGACGGAGGCCCGCCTGATAATATATAATATATAGTGGTCATCATGACCGCGCATCTCCGGCGGAGCGTACGGGTTACAAGGGAAAAAGTGCAAAGGAGCCCAAATGCCTTACTTGTTGTTCTTCCCACCCAATGCTCTAAGCATGTCATGTCCATGACACGATAAACCTCTAATAACTGCCAGGTCTACTAGCATACAAAGTTTCTATTGACAGTTATTCCTATCCGTCGCACGACTTATACGTACCAGTGGCCAGCCGAGTACGCAAGTTCGTGTCCTATAAGTGACTCACACTCGTGTAAGAATAGTGTCATGGTCAATGAAACATAAATGTCTCATGAAGATGGGGTAGTCTCATAAAGTAGGTCCAATGCATATACATAAATAAAAATATAGTACGACGACACCGTCGTTGCACCCAAGTTTCCTTGGACGCGCAATTTATATAGCAGTTAAAATAAATGAATTAAATAAACAGAAATAAACATGTATGCATCATATGGAATGTAAATACAGTACAATGGCAAGGTATACTTGCCTGGCAAGAAATCTGTAAAGTGTAAGCGTCCAATGTCAAGGACACGGGATCTGGAATAAATAGCCTTCGAACAAACGTCTCCGGATGCTGAAATAGACATCACCAACATTTTCGGAATGAGCAAGATAGCTAAAAAACACTTCCCTTTCGTCCAATTTGGACACAGGGGTAAAACGGTAATTTCGGATAAAAGTGGGTCAACGTGTGGCTCACTTTGTACCAAAAAGCGTGCCAAGGGTAAAGTCTCTAAATGGGACAAATTATAGGTCAAACAACTCTAAATGTCAATACGAACCCAACGGTATATCCAAATGTGGATTCAGATGAGCCGAATACAATTTCGTCAAAAAAGTCAACTATGGGGCCCGTTAATTGGCGACTTGGTCAACTATCTCATAATTGTGTGAAAATTGGATCACAGGACCAGCGCTTACCACGAGTCCTGTGGCGCAAGTTCTGTCACAATCTGACGAGCATGCACAAAATGCGCGCGACTTTCGCAAAAGTTGCGATGCGGGGTTTGTCTGCGGATACGGGCTGATTTCGGCACGCACACGCGTCCGAATCACTTTTTGCAGATTTTTACGTGTTCGGTTACGCTGCACGCACCGTTTGGTACACTTAGTACACGACGGGGCGGTCCCGTTTGGCGGGGCGCGCTCCATTTCACAACTTTTGGAAATCTGGAAAAGTGTGTTCGCGGGATTTTTCAACGAATTTAATTCTGTCTACAGCAGTTAATAATCTAGGATTATTTAACCGAAATTAAACTAGGTCAAGTGGTCTACGCATATAAAAATAATCATCGAATTTGGATCTCTGTGGTGGGAGATACGAACTCGGAGACATGGGTGATCACCGCAGTTTTCTGCGATCCCAGAATTCGGTCTATTTTTGCCAACTTTGGCGCTATTTTTGCCTATGGTTACGCGTTGTTCGAGGTCTACTATCACACAGATATGGAAGAGGGTTAAGGGGTGAGTATACCGGTGGAGACGGGGTGCGTTTGGTTGAGCGAGACAACGGAAAACAACTCCGGAACACAGGTACCTCGCTGTGAAATCTGCAGTGCGCGGGATCACGGTCGTCGAGATTTATTTGGACGGCCTGGCGGGGTTCTCCGGCTGCGGTGGCGGCGCTCTCTAGGTCTAGATGGAAAGAGGAAGGGTTTGGATGATTATAGGGTTAGGATTTTAGATGAATAGAATATATATATAAGTGAATATAAGGGAGAGAGGATGTTCGGTCGTTTCACGTACGCGGGCTTGGGGGGGAGGGGTCTGCTGTTTATTAGGAAAGGGTTTGCTTGGAACTTTGCTACAATGGAGCGGCTGCTCACATGCAGCAAGGCCAAAGGGTTGGATAGAATTAGTAATGGTTTGCTTGGATTTGGTATTAATGGTTTTTTTTCTTTTCTTTTATAAATCTTTTCCAATTATATATATATATATATATATATATATATATATATATATATATATATATATATATATATATATATATACTCATAGAAAAAATTCTAGATTGTATTAATGCACACTATTAAGCTAGCAACTGCTCAAGGGGTCTCCTACATGAAATAAATTCCGAAAAAATTTCTAATGGTCCCATAAATCCTCTAAGTGCACCAACACCTAAAATAAAAATTATTAAAAATCTATTTCTCCTAATTAGCTACTAATTACTAAAATTAAATTAATAATTAATAATTAAAAGGGTATATACGATTTCTAGGATAGGGGTTTTACATTCTACCCAACTTATAAAACTTTCGTCCTCGAAATTAAAATTAAGCCATGATAGAATGTCAAGGATGGTATAAGATATAAATTAACAAAGTAAATTCATACCTTGGTCTGCGAATAGGTTCGAAAAATGCTTGCATATGTCGTCCTCGCGCTTCCAAGTTGATTCTCCTGGCGCGCCATGCCTCCATGCTACGCGAGCCAAGGGAATAGACTGGTTCCTCAACACTTTCTCTCGACGATCAAGGATTCCCACGGGTTGCTCTTGGTATGACAAGCTCGGCCCAATGGTGATCTTCGAATGGTCGAGAACATGACTGCTGTCTACCACATATCGCCTGAGCTGCGACACATGGAATACGTCATGTACTCCCTCTAGTGAAGGTGGTAGCGCAAGTCGATATGTCACTTCTCCCACTCTCTCGAGCACGTCAAAAGGTCCAATATACCTTGGACTCAACTTGCCGCGCCCTCCGAATCGAATGGTGCCTCTGGTCGATGATATCCTCAAGAAGACATGATCGCCCTCTTTGGACTCCAAGGGACGACGATAAAGGTCTGCCCACTGCTTCTGCCTGTCTTGCGCTGCTCTCAAGTGTTCCTGAATCTTCTTGACTGTCTCTACAGTGTTGACCACCAACTCTGGTCCCAGAATCTGACGTTCTCCCACGTCACTCCAACACACAGGAGACCTACATTTTCTTCCACACAATACTTCAAACAGAGCCATCTGAATACTCGTTTGATAGCTATTATTGTAAGAAAATTCCACAAGATGTAGGTAGTCCTCCCATGATCCTTCGAAGTCTAACATGCAAGCCCTCAACATATCCTCCAATGTCTGAATAGTACGCTCCGACTGCCCATCTTTCTGCAGGTGGTAAGATGTATTAAACTTCAGACGAGTTCCAAGACTCTCTTGCATGCTCCTCCAAAAGTGCGATGTAAAGCCCGAATCTCTGTCTGATATAATGCTGACTGGTATGCTGTGCAATCTCACGATCTGCCTCATATATAAGTCAGCTAAAGCTTCTGTAGACTGACCCACTCTAAAAGGTATGAAATGGGCTGACTTGGTGAGTCGGTCCACTATTACCCACACTGCATCTCTCCCACTTGGACTCTTAGGAAAACCCATGACGAAGTCCATAGTGATGTGCTCCCACTTCCACTCTAGAATTGGAAGTGGTTGCAATAATCCTGCTGTCCTCTGGTGCTCCGCCTTCATTTGTTGACATACCAGACATTTAGCTACAAAGCGAGCTATCTCTCTCTTCATTCCATGCCACCAAAAGTGTTGTCGTAAGTCACGATACATCTTGGTGCCTCCAGGATGAATAGAATAAATCGAACTATGAGCTTCTGCCATCAGCTCCTGTCAAATCTCTCCATTTGGAATATAAAGACGATCACCACATCGTAATGTCCCATCCTCATGAATGCACAATCCTGTCTGATCTCCGGCCTCTATCCTTTTCTTTAGTCTCCTGAATCTGGCGTCTGTAGGAAAAGCTGCCTTAATCCGCTCTACTAAAGATGATTGTACTTGCAAGTTGGCTAGCGTCCTATCTGCTCCGGGTAATATCACTTCAATGCCAAGCTCTTGCAAGTCCTCTAATAGTTCCCTCTGTGCTGTCAAGAAGTAAGCTGCTGGTTTCCGGCTTAATGCGTCTGCTACAACGTTAGCCTTGCCTGGATGGTAATGTAGCTCTATCTCAAAATCTTTCATCAACTCGAGCCATCGACGTTGCCTCATATTTAACTCCTTCTGCGTGAAGACGTACTTGAGACTCTTGTGGTCTGTATAGATCTTCATTCGTTCCCCATATAAGTAATGTCTCCATAGCTTCAAAGCAAATACAATGGCTGCAAGTTCCAAGTCATGAGTTGGATAATTCTTCTCATGCACTCGTAACTGCCTAGATGCATATGCAATCACCTTGCCATGCTGCATCAATACGCATCCCAAGCCTTTCCCTGATGCGTCACTGTAGATCACATAACCTCCTGATCCTGACGGAATGGTCAATACTGGTGCTGTAGTCAGTCGCTTCTTCAACTCTTCAAAGGCGGCTTGACACTCGTCGGTCTATATAAATTCTTGATCCTTACAAGTCAAACGAGTCATAGGTTCCGCTATCCTTGAGAAGTTTTCCATGAACCGTCGGTAATATCCCGCAAGTCCAAGGAAACTCCTCACCTCTGCTGCTGATTTAGGAATATACCATGTCTCAACTGTTAAGATCTTCTCTGGATCAACAGAAATACCATCTCCTGTAACAACATACCCAAGAAATGAAACTCTATCCAAGAAGAACTCACATTTGCTGAGCTTTGCATATAACTGCTCTCTCCTCAAAGTCTCTAGAATAATTCGCAGATGCTTCTCGTGCTCCTCGTGGCTCTTCGAATAGACAAGTATATCATCTATGATGACGACCACGAACTGGTCCAAGTACTGGTGGAAGACTCGATTCATCAAGTCCATGAAGATCGCTGGAGCATTGGTCAATCCAAATGGCATGATCAAAAACTCGTAGTGCCCATATCTTGTTCTGAATGCGGTCTTCGGAATATCCTGCTTTCGTACCTTCACTTGGTGATATCCCGATCTCAAATCTATCTTCGAGAATACCTTAGCTCCACTGAGTTGATCAAATAGGTCATCAATGCGTGGCAATGGATATTTGTTCTTCACTGTCACTGCATTCAAGGCCCTGTAGTCAATGCACATATGCACTGACCCGTCCTTCTTGGGTATAAACAACACTGGTGCTCCCCAGGGTGATGCACTCGGTCGGATAAAACCTTTCTCTTCTACTTCTTTCAACTGTGCCTTCAGCTCGTCCATCTCCTTCTTTGTCAGTCTGTAAACATGCGATGCTATAGGTGCTGCTCCGGGTGCTAGTTCAATTAAAAACTCTATATCTCTGTCTGGGGGTAGTCCTGGCAATTCCTCTGGGAAGACGTCTAAAAATTCTAAAATAATAGGATGATAAACAACATCGTCCATTGCGAGCTACATGCCATCAAGGATTTCTGTAGAACCTCGTGCAAACTCAAATTCAGGCTGGCCTGGTACCTTAAAAAGAATGCTTCCTCCAAAACAATCGAAGAAAGCGTGGTACTTGCTTAGCCAGTCAATTCCAAGCACAATATCAAAAGATGGCATGGAAAGGACTAAGAGTTGGGCGTTCATCTCTCTGCCACGTATCACTATAGGACCCGTTCTACAAATTCGGCTAACTGGTACAACTTCTCCTCCGATAAGAATTCTAACACAACTAGATAAAGGTGTAGAAGCAATATTGTGTTTGGCAATAAAACTAGATGATATGAATGAGTGGGTGGCTCCCGTATCAAACAATGTCACAACAGGAAAAGTAAAAGCAAGAGTAATACCTGCTATGACATCCACCTCATGATCCATGTCATCTACCTCCAATGCAAAAGCTCGCCCGTTCCTCTGCGGCTGTCCATGTCCGGTCCTCATATACTGATCCTCCTAGGTCGGTAGCGGTGGTCCTCTCTGAAATCCTCCTACTGCCGGGGGTCGAGGTGCTCCCGGTCCAGTCATCTGCTGGGCTGGCTTCGGTACTGGAAGCGCTAGCCTCTGAACTGGTGGTAGGAGTGTCGATGCCTGCATTGGGCAGTCTCTCGCCATGTGCTGTCCGGAGCCATATCTCATACACTGACCCAAGCGAGTCCGACAATCTCTCGATATATGTCCGCGTTTCCCACAATAATTGCAGTAGGGCTTCTCCAGATTCTGGTACGGTACTGCTCGGTGTTGCTGATGCTGTTATGCCAAGGGACGTCTGATAGGTCCTCCCTATTGTGTCCTTGCCGGTCCCTGCTGTATCCTTGCCGATCCTTATTGTGTCCTCAGTTGACCTCCCTTTCCTCTGCTAATGGTTTCTTGCAATCTGGCCTCTGTCAGTAGTTCATCATAAGAGACTCGGGACTGCGAGCTTGTATAATGTTGTAGCTCTTGGGTCAGTCCTCGATGAAACCTTTTAGCCTTGGCCAAGTCATCTGGTATCAAAACAGCGCTATATTTCCTGAGTCGACTAAACTCGGCATCATACTCGTCTACTGTTCGGTTCCCCTGCTCCAAGTGAAGAAACTGATCGTACAATGTATCTCTGACGGTGTCCGGAAAGTATTTTCTCTCGAAGCACTCCAAGAACTGCTCCCAAGTCTGGTACGTACCCAACTGGCGCTCCATGGATTCCCACTAGTGATGAGCATTACCATCTAAAACCGTCCGTACACCCATCATCCATAGGTCCGTAGGTAACTGCGATGCCTCCAAAAGCTTATGTGTGTGAGTGATCCAGTTGGTAGTCTCCTCTGGGCTCTCAGTGCCCTTGTACGGCCTCGGACCCATCTGAATAAAGTTCTTTACTGATCCAACCCTAGCTCAAGGTACTGGAGCTAGTGCTTGGGCTGGTACAGTAGCCTGTGCAGCCATCCTCTCAAGTGCTAAAAAAATTCTTGTCTCTGCTCTGTTGCCTGCTGCCTCTATTTCTGTATCATCATCTGAAAGAATTGGGACATCTGCGCTGGGCCATCTTGCGGTACTGGAAAAGCTGGAAGGTTCCCAATAGGTGAAGCGGGAAGATCAGATGGAATTGGAGTGTGAGTCTGTCCATCTGGCCCCGAAAGCCTAGAAATCGTTGTGGTCCCTCCTTGAGTCTGACCATTGTCCCCAGAAGTTGTGTCGCCATCGGCGGCAGTACATCCATTTTGCATATCCATCTCTCTGCATGTGATGTACGAAACTATTAAAAAAAGTACAGGAATCAAACAGGATGCAAGTATTAAATAGGAAGCATGAGTTTCAGTCAAGCGTGGATGAGATCCTATACTCTATTCCTATACGCAGGCTTGTTCGGTACAGTGACGTAACCGAGACAATATATTCTCGACCTGCATGGGCCACCACTAAAAATATGTCACGCCCCAATACCAAAATACGTAGGACTAGGAATACGTAACAGGCCAGCCGTATATATACGAACTCCAATATATGGAAACCATATACACACGTACGCTGTACATGAATATCCAATCCATAGTGGTAATATACTGTCACAACAAGTCACACTTAAATCTATATCTCATCCACAACACAAATAATAGATAAATAGAAATCAATAACTAAATATCAAATCAGCAGTCTCAAATAAGAAATCTCAAAGTGTGATACTCGGGTGGAAACAAATCCACTGCAAATCGACTATAACCAAAACTACTAAAGAGAGAAGAGAATAAACTCTAATATAAGAATAATGTCTATAAAAGAATAGCAACAAAAATCTCTAAACAGCTGCAACGAATCACATATAATCCGAAGGTAAGATCTCCTCAGACTGATAGGTAGCGTCAGGTCCAGGACCATACTCCTGCGGTTACTCCTGCTCATCTATATCTGGAAAGGGACCAGGTCCTCAGAGGGACGTAACAAGATACATATAAATATGCCAATAAAGTACTAAAATATAAACATCAAATGGGGTCGCCTAACCTTCTAAGTGAATGCAGTTTGAGAACAACTTTCCACCAAGTGGGCTATCTGGCTAAAATGGGATTGGCATGGTTCTCTTGGAGATCCAGGGGCCTACAAAGGCACGTCGTCTTTTGAACGGCGGAGGCCCGCCTGATAATATATAATATATAGGGGTCATCATGACCGCGCATCTCCGACGGAGCGTACGGGTTACAAGGAAAAAAGTGCAAAGGAACCCAAATGCCTTACTTGTTGTTCTCCCCACCCAATGCTCTAAGCATGTCATGTCCATGACACGATAACCTCTAATAACTGCCAGGTCTACTAGCATACAAAGTTTCTATTGACAGTTATCCCTATCCGTCGCACGACCTATACGTACCAGTGGCCAGCCGAGTACGCAAGTCCGTGTCCTACATGTGACTCACACTCGTGTAAGAATAGTGTCATTGCCAATGAAACATAAATGTCTCATGAAGATGGGGTAGTCTCATAAAGTAGGTCCAATGCATATACATAAATAAAAATATAGTACGACGACACCGTCGTTGCACCCAAGTTTCCTTGGACGTGCAATTTATATAGCAGTTAAAATAAATGAACTAAATAAACATAAATAAATATGCATGCATCATATGGAATGTAAATACAGTACAATGGCAAGGTATACTTGCCTGGCAAGAAATCTGTAAAGTGTAAGCGTCCAATGTCAAGGACACGGGATTTGGAACTAATGGCCTCCGAACAAACGTCTTCGGATGCTGAAATAGATATCACCAACGTTTCTGGAATGGGCAAAATAGATAAAAAGCACTTCCCTTTCGTCCAATTTGGACCCATGGGCAAAACGATAATTTCGGATAAAAGTGGGGTCCACGTGTGGTCCACTTTGCACCGAAAAATGTGCCAAGGGTAACAGTCTCTAAATGGAATAAATTATAGGTCAAACAATTCTAAATGTCAATACGAACCCAACGATATGTCCAAATGTGGATTCCGATGAGCCGAACACAATTTCGTCTAAAAAGTCAACTATAGGGCCCGCCAATTGGCGACTTGGTCAACTATCTCAGAATTTTGTAAAAATTGGGTCACAGGACCAACGCGTTACCACGAGTCCAGTGGCACAAGTTCCGTCGCAATCTGATGAGCGTGCACAAAATGCGCGTGACTTTCGCAAAAGTTGCGATATAGGATTTGTCCGCTGATACGGGCTGATTTCGGTACGCACACGCGTCCGAATAAGGTTTCGTAAATTTTTATGTGTCCGATTACGCTGTGCGCACCATTCGGTATACTTGGTATACGACAGGGCGGTCCCGTTTGGCGGGACGTGCTCTATTTTACAACTTTTAGAAATCTGAAAAAGTGTGTTCGCGGGATTTTCCATCGAATTTAATTCTATCTACAGCAGTTAATAATCTAGGGTTATTTAACAAAAATTAAACTAGCTCAAGTGCTCTACGCATACTAAAAAGAATCATTGATTTCGGATCTCTGTGGGAGATACGAACTCGGAGACATGGGTGATAACCGTAGTTTTCTGCGATCCCAGAATTCGGTCTATTTCTGCCAACTTTGGCACTATATTTGCCTATGGTTACGCGTTGTTCGAGGTCTACTATCATACAGATATGGAAGAGGGTTAAGGGGTGAGCATACCGGTGGAGACGGGGTGGCGTTTGGTTGAGCGAGGAGACGGAAAACAACTCCGGAACACAGGTACCTCGCTGTGGAATCTGTAGTGCGCGGGATCGCGGTCGTCGGGATTTGTTTGGAAGGCCTGGCGGGGTTCTCCGGCTGCGGTGGATGCACTCTCTAGGTCTAGATGGGAATAGGAGGGGTTTTGATGATTATAGGGTTAGGGTTTTTGATGAATAGAATATATATATAAGTGAATATAAGGGAGAGAGGATGTTCGATCATTTCTCGTACGCGGGCTTGGGGGGGGGGGGGTCTGCTGTTTTTTAGGAAAGGGTTTGCTTGGAACTTTGCTACAATGGAGCGGCTGCTCACATGCAGCAAGGCCAAAGGGTTGGATAGAATTAGTAATGGTTTGCTTGGATTTGGTATTAATGGTTTTTTATTCTTTTTTTTCTTTTTTTTTTCTTTTCTTTTATAAATCTTTTCCAATTAAATATATATATGCATATATATATATATATATATATATATATATATATATATATATATATATATATATATATATATATATATATATATATATATGTATATACTCATAGAAAAAATTCTAGATTATATTAATGCACACTATTAAGCAAGCAACTGCTCAAGGGGTCTCCTACATGAAATTAATTTCGAAAAATTTCTAATGGTCCTATAAATCCTCTAAGTGCACCAACACCTAAAATAAAAATTATTAAAAATCTATTTCTCCTAATTAGCCACTAATTACTAAAATTAAATTAATAATTAATAATTAAAAGGGTATATACGATTTCTAGGATAGGGGTTTTATACCACATGGCATGTACATGATACCCCAAAAACTACCAGGAATAGCATCTTATGAAAAAATCCAGAGAATATCAATCTGTGTAACCCATGTGTCAAGAAGTCAAGGATATCTACACTAAATACAAAAACAAGAAGATGTCAAAAATAAAAAACTGTCAGAGAATGTACTCGTCTTTGGTCCTGAGCAAATGATGTAACTCGGTGCCCAAGCTAGTATCACGGACCTATATACGAAATATTATGTCACTGGGTGTAAGAAAATAATAAACATGCTAAAATAGTTAAAATATGCTTTCTAGGTCATATTAGTCAGACTAGGTCAAGCTAGGTGTTTACCTTAATTTTAGGTTCATACCTAACTTCTAGGTTGATAATTAGTCCATACCAGTAGTTACTAGGTTATACTAGGTCAGATCTAATTTTCTAGGTTCATAACTAGAGGTATTAGCTAGTATAGTTAATATCACTAGTTATCTATATAACTGGTTATATTATTCTATTAATTTTAATATACTAGGTGAACTTCTATATTTATACCAATCTGTATAATACTCTAGTATCTAACTTAACTAACATATTAGGTATCTCACAAGTCTAAATACCTAACACTAACTGATTCCTGCTCGCTCTCACACACACAGATCCATATTAGGTGCAGGACACACTCTGATATATCATATTTACAAATTACCATGTCCACCACCACAACCAATCTCACTTGACCTCAACCCTCAACTGGGTATTGTCACTTTAGCACACATCACGACCTTCAGTTGATACCACTGCTGCTGTGCATCCCTTTTGCACCTTGCAATTCAATTGTCACTCCTAACTCACTGCTACTGATACTGAGTTAATAATGACTAATACCTAGTACGACTCACTAAAACACTTGAACTTAACCCACATTCTCACTGCACTTAATCTTTAATATCTTATCTTTGCCTAGTACATTTACCTCTGCCTATCATACCTGACATATCCCAAAAGGGTTAAATACTTAACCTGGTTTACACTCTTGCATATCTTCCTAACTCACTGCTACTGTTGTTGCTGCTGCCCAACCTAAGTACTGTACTACACTGCATCAATGCACTGCTGCTTCTAACCTTTCCAACATATTGTTGCTGCTAATACCTATAACAGGCTGTGTGGCATCCCCACTACTGACTGCTACTGAAACCTTAAGCTTCAACATATAATTACTGCTACTACTGATCCTCTCTATTACATCAAACACACCAATGAACCTGGCCTGCACCAATGCACAAGTGTGCTCTTGCCTGCACACTCCTCTCTCCCCCTCTTGACTACAAATAACATAGGCACTTGCACCACTGCCCTGGTTGCAAGGCTTGCACTACCTGAACCCAAGCTCTCCCTCTACTCCAGTCTCAAACACACTATACACACACACACACACACACACACACACACACACACACACACACACACACACACACACACACACACACACACACACACATCCCTCATAATCGACTCCCTCACAGTCACAGACACTTCTACCTCTCTCTCTCTAAGCACACACACACACACATACACACACACACACACACACACACACACATCACAGTATAGCTATATGCTAACACACACACACACACATATATATATATATATATATATATATATATATATATATATATATATATAGGCATTAAGTCAAATACTTGACACACACATATGAGATACTATATGATACACTCTCAATTGAGATGCTAAAACTCTCAATTCTTCATAATTACTTTTCATACATATCATAATATAACTAAAGTAACTTGCTACAAAGGAATTTGAAGAGTAATCACATAAATCATCCAAAATGAACCCTGTATCATAGCATATCATAAAATACTATGATACTTTATACTCGTATCCAATTATGGACACGTATCTAGTTCCATAACATCTATCTAAGTCTAATTAGATCTAATTAGTCTTATGACACACACTTGATGCATCAATCTCAGAATTTCCTTAAATTAGGCACAAAAACCTATGAAGAAGTCATAATACAAGTCATATGAACCTAGTTATTATTCCTATGGGTAGTCCTAAGCCATAAAAGATTTTATAATGGTTAAATACATGGATTAGAGTCTAAATAAGAAGAGAATTTAGACTTATACCTATTGGGAGATGGATTCCCAATGTAAAATCTAAATAGACACAATTAGGACACAAGCTTCTATTTAATGTCTCCTTCTCTAAGGGCTCCTTGTAATCCAAGCTCCAATGCTTCTTAGATGACATAAATAGAAAGTAATGAGAGTAAATTGGGATAAATTTGGTGAATGCTCGTCCCTGCCGTGTACCTCTCTACTGATGTTGGTGCTGTACAAACCTCGGTTGCTATGTCTATAATGGAGGTCCTCTTTGTTGACCCGCATGTGGCCTCGTTGGTGCTCTTTGAACTGGGGCTACTCTCTGAGCTGTACGATGAGGAAATATATAACAATCCCTCATCTGATGTCCCTCTGCTCCATAATACAAGCACACTCCCAACCTCATCCTACAGACCTCCCAAATATGGCTTGTCTTCTTACAGAAATGACAGGTGGGAGTCTGCTGAACCCGTCTTTGCTGCTGCTGCTGTGGCACCTACTAAACTGGTGCCTGAACTGGAGCCTACAACTTCTGTGGCTAGAAATCCTCTGTTACTAAAAATAGGGTCGCTTAGCTAGACCCGTACTGTTATTTACTCCTCCAAATACGTTTCTTTCCCTTTTGGACTTGAGCTCCAAGTCATCCTCTGCCCTCTGAGCATCCATCAACATATCCTTGAATGTCGCAGTACGATGACCCCTGGTGAGAGATTTGACCTCCCTGATCAATCCCTTTCGTAACTTTATTGCTCTCGCAAGGTGGTTCTGCACCTCCACAAATCTTTCCAATCTATAGAACTCAGCGGCGTACACGTCCACCATCATACTCCCCCGGACGAGGTCCTAGAACTGGCTCTCTAGGACACTCAGAGCCATATCCAAAAATAACTTCTCCTTGAAGAGATCTCTAAAAGCTCCCAAGTCAATCCTGGCACCGCGATCCTCGAGTCTGTACAGAACCATGTCAGGGCAATGTCAAACATCTGGCTGCCCGCTGCCTCCACCTATAGACTCTCTAGAATCTGCGCCAGTCACAGGTTCTTCTCTATGTCCTTGATCTAATCATCGGCGTACAAGATTCCCTCTGTGTCCTTGAAGTCCTTAGGCCCCATTCTCCTAAAATTAATAATGGTACCTGGCCTCAGCTAGTGCGAGATGGGATAAGACGGTACGATCTGCAGCTGGACAAGCGCTACCTTCTCCACAACTGCTAGCGCTAACTGGTGGACACTCTCGATGTCCTGACGTAGAACATCTGTCTGCCTCTAGTTTACTGCCATCATCTTCTGTATATGGCAAACATCTGCGTCCCATCTGCTGGCATGAGTGGTGGGGGTGGAAGGTCCTCCGTGACTGCTGGAACAGCCCTTAAAACTGGTGGATGAGCACCCCCAAAAGCTGCTGAAGTCCACACCTGAACCGGTGAGGCAACCCTTTAAGCTGTAGGAGGTGGATAAGTAACCAACCTTGCTGAAACTGTTCCAGAGTGCTGGGATCTGGTCTTCGGTGGCTTCCTGAAGACAGATTCAAACAAAAGAATCAATATTGTACAAGATACGATAATATCAAGAAAGGATAGTAATATTTCAAAGAAAGCAATTATTCTGAATAGTAAAGATAATAAATTTAATAGATTGGAAATATTACGAGTTATGATTGAGTATCCTCTCATCCTTTATCCTATATCCTATAGCAGGCTTGTAGTAATACTCTAAGTCTGGGTACTACTATGGTGACCTGTATGGACTACCATAAATATATGTCAAAACTCGCACCCGAAATAGGGGTACGAGTACGTAGGTACGTCTAGCCTACGCCGCAGTATCGACGGTAGAACACTGTCTAGGTCATCAATACTATCTAAATATCTCACACAATATATATAAGGTACCTGTCATGACATCTCAAATGGAGGAACAATATGATAATAATCAAAAGTCAATCATAATAAACCAAGAGGAAGATATAGCACGATATGGAATAGAGAAAGAAATGAATCATAGTTACAAATACAACTCATAATCAAGTCTAATAAACTAGCATAATAATCTCAAATATAATATATGCCAAAATATCTAAACTGAGACATAACCCATCCAATAGTTTAAATATCTGCAACTAGCTGATCATCTGCTGGTATCAGCTCCTCCTAAGCCACCGTCTATAACTTTACACCAACTACGTCCTGAGGTCCATAGTGTGTAGGATACCAATCATCTATTCATCTAAAAAATATATCCAGTCAGGATTAGAGAGAAGCAAACCTCTAACAGCAGTTCCAAATAAATGATAAAGACTATATAACAGTAAATAGAAAGAATATACAAGATAAATAGAGCATGAGCAAAAAATATATAGAGTATAAAAATGCTGTAAATAGTACAAGAGAGATGAGCATCATATACAGGAGTCAGAAAATATAACTAACTAAGCAAGTGAGTACTAGCTTCGACATATGATTGGCTTGAAAACTTGTACATGAGTCATAGTCTGGCTAATCATACGTGAGGTGTATGATTAACACTAACATGGTATTTGTGAATACACGCACATGGTGGCTATGATCACATATCTAACTCATACTTCCCAACCTCCGACTGGTATAGTAGATCTAACCATGGCACGTTACGACATAGAATTCTCTTAGAAGGTAGCTAGTCTCCCCAGGAATCAGTGTCCATACAAGTACAAGATCCACATGGTATATACAGGATACGCCAGGAACTACCGAGAATAATATCTCAGGATGGGATCAAAAAATACCAATCCCTGTAACCATGTGTCAAGAAGTCAAGGATATTTACACTAAATACAAAAAATATAGAAGATATTAAAAATAGAAAACTGTCAGAGAATGTACTCGCCTCTGGTCCTGAGAAAATAATGTCACTCGGTACCCAAGGTAGTATCATGAACCTATATATGAAATATTATATCCCTGGGTGTAAGAAAATAATAAACATGCTAAAATAGTTAAAATATGCTTTCTAGGTCATATTAGTCAGACTAGGTCAAGCTAGGTGTTTACCTTAATTTTATGTTGATACATAACTTCTAGGTTGATAACTAGTCCATACCAGCAGTTACTAGGTGATACTAGGTCATATCTAATTTTTTAGGTTCATAGCTAGAGGTATTAGCTAGTCTAGTTAATATCACTAGTTATCTATATAACTGGTTATATTATTTTATTAATCTTAATACACTAGGTAAACTTCTATATTTATACCAATATGTATAATACCCTAGTATCTAATTTAACTAACATATTAGGTAGCTCACAAGTCAAAATACCTATCACCAACTGATTCCTGCTCACTCTCACATACACATACACATATTGGGTGCAGAAAACACTCTGATATATCACATTCACAAAATACCATGTACACCACCATAACCAATCTCACTTGACCTCAACCCTCAATTGGAAGCTGTCATCTTAACACACATCAAGACCATCAGTTGATACCATTGCTGTTGTTTATCCCCTTTGTACCCTACAATTCAATTGTCACTCCCAACTCATTGCTACTGATAATGACTGATACCTAGTGCCACTCACTGAAATACTTAAACTTAACCCACATTCTCATTGCAATTAATCTTCAATATCTTATCTTAGCCTAGTACATTTACCTTTGCCAATCATACCTCAACCATCCCAAAATAGTTGAATACTTAACCTGGTTTACACTCTTGCATATCTTTCTAACTACCTGCCAATGCACTTGCTCGAGCTACTGTTGTTGTTGCTGTCCAACCTAAGTTCTATACTACACTCCATCAGTGCACTACTGCTTCTAACCTCCCCAACATATTATTGCTGCTAATACCTGAAACTTATTGTGTGGCATCCCCATCGCTCACTGCTATTGAAGCTTAAGCTTCAAGATATAATTACTGCTGCTATTGATCCACTCTATTACATTAAACACACCCATGAACCTGGCCTGCACTAATGCACAAGTGTGCTCTTGCCTCCACACTCCTCTCTCCCCCTCTTGACTGCAAACAATAGATGCACTTGCACCACTCTCCTGATTTCAAGGCTTGCACTGCCTGAACCTAAGGTCACCCTCTACTCCAGTCTCAAACATACTACACACACACACACACACACACACACATACACACAGGCACATCCCTGATACTTGACTCCCTCACAGTCACAGACACTTCTATCTCCTCCTCTCTTAGCTCACACACACACACACTCACATCACGATATAGCTATATGCTAACATATATATATATATATATATAATAAAATTTATATATGTATATATAATTTATTTATTTATTTATTTATTTATTTATTTATTTATGTGTTGTGTGTGTGTGTGTGTGTGTATATATATATATATATATATATATATATATATATATATATATAATACATACACACTAGGAGCATTAAGTCAAACACTTGAAATGCACATATGTGATACTATATGATACACTCTCAATTGAGATGCCAAAACTCTCAATTCTCCATAATTACTATTCATACATATCATAATCATCATAATACAACTAAAGTAAATTGGTACAAAGGAATTTGAAGAGTAATTATACAAATCATCCAAAATAAATCCTGTATCATAACATATCACAAAATACCATGATACGTTCTACTCGTATCTAATTGTGGACACATATCTATTTCCATAACATCAATCTATGTCTAATTAGATCTAATTGGTCTCATGACACACACTTGATGCATCAATCTCGAAATTCTCCCAAATCGGACAAAAAATCTATGTAGAAGTCACAATAAGTTATATGAACCTAGTTCTTGTTCCTATGGGTAGCCCTAAGCCAATAAAAATTTTCTAATGGTTAAATGCATGGATTAGAGTCTAAATAAAGAGATAATTCAGAATTATACCTATTGAAAGATGGATTCCTAACGCAAAATTTAAATGGACACAATTAGAACACAAGCTTCTATCCAATGGCTCCTTCTCCAAGTGCTCCTTGTAATCCAAGCTCCAATGCTCCTTAGGTGATATAAATGGAAGAGAATGAGCATGGATTGGGATAAATTTGTTGGAGATATGAAGTAATTTGGGGAAGGACATAATTGGGGATCCAAATTGAAATGAATTAATGAGAGAAGAGAGAGAGAGAGACCCTCTCATATAGCCGGCCCCCTCTTGCCCCTCCTCCAAGCAATTGCACAAGTGTAAAACATCCCTACTAGTTAGTTATGAGAAAATAATTAGGAGGGCTTTATTAGGAAGCTTTAAATATAATAAAAATTAATCTAATCTTCTTAATTAACTAAGGAAATGAGTTTAATGTGACTAATCCAATATTGGGCTCAATGTATCATGACAATATAATTGGGTCCATTAATGAGAAATCTAATAATTAGGCTTGTCCACTAACTAATAAATAAATAACACAATATAATATAAGTAATTAGTAGCATAATATATAAATATTTAATCACTAAATATAAAATATGCTAAATGACAAAAAATTTCTTGTCTAAAAATATGGTAGTGATATGTACTTGCTATTTGGGGTCTAATTCCAGTAGTTTTATATGGCCAGGTTTAGAGCCAATAACTGAGGATCCAGTGTACTTTTCCCTGAACAATGATGAGCACTGGATGGATAGCCGCTTTGGGACACGAGTGGGTTTATTCTTTCCTGCTCGATATTGTACATTTTTTTCTTTTGGACGTTTAGCCACCGGCACTTGTTAGCCGTAGATCTGAACCTTTAGTTTCATTACATGATTGTAATTAATCAAACTGCAGCTGATCATGGTCATGTAATTTTGCTACTCTGCCAGCTTATTATTTTGTACAACTGGTTTCTAGAATATTTTGATGGGATACCTTTCAGCTTTATCATATATGTTCTATGTTTGTTATTCTTATTTCATTAATTGAGACAATAAATATTCTGTTTGACCTTAGTGACTTTCTTGTAGTAGGCACCCCCGTGTCTAGCTACAATCTCAATCAAACATATGCCTTTAAAATCCTAAATTTGTTCTTCTCGATGCCCTGCTTGACTATCGAATCAATTATTTTCTTGATCCTTTCTGTCTTATTTTTGATGTCTCTTGTCCTTTTCTTTAGGGATTCTTCAGTTGCTAGAAAGCAAATCTGGCAGGTCAGGGTTCCCATGGGCCGCAGGGAGAGGCAGCACCTGCTCAGGTCAGGGTTCAGCCAATGATTGTAACGAAGTAGCAAGCCTTGGGATCGAAGCTTGTGATTCACTATTGGTTATTATAGTGGATACAACTCCGAGCAAGGGTTCTCGGGACTGGACTAGTCCTCTCAGAGGAAAACCAATATGCATCGTAGTGTTTGCTCTCTCTTACTCTTACTACTTTATATTACTATCTTGCATATACACTGTTAGCTGCCTTCACTCTACTTAATTCTAATAGGGTAGATTATTTTGCTACACTCTATTCACCCCCTCCAGAGTTATCTTATGGTCCTTCAGTATCAAGATATTAAGCAACTTTTATGGTGGAACGAGATAAAGATGGAGATAGTATAATTCGTCTTTCGATGTTTGGTATGCCAGCAAGTAAAGGCTGACCAGCAAAGACCGGCAAGATTATTGTAACCGTTTCCTATCTCGGAGTGGAAGTGGGAGCAAATCATAATGGACTTTGTGACCGGTTTACCTAGATCCCGACTGGTCATGATGCAATTTGGGTGATAGTGGATTGACTTACGAAAGTAGCTCATTTTTTTCTTTCCGAGTAGGACAATCTTCAGAGCAGTTAGCAGATATGTACAAGCGACAGATAGTAAGACAGCACGGTATTCCGATAAGTATTATATCAGATCGAGATACTTGGTTCACCTCTTATTTTTGGAAGAGCTTGCACCAGAGTCTAGGCACCAAGTTGAGGTTCAGTGTCACTCTCCGTTCTCGATATACGTATTTGAAACATATTTTATTTTAGCATGGTTGCATGTGCATGGAGACTAGACCCATTCTTTGGTTTAACCTGGTTCATGGTCCATTTTGTGGGTTGGTTCAAGTCATGAGAACACTTGGTTCAACCCTAAACCCTACTATATATAACCCAACCTTTTCTCTCTCTCTCTCTTAAACTTCTTTATTTCTTTCTCTTTTTAGTTTTCTCTCCCCTTTTTCGTAGACAAGTACACCTTGCATGATAAATAGAGAAGCCCTCAATATTAATTAATTATTATGTTCTTTGCATGATTTTAAACGCATTTGAAACGTAGAATTTTTTGATTTGGTGGATGGATTAGTGCAGATCTATTAACTTAGGATTTTATGGGTTTTATTAGTTTTTATTGGTTTTGATCTATTTAAAATGTATTTTTGAAAACCAGTTTTTGCTACATGATAGCGCTTTCAATTTTGAGCGTTTTGGCTTTTGGTTCACTCGATTTGGACTTAAAATAAGGATATTATGGTCAAAATAAATTTTTGATTTTGGAGCTTCTGCCATGGCCGAACCTGCTATTTGGAGAAGACGAAGTCTTCAAGCGGCCAGTGAGTTGTACGGCTTGGAGAGTGCTATGCGGCCTAAGTGCTATGCGGCATGAGCGCTTTGCCGTATACTAACCAGCATGCATCCATCTTATTGGATGCATGACTTTTATTACACGTGTTCTGTAGCTAATCCTTGAACTCCTTATATTTTCATTCGCTGAACAAATGAGAAATTTACTAAGTCCAAAAGAGTAATATGCGGTCGAGTGACCTATGCAGCCTGGATGGCTCCAAAATGTGGATACATATTTATATGATTTTGTCTTTTTTATCTGACACACTTTATGGCTTGTCACATCCATCACTTCAGTCATTTTTTTTTGACATACATCACTTCGGCACTTGTTCCAAGAGAGTGGACTTTTGTCCGTAGCATGCGGCTTGGAGGACCATGCGGCCTGGGGTAGCATGCGTCCTGGAGCCATATGCAGCCTAGGGTAGCATACAGCCTGGAGCCATATGCGTCCTGGGGTACTACCCGGCCTAGGACAACATTCAACCGACAGTACATGCGACAACCGTCTCATGTGCCCAGTTGTGCATGTGGCTTTGCTATTTTACTTGGAATATTTCTTTGTTCTGAATGGTTGGTCTTGACAATTGCTTGTGATTGATCCTAAGAAATAATGGAATTAGTAACCCGACGTTGTGATAGACATGACCATGTGCTAGAATTGACTATGTCATAACCGACTAACCAACTATCTGCATAACATGAGCTATGTGTCAATGTGATAAGGCTCATACAACCAACTGTACATTTGATAATTTGACCCAATTTCTTGTATCCTGCTGGTACAATTACTATGTACTATGCGTACATGTGTTATAAATGTGCACTGAGGTACGACATAACTTGCTACATGCTATAAAATTATATATTTTGGGTTGTGCATAAAAATGCCTCCTATACTTTGTGACATATAATATTATTATATTATTTCCACAGCACGGGCATGGTATGTGGGTCAACTACCAAACCGTGGCTTGGACTTGTTGTTTGTTGCATCACGCTCGGGTGAATCCAGTTTGAGTTATCAAGTAACAAAGTGGATTCGTATCTAGCGTGGCCGTACTATGGTACAATATGTAGGTGGATTGATCATGTGACCATGCCATGGGATTTCTAACATAACCATAGTGTTAATTTAGGCACTAAAATTAGTAGAGCATTGGGAGGGATAAAATCCTGAGATTGTGGACATTAGCCACCTCAAACAACTATCATGAAGTGCAAGACTGAGCCCCATGGATATTGGTCACATCCATACTAGAGGACGGCAATATTCGAATACTTATATTGTACAATGTGTTCTATGTGATCAGCACGGTAGCCTTACGAGGGATCGTTGTATAATATATAAGTGCTATATGATTTCTTTGGCTCGGTTAGCCCCACTAAACAGTTCAGGATATGAGGATTTCTCTTATGCATCTAATCTGAGATAACTCAGAATCCACAGTAGCAAGCCGTACAATTGGTTGGCCGTTATATAATTGGACTTGGTTGTGATTGTATTATTCTGTTAGTAGTCTGGGGATATGAATTATCATAGTATGATGGTTCAACCCTTGTCCTTGTTTGGTTGTAGGGTTGGAATATTTACTAAGATAAACTATGGACCAAAACCATAACACAGAACCTTTATTATACCTATTTATTGCTTTGGGTTTTGTTTCTCCATTTTGTGCTACTTTTGTGGTACATGCTATTTGGGGTCTAACCCTACTGGTTTTGTATTGTCAGGTTTTGAGCCAGTTTCAGAGGATCCAGATTACTTTTCCCTTCTTGACGGCGCGCACCAAGTGGATGGTCGCTGAAGGGCACGAGTGGGTTTCTTCTTCCCTGTTTGTTATCATATATTTTACTCTTTTGGGTATTTAGCCACCGACACTTATTAGCCACAAATCTGGATATTTAATTTCCTTTACATGATTGTAATTAATCAGACTACAGCTGATCATGGTCATGTACTTTTGCTACTCTACCAGCTTTTTATTTTGCATAGCTAGTTTCCAGAATATTATGGCAGGGCATTTGGGACGCCTTGCTTCCTTGTCGTATATGTTATATGTTAACTATTCTTGTTTGACTGATTGACACAATATATGCTCTTTATGACCCTAAGTGACTTGATTATAGGATGCCCCCTTGTCTAGTTACAACCATGATCGTCGTACGACGTATAGTACTTTGTAAAGTAGCTGGCCATGTCCGTCTCCATATTTTTGTACTGGGCATGACATTCAATGCCGCTTATCATCCTTAGACAGATAGACAGTCAGAAAGAACCATCCAGATATTAGAAGACATATTGCGGACTTGTACTTTAGAGGGTCTTCGGAGGAATACCTTTATTCGTCGAGTTCTCGTATAACAACAGTTATCAGGCCAGTATTCAGATGGCACCCTTCAAGGAATTATATGGAAGGAAAGTGCAGGGCACCCTTAGTATGGGATAATATTGGTAAGCGAAAGATGTTAGGCCCCGAGATGATTATGTAGACAATATAAGTTGTCAAGAAGATCAGAGAGCGACTTTAGGATGCGTAGGACAGGCATCATCATTGGGTGGATCAATATCTTAGGCCTTTAGAGTTTTGTGTCGGTAACCATGTATTCTTATGAATTTTACTAACCTATGTAGTCATTAGATTCGGGGTCCGCGGGAAGCTTAGTCCGTGATACGTCGGTCCGTTCAATATTCTTGAACGGGTAGGCGATGTTGCTTATCGTCTTTCTCTTCCGCCTTTGCTACGTGAGATGCACAAAATATTTTATGTGTCTCAGTTGAGTAGGTATGTCTCACATCCTAGTCATATCCTCGACCATTCTGAGCTAGTCATTGGTACCGACTTATCTTACGAGGAGCAACCCGTATCCATTTTGGACCGAAGGGAGAAGGTGCTTAAGAATTGGACTATTCGTCTCGTCTGAGTTGCTTGGGGTCATCACCCTTTGGGAGAGTCAATGTAAAAGTGCAAGGACGATATCCGATCTCGAAATCCATACTTATTTGACTCAGAAGGTATACTTGTTCCTATGCCATCCTATGTCGAATCTCATGATTCACTTATCCATGTAGTTTGATGTTGCTTTTTTTTATTATATTATTGGATTTGATTGCATGTGTAGATATGCTTGTAGCTAGCATAGTAGTTGATCTGATTTCTCTAGCTAGCCTTAGGTTTAAATTTTGAGGACACAATTTTCTAAGGTGGGTAGAGATGTCACTCCCCGTTCCTGATATACGTATTTGGGATGTAATATTTCTTGCTTACATGATAATTAGGTTGCATGAAAAGTAGACCCTTCTTTGGTTTAGATTGGTTCATAGTTTATTTGTTTGGGTTGTTTTGGTCATGAGTTGGACCCATGGTCTAAACCTCAAGCCCTAACTATATAAGTCAACCTCTTTCTCTCTCTTCCCTTATTTTCTCATTTTTCTCTCTTTCTTCATTTTAGGCAAGTACACCTTGCATGACATGGAGAAACCTTTAGATTTTAATTCTTACTTTTTTCTTGCATTTTATTAATCTAATATGTGTGCATTATGATTCTAAGCACTTTTAACACTTGGTGTTTTTGATTTTGATGGATGGATATGAGTAGATCTACATTTAAAGATTAGATTTTATTGGTTTTATGTCATTTTTTGGTTTTGATCTCTTTAAACTTGGTATATTTAAAAACTACTTGTTCCACATGACAGAGCATTCAATTTCGTGTAGTTTTGACTTTTGGTTCACTTGATTTGGAGTTGAAATAAGCTTTTTATGAGGAAAACAAATTTTTGGTTTTGAGCTTTTCGCCATAGCTGAACTTGCTGTTTTGTGAAGATAAAGTGTTCATCCGGTCAGCACCTATACGACAGAGAGTGCTATATGGCCTGAGTTCTATACAGCCTAAAATCTTTGCCGCATATACCTTCTAATATGTGTCCATCTTCTTGGATGCATTATTCATTTGTACACATATGTTCTAAAGCTAAGTACTTGGAAAAGTCTCAAATGACAGAACTCCTTGTGTTTCACTCCCTGAATGAATGAGAACTTCACTAAATCCAAGCAAGTTGTCTATGTGGCGAGCGTGTTATGTGACGAATAGGTTATACGGCGAGTGTGTTATGCGACAAGCGTGTCTATGCGGCGAGCATGTTATGCGACAAGCGTGTTATGCGGCGAGCATGTTATGCGACGAGCGTGTTATGTGACGAGCATGTTATGTGGCGAGCGTGTTATACGACAAGCATAACCATGAGGCAAAATATCTATGAGGCGAGCTATTTTCATGCTCGCAAATTTTATTATTTTGCTTGGTTTGGATATTTTATTGGATTTTATGAGTGATCTTGATCACTATAAGTAAGATTAGACTCAGTAGCTATATGTCGGACCTGACTTTGTGCTTGACCTGATCATATGTAAAAATAGACCATTTGTCGAGTGACTTTAACTATCGATGTGCCTGACTCGACCATGTGTTGCTGTATGCTAGAACTCATATGATTTACCAAAGATTGGTTACCTGATTCGACTATTAGTATCCGTACTGACATACTTACTATGTGCTATGTGTTCCCACGCACTAAGTGTTCCTAAGCGATTATGTTACATGTTCAACACTGAGGTGTACCTACATACTATGCGACATGTGATATGATATGATTCCTCCAACATGGATATGATAATTGGTCAATAACCAAGCGTGGCTATAACTTGTGTTGATTGTTGCATTACATTGGATGAATCCAAATTAAACTACCAAGTGACAAAGTAGATTCGTATCCAGTGTGCCCGTACTGTGATACGATATATAAGGGGAATAACATGTGACCATGCCATGTGATTCCAGATAACCGTAGGGTTAACTAGGCAACTAAAAATTTGTAGAGCATTGTGAAGGACAAAATCCAAAGATTGTGCTTAACTAGCCATCCTTAATTATCTGGGGAGTGAAGGCTATCCCCTATTTGGATATCCTCATTAGTGGATTGCGATATCCGACTATTATATTGTTCTATGTGTTCTATGCGATCTTAGCACGATGGCCTTATGAGGCCCCGATGTATAATTACTACGTGTTATGCAATAATTATCATGTCTCAGCTAGCCCTGCTAGTATATGGTTCGAACTGAAAATTCCTATTGCAGGCATAATATATCTAGGATAACCCAGACTCCACTTAGCAAGTCGTAGAAGTGATTGGCCGATACTGTAATTAAACTTGTTTGTGGTTGTATCTTCTGTTAAATAGTTTAGGGACATGGACTATAATGGTGCGATGGTCTAACCCTTGTTCTTATTTGTTTATAGGATTAGATTATTGTATCATAATAGGCTATGATCCAAAACTACGAGACAAAACTATATATGTTTATTTCCCTCTGGTTTTGTTTCTTCATTCGTACTTCCTTTGTGGTGCTTGATATTTGGGGTGTAACCCCACTAGTTTTTCATGGCTAGGTTTAGAGCCAGTACTCGAGGATCCGGCGTACTTTCTCTTGAATAATAGTGCACACCCGATGGATAGCCGCTAAGGGACACAAGTGAGTTTATTCTTTCTTGCTCGATATTGTACATTTTTCTCTTTTGGAAGTCTACCCACAGGTACTTGTTAGCCATAGATCTGGATATTTAATTTTCTTACATGATTGTAATTAATCAGACTGAAGCTAATCATGGTCATATACTTTTGCTACTTTGCAAGCTTCTTATTTTGTACAGATGGTTTTTAGAATATTTTGATGGGGCAATTGGGACGCCTTTCAGCTTTATCATACATATTTTATGTTTATTATTCTTGTTTGATTGATTGAGATAATAGATGTTCTGTGTGATCCTAGTGACTTGCTTATAGTATGCACTCCCTTGTCTAGCTACAGTCTCAACCAAATATATACCTTTGAAATCCAAAATTCGTTCTTCTCGATGCCCTACTTGACTAGAGAATCAATTATTTTCTTGATCCTTCCCGTCTAGTTCTTGATGTCTCTTGTCCTTTTCTTTAGGCCTTTTTCATTTACTAGAGCAGCAAATATGGTAGGTCAGCCCCCCCTAGGCTTCTGCGAGAGGCAACACCTGCCTTGAGTCAGGTCCGGGTTGAGCCAATCATTGTGCAAGTTGAGAGTTAATCCAATAGCAGATCATGTTGAACGACAAACCCAGAGATCCTAGTACCTCCAGCCGTACCCTCGGTACTTGATACTCCAGTATTATTGGAGATCATTCGAGGGATATTAGAAACTCAGCAGCATCAGCAATTTAAGCAACAAAAACAATATGTCTTACTGAATTAAGGGTTGCAGACGACTCTATAGAGAGGTGGAAGGACAAATTCGGGGCCGTCGGTCATATTTTGCCGACTTAACTCGAGGTATTTTGATGGCACTGAGGGCCATCACGGCAGACGCATGGCTCCAAGACCACAAAGTTACCTTCGCAGCAACAAAGGTTTTGGCTGAGGAATAAGTTGATCAGGTCCGATTACAGCTTCAAGACCTTGCCCGTGATTGGTGGGCGTCCGTGGAGGTTGGCTTGAGATGTCATATCTTTGGGATAGTTTCAGGACTCGGTTTCGGGCCAAGTATTTTGGAATCGTAGCATAATATGAGCTCCAACAAAGGTTCATCGATCTTAATTAGGCCGGCAGGACCGTAGATGGATATGCAGCCGAGTTTTGCAGGCTGAGTAAATTAGCTTCGCTATGGTGGCTACAGAGTCGGATAGAATGATGAGGTTCCAACAAGGAATTTATTAAGAGATTTTAAAACTGGTAGAGGGGAACGACTACCAGACTTATGAAGAAGTACTTATAGCATCTCGAAGGCATAAGCTTACTATGTAGAGGTTATTAGCGAGGACGAAAGACCATAAGAGGTCTCATGCTCAGAGTGGAGGAGGTAGTAGAGGAGTAACCCAAATATCATCACCATCATCTGGCATTCATATTCATGATTCATCACTACGGAGGGCGGCAGTTTCAATAGCGATGGCACCAACACGGCAGCAGCCGAGGCAACAACAACAGCAGCAGCACCGTGGAGCACCGATGGGTTATACTTACTGTGGTAAGAGAGGCCACACTATAGATGTGTTTAGGGCAGACAATGGATTGTGTATGAGGTATGGTAGTCCAGACCATTAGATTTCTAATTGTACAATGATGTAGAGGCCAGGAGGGCCAGTCCAATAATTTTCAACAGTGCCAGCATTATGGGCAGTTTATTACAGACGGTCGGTAGTAGCTGTAAGACTATTATCTCAGCATCCGTTATCGACATAGGCTCAGATGTACCAATAGCAGAGGAACCAGCAACATGGCCAGCATATGTCACAATAGCGTGTCCAAGGGAGGCAGCAGCACAGAGCGTAATAACGCTAGAGGCAGGCATTCCCTTGGTCTCTAGAGGAGGCTTTGGCATCAGACGACGTAGGGGCAGGTAACATCGCTGTCGTATTTTTTTGTTCTATAGCATTATTTGATTCGGGTGCATCTGATTTTTTATATTTGCACGGTATGCGACATGCATTATATTAGAGTTTGAGGCATTGTCAAAGAGGTTGAACATACTCACTAGTAATGGGCTTTTATAAGTTAGTAGGGTGTGTATAGCCTGTCCAATCGTAGTATACGGGCATTCATTACCTGCACGGTTGATCGAGTTCCCTATGGATAACTTTAACGTTATTCTAGGCATAGACTAGCTGAGAGACAGTCATGCTACGATAGATTTCCATAAGGGTAGTGTATTATTTAGTATCTCAGACATGAAAGGCTTTATTTTTAATAGATCTGTGGGAGAACAACATGAAGAGAGAATTATGGCAGAAGTGATAGCAGAAGAACAACTTTCCAAGATAGTCAAGAAGTTTCCAGATATCTTCCTAGAAGAACTCCTATGGCTACCATCAGTGAGAGATGTAGAGTTTTGTATAGAATTAATTCCCGAAGCAGGACCAATATCTTGTATGGTTCACCAGATGGCACCATCAGAACTAGATAAGTTTTACCAACACATAGAAGAGTTGAAGGAGAAGAAGTTTATCCGAACCAATGTGTCACCTTGGAGAGCGCTAGTAGTTTTAGTAAAGAAGAAGGATGGGTCAATAAGGTTGTACATCGACTATAGGCGATTGAATGTAGTAACAGTGAATAACAAGTACCCATTACCAATGATAGATGATTTGTTTGATTAATTAAGAAAAGCTAAGGTTTTCTCCAAGATCGACCTCCGGTCAGGATATCATCAAGTAAGAGTTCGGAAGCAAGACATACCCAAGACAATATTCAGGTCACGATGTGGGTATTACGAATTTTTAGTTATGCCATTCGAATTGACCAATGCTCTAGCGGTATTCATGGATTTGACAAACCACATTTTCATGCCATACCTAGACCAGTTCATGGTGGTTTTCATAGACGATATTCTAGTCTATTCTAGCAGCAAAGTAGAGCAAGAAGAGCATATTTGAAATGTCTTACAGATTTTAAGGGCACACCAATTATGTGTAAAGCTCAACAAGTATAAGTTTTGTTTAGATCACGTATTATTTTTGGGTCACATCATCTTTGGAGCAGGAGTAGCAGTGGACCCGAATAAGGTTAAGGTTGTAGAGAGTTGGCCAGTTCCTAAGACAGTAGCAGAGGTACATAGTTTTCTGGGATTGACAGGATATTACAGGAGATTTGTAGTAGACTTTGCAAGGATTTCAGCGCCATTGACCCGTTTGACACGTAAGGTGGCTAAGTTTGTTTGGTCAACAGAATATCAGACATCATTCGAGGAGTTAAAGAATAGATTAACTTCTGTACCTATTCTCAAGCTTCCAGTAAGTTCTGGAGGATTTATAATATATTACAACGTGTCTGGTAAGGGGCTCAGATGTGTTTTGATGCAACATGGAAGGGTGATAGCCTATGCATCTCGACAGCTTCGAGATCATAAGAAAAACTATCCAACACATGATTTAGAGCTAGCGGTAGTGGTTTTTGGACTTGCCTATGGAGATACTACTTGTATGGTGATCGGGTAGAAATATTCACTGATCATAAGAGCTTAAAATATGTATTTACCTAAAAATATTTGAACACGAGACAGAGAAGGTGGTTAGAATTGTTAAAAGATTATGATATGGAACTCCAGTACCATCCAGACAAAGCGAATGTTGTAGCAGATGCTCTTAGTTGGAGGGGCATTGCATACATATTGACATCACATAAGCATATCTTAGAAGATCTTCAAGAGATGGGTATTGAGATAGTACTTCCACAAGACGTAGGAGTGTTGGCAAGTTTATAGATTCAGTCTACCATTATTGAGAGGATCAGGGTAACTCAGGCGGAGGATCCGCTCCAGAAGCTTCGGACAGAGTGTGGGTCTGGTCGTGGGAAGGAGTTGACAATTCATGAGGACAAAACTCTTAGGTTTGAAAATTGTTTCTGTGTACCGAGCAGAGAAATCCAGTAAGAAGTTATGGCCGAGGCACACAGTTTCCAGTATTAGATTAATCCAGGGGTACTAAGATGTATCTGTTGGCCCATCCAGTCTCAGTCAACTTAATTTTGATAGTTAACTAAACCATGAATCGATATATCGCAATCTAAAGACTCAAAACTCCTGCTACATGCTGATTGTACTACGTTATTTAAATATAATTTTTACTTTATTTGAGTATAGGACTTGTGTACATCGAGTCATGCGGGCATGACCCAAAGTCCACTCAAACAAACCCTTGAAGGTAGCCACCAAATCAGCCTATATTCAAACCTAAACCTTACTAGAATACCGAACTCGGTCGCCTATATAGTATGAAATTAACCCAGTTATGACACCCCTGATTTCCTAGCCCAACGTTCAAAAATTTGAATTAAAATCTACCTGAACTCTGGCGAATTCTGTTTACCAATATCCTATAAATTGGATTAAATTTCACACTCTCAATATCTCATTCCATTCTACAATATTTAATCCTTTAGTGAGCAAACATCTGAGCCTTAACTTCCATCTTCAAGAGCAACTCTCTAGCCATCTAAGTGCCAAGTGCGATCTCGGTCTAGAAGTCTACAAGAGTGGTAAAGAGCTTGGCTCAACCACTTTTTTCTCTCTCTCTTGCTGTAAAATTATGATACTTCGGATCAAATCTCGTAGTTTTAAAGAAGTGGTAATCCTTCAGATCAAAGCTTTTGATTTACTATTGGTGATTATAGTGGATACAACTCTGAATAAGAGTTCTTGGGACTGGACTAGTCCTCTCAGAGAAAAACCAGTATACATCGCTTTGTTTGCATTTGCTCTCTCTTACCCTTATTACTTTATATTACTGTCTTGCATATACACTGTTAGCGGCCTTTACTCTAATTAATTTTAATTAGGTAGATTATTCCGCTGTACTCTATTTACCTTCCTTTATAGTTGTCCTACGGTCCTTCAATTAGTATTAGAGAAAGTTCTCTAGATATTGGTTAATATCCTAATAGACTTATGTCAACTATTAGATCTATCCACACCAATAATGGTGAAGGCTAGTCCACAAATAGGCCACCTCTGTTTGACGGTACTAACTACACATATTGGAAGATACGTATGAGATTTTACTTAAAGTCACTTGATTTTGACCTTTTAGCTTTGTAGTAGAAGGATATAAGAGGCCACATAGAATAATCATTAATGGCAACCTTGTAGAGAAATCTCATGATAAACAAATAGATGCTGAAAAAAAATATGCTAGTCTTGATACTAAAGCTATTAACACTCTATTCTATGCTATAGACATAACTGAATTTAATAGGATCTCTACTTGTGGCACTTCACTCGAAGTTTGGAAACTTCTTGAGGTTACTTATGAAGGAACCTCACAAGTGAAGGAATCAAAAATAAGTTGACTAACACAGTAATATAAAGCATTCAAGATGAAGCAAAATGAGACGATCATTCAAATATTCACAAGATTCCTCGATATCGTCAACCCTCTACCCTCTCTTGGGAAGGAGTACAACAATCATGAGAAGGTTCGCAAAGTACTCAGAGGACTTACCAAGAAATGGAATCCCATGGCTACTGCAATTATAGAAGAGTATCATCTCACCATGATGAACCTCGAGAAACTCATGGGCAAGCTGATGACTCACGAGCTGGATCTGAAGAAATTCAAAGATTCTACTCTAAAGGAAAAGACGATTCCTTTCAAGTCTCATAACAAGAAGGTCACCAACTATGACTCTGATGATGATGAATCTCAAGATGAAGAAGTTGCCCTAATCACCAGGAACTTCAAAAAATTTCTAAAGCTTGAGAGATCAAAGAAGAAGGAGTTTAATGACAACAGTGATGAAGATCTTATATGTTACAACTGCAAGAAGACATGACATATAAAAAAAGATTATCCAACCTTAAAGAAAGGAAATCACCATGACAACCTTAAAGAAAGGAAATCACCATGATCGCTCATCCAGAAGAACATCAAGGAAGTATGCAAATACTAGCATCTAGCATAAAAATGAAGCTAGTAAATTCGAAGAGTAGAATCCTCGAGAAACGACAAACCTATCCTTCATGACACTAACTGATCAGGTAACAGACAAAGAGTCCTATGATAATTTTAAATTTGATGAGTTAGGTAATGCCTTTAGTGATTTACTTGATGATTTTAGAAAACTTAGAAATAAATACAAGCATGCTAGAAAAGATATTCAAGATTATCAAACTGAGATAGAGAGACTTACATCTTTACTAAGTGAAGTAAATGATACTTCTAACGATTCAGAAGAGAATTATAAACTTAAGCTTAATCTTAACGAGGTACTTGCCAGCATTGACAAGAGCTCTTAAGAGGGTACTAAACATAAGGAAAAACTCGAATTCAAAAAGAAGAAGTACTCCATTGCTGCTAGTAGAATAGATGCACTCATTACTAAATATGATAAAGTATATGCTACCTCTAAAAGATTAGAGATTATATTGGGTAAGCAGGTTGAACAACTTCCTACCCAACCTAACACAAGACACGTAGCAAAATATATGAGCACTCACAACTATGTTCCTACCTACAGACATAATACTCCATGCAATATTACATGTAGAACACATCATAACACTGCACGCTATCATGCACGTAGAACTCAACATGCCTCACACAATCATGCATTTTACTATAAATATCCATATAAACCATAAAGAACTGCTTCACACACTCATATCTATCATGCTGCACCAAGCACCAATCACACAACTATTTGTCACTACTGTGGTAAGAAAGGACATATATCTAGATTTTATAGAAATAGAAGGCTAGTAGATATGAATGTTTATGCATGGGTACCAAAAACTAATACAGCTGGACCCTCAAAGAAATAGGTACCAAGGGTTACATCTATAACTCATTTTGTAGGTGGACTAACCCTCTAATGCTAGAAGCAAGTGGATTCTCGATAGTGGTTGCTCACGACATATGACTGGTGATGCCAACCTATTTGCAACGCTATCGGTAAAGAAAGAATGATACGTCTCCTTCGGTATTAACATCAAATGATATATTATTGGTAATGGTAATATTATTATCCCTCCCTGTCCTGTCATAAAAGAAGTTTGTCTAGTAATAGAATTAAAACATAACCTACTCAGCATCAGTCATCTAGCTGATCATAGTTTTGGCATTAACTTCGTAAAAGACAAATATTCTATATATGAAAATCCACATGTAATGTTATCTTTGAAGGGATTAGGAAAAATAATATATATATTTTCTATCTTGCAAAGGATGCTAACAATGCAGAAAGATGTCTATATGCCAATAAAGATGATAGCTGGCTATGAAATATGCATTTAGGACTCGCAAACATGGACACTATTACAAGACTGTCTACCTGAAAGTTGGTAAGAGGCTTACCAAAGATCACTTTCAAGAAAGATATGGTATGTGCAGATTGTGAAAAGAATAAAGCTTCAAAATCTTCCTTTAAGTAAATCAACGCTGTAAGTACCACTAGACCACTTCAATTCTTGCATATGGACTTGTTTGGACCTAGTAGAGTCACCAGTCTTGGTGGTAAGCTCTATGCTTATGTCATTGTTGATAATTTTTCTAGATACACATGGATTTATTTTCTTGCAAACAAAAATAAAACATTTTCTAAATTTATTACTTTTTGCAAAAATATTCAAAATGAAAAAGGTTTCATGAATGCTTGTATACGAAGTGATCATAGAGGCAAATTCAAAAATAGTGATTTAAAAAGAATTTGCAATAAATTTTTTTTTGCATACATTTTCTTGTCTAAAACTCCTCAACAAAATGGTATTATGGAGCGGAAGAATAAAACTTTTGACGATATGGCTAGAGTCATGTTAAATCAGTATAACCTTCCAAAATATTTTTGGGCTAAAGCTGTAAGTACAACATGCCATGTTTTGAATATGGTGCTTATTCGACCTATCTCAAAGAAAATCCCCTATGGACTTTGGTTTAGTAGAATCCCCACTATTAGTTACTTTAAAGTTTTTGGCTGCAAATGATTTATTCTTAATACTAAAGATAACTTAGGAAATTTTGATTCCAAGATCGATAAAGATATATTTTTAGGTTATACTGCCAAAAGCAAAGGATTCAGAGTATTCAACAAGAAATTAATGACTATTGAAGAATCAATCAATAATACATTCGATGAACTCAACACTCAAGTACCAAACAAAAGCGATGATAAAGATATTGAATCCGCAACCAACAAGACTCCTGAAGATACAACTGGTACAAGTTATCTGGAAAGTCTGTCCAAAAGATTAAGATTCTCTACAGATCATCCAGAGAACTTGGTAATAAGTAATGTAACAAAAGATATAAGTACACGTTCTTTAAATAGAGATACCATTGCTAATGTTGCTTTTATTTCTCAAATAGAACCAAAGAATATAGAAGAAGCTTTTGTTGATAAATTTTGGATTTCTGATATGCAAGAGGTACTCAACCAATTTGAACGTAATCAAGTTTGGAAACTTGTTCCTAGACCTAATAATTATCCGATCATTGGTACTAAATGGGTCTTTTGAAGTAATTTAAATGAGTATGGTTTGGTCACACGCAACAAAGCACGTCTCGTAGCTTAAGGTTACAACCAAGAGGAATGTATTGACTACGATGATACCTATGCTCCTGTCGCTAGACTCGAATCTATCCAAATGCTTTGCGTTTTGGTAGTTTTCATAATTTTAAACTTTTTCAAATAGACGTTAAACATGCTTTTCTAAATAGTTTTATAAAAGAAGAAGTTTTTGTTAAACAATACCCTAGTTTTGAAGATTTCAAACACCCTGACCACGTATTCAAGCTATAAAAAACTCTTTATGGACTCAAACAAGCCCCTCGTACTTAGTATGAGGACCTAAGCTCCTTTCTACTTGAAAACTGTTTTTCAAAAGTAAAAATTGATACTACCCTTTTTATTAAATCTTCTACTGACTTATTATTATTAATGCAAATATACGTAGATGATATCATATTTAGATCTATAAATAAGATGCTATGTAACGAGTTTGCTAAGTATCCTGAGAGTGAATTTTAGATGAGCATGAAGGAAGAACTAACATTTTTCTTGGATTGCAAATCAAGCAAGATTCACAAGGAACATTCATCAATCAGGCTAAGTACATGAAGGATTTTCTCAAAAGGTTTGATATAGACAATGCAAAGCCTATCGGCACTCCTATGGTAACATCCACCAAGCTTGACCATGATAAAAGCAGAAAACCTATAGACATACGTAAGTATTGAGGCATAATTTGTATTTTATTATATTTAATTGCTAGTCGCCCATATATCATGTCTGCTGAATGTCTTTGTGGTAGATATCAGGCTAATCCTAAGGAATCATATTTATGCAGAGTTAAGCGTATCTTTTGATACCTCTAGGGGACTTTGTCGACAAGCTTATGGTATCCCAAAACCAAGTCCTTTGATCTTACTGGTTACTCATATGCTGGTTTTACTGGATACAAAGTCGATCAAAAAAGCAATAACAACACTTATCATTTTCTAGGAAAGTCTCTAGTCTCCTGGTTTAGCAAAAAATAAATTCTGTTGCATTATCAACAACTGAGGCTGAATATATCGCCGTAGGCCGTTGTTGTACACAAATTTTGTGGATGAAGCAAACCCTAAAAGACTTCAATTTGTACTACAAGAAAATTTCTATTCTCTGTGATAACACTAGCACTATTAATCTCACTAAAAATTCAGTATGTCATTCACGCACTAAGGACATAGAAATCAGACATCATTTTTTAAGGGATCATCAATAATACAGAGATATTTGTTTATAATATGTTTAAACAGAGCTTCAATTAGCAGACATCTTTACTAAACCTTTAGCTGAAGATCTTTTTAACTTTATCCGTCGAGAATTAGGTCTTTTAGATTCTGATAAAATATAAGAATGATAAGATGCTTTAAATTCTTATTTAGTCTAAGTTATTCAAAGGTTGATAAATCTTGGATACAAGCCGAAAGGGCCATTCTGTCAACAAGGTATAAATAACCTTAAGCGACACAATATTTAAGTATTTTTGGACCACCGCTAGCTGGGATCCGGCCCCTACAGCTGCTCCGAGATAATCTAATTCCTTGAGAACTTACGATCTGATAAAGCCCATTTAGCCCTTATTAATCTGTATTTATATATGTCCAAAAAGGCAAAATATTGATTAAAGTTGCATTATGATTCTACACATTAATAAAAATAGAATTCGGACAGAACTCGGGCCGAGCTTGGACCGAACTCGATTTGTATTATTTCAAAATATTCTACTCATTTAATATCTTCCTAATTAAGGTTTTTGCTGGTCTATTTATACATCCTTTCGTGGTTAAACATTCAGACCAATGAGAAAAACTATCTCCTCCACAAACAAAAATCTAGTTTTCTCATATTCTCCAAACCTCGGATTCTCTCTTTTGTCCCATTATGCTAAACATCGGAGAATTCAATGATTTCATCTTTAGAAACCTAGAAAACACTATTGATTGGTTTAATGATATCTCTAAAAGAACCATCTGTCCCGACCATCCTATTGGTTTTCTTCACTATAATGACTACCTACCTATTTTTAAAAACTCCAACTTAAAGAATTTATTGCAACCCGTTCTCATATTTTTCTCAATGCTATCCAAATGTTCTATTGCAACTTTGCATATGAAAATGACACTATCACTTCTAGAGTTCGTGGTATTCTTATTGAATTCGATGTGAATGACTTGGGTAAAATTTTACGCATTCCTGCTGAAGGTAGACCTCTAGTCAACATTATGCAAGTTGAATTTGAACATGATTTAACTCTAGAATCTTTCAAAAATATTCTTTATGCCCTCATGATTGTCCACCTGGCAAATTTTATGCTTGTTATCTAAATGGTCACTTCTTTAAAATGTACCGCATTATCTTTTCTACGTTTCTACCTATGATGACGTACTATGATGATATCTCTTACTTAAAAATATCAATCTTATACCATCTGAATTTCTTCATTCATTTCATTGTTCCTCAAACCATCATCTCTCAAATGGTTCAATGTCGCAGGAAAATGCGTCCACTACTTTACGCCATATACTTGCTAACCATTTTCAGCTACTTTAGTATTTCTTTGGATACTTGCCCTCAACTCGATAAACCTTTATCACTTAATAGAGTTTGTATGATTGAGCCATCTTTACGTCTACCTTATAACTCATCCTCAAATCCAACATATATCCTACTGATTTTGTTCCTACTAATGCTTAACTACCACAAACCTTAGAATATATATTCAATCTGTTGCATGATCGCTTCCACAAAAAAGACAAATGCTATCGTATTTTTGATCACCGCCAAACTCTTCAGACTCAAGCCCTTGGCAACACCTTGTTAGATATTCAGTATACCCTCTCTCATCACCCCGCCGGACCATTTTTGATTTTTTCAGAATCCCAACCAACCAGGATTTCGTATTGATCACCCTTATGTTCATAGATATTTGGATCCAACCGATGCTTTCTTTGATCCAAATAGAACAACTGAGCCTGATGATGAAGATGAATATAAAGATAAAGATAATAACTAGATGCTATAATGGATTTGAATGTCTTAGACTTAGTTTGGTTGATCTACAATGATATTTTTAGTAAACAACTTTTATTGTATGCATGTCTTTTATGTTTAAAAACTGATGATTAATAAAAAATAATGTATTTCACTATTTACTATTAACTATTGGTTCTTCTTCTTATTATATATGTTCCACTCTCTTATTTTTTTGTCATACATAATACCTCACCGATTTCGGTTAAGCGCACCATTTCAATCAAATGACAACGGGAGAGAAGTATAACATAATACTATATACTCGACTCAAAATCAGATGTTGACTTCAGTATATCAAATTGCTCCACAATCTACGGGGGAGCCTTGCACAATCAAGACTTACAGTATCATTCATAGTTGTCAATTATCAAAATGGAGGAGATTGTTGGCCCATCCAGCCTCAGTCAAATTGGTTTTGATAGTTAACTAAACCATGTATCAATATATCATAATCTGAAGACTCAACACACCTGCTACATGCTGATTATACTACGTCATTCAAATATAATTTTTGTTACTTTATTTGAGTATAGTACTTGTGTACATTGAGTCACACTGGCATGATCCAAAGTCCACTCAAACATACCCTCGAACCTAGCCACCAAATCAGTCTACATTCAAACCCAAACCTTACTAGAATAGGCAACCGAACTCGAACCAAATTTGTGCCAAACTCGGACCAAACTCGATCACCTATATAGTATAAAATCAATACAATTATTATACCCCTGATTTCCTAGACCAACGTTCAAAATTTTGAATTAAAATCTACTCGAACTCTAGCCAAATTCTATTTGCCAATACCATATAAATAAGATTGAATTTTATACACTAAACATATCATTCTATTTTACAGTCTTGAATCCTTTAGTGAGCAAACATCTGAGCCTCAACCTTTCATCTCCAAGAGCAACATCTTAGCCTTCTAAGTGCTAAGTATGGTCTCGGTCTAGAAGTCTACAAGTGTTGTAAAGAGCTTGGCTCAACCAGTTTTTCTCTCTCTCTCTCTTGCTGTGAAGTTCCGAGACTTCGTATCAAATCTCGTGGTTGTAAAAAAGTGGCAAGCCTTCGGATCAAAGCTTGTGATTCATTATTGGTGATTATAGTTGATACAACTCCGAGCAAAAGTTTTTGGGACTTGACTAGTCCTTTCAGAGGAAAACCAGTATACATCGTGGTGTTTGCATTTGATCTCTCTTACTCTTACTACTTTATATTACTGTCTTGCATATACACTGTTAGCTGTCTTCAATCTATTTAATTTTAATTAGGTAGATTATTTCACTTCACTCTATTCACCCCCCTCTAGAATTTTCCCCCTCTAGAGTTTTTCTACGGTCCTTCATATCAAGATATCAAGCAACATTTTTGGTAGAACGGGATAAAGTGGAAGATAGCATAATTTATCTCTCGATGTTTGGTATGCCAGCAAGTAAAGGCCGACCAGTAGAGACCAGTAGGATTATTACAACCTCTTTCTATCCCGGGGTGGAAGTGAGAGTATATCACGTTGGACCTTGTGACTGGTTTACCTAGATCCATAACTGGTCGTGATGCAGTTTGGGTAAAAATGGATCAACTTACGTAAGTAGATTATTTTCTTCCTTTTCGAGTAGGACAATCTACAGAGCAGTTGAAAGAGATATATATGCGACAAATAGTAAGACAATACAGTATTTTGGTAAGTATCATATCAGATCGAGATACTCGATTCACCTCTCATTTTTTGAAGAGCTTGCACTAGAGTCTAGGCACCAAGTTGAGGTTCAGTACCGCTTATCATCCTCAGACAGATAGGTAGTTAGAAAGAACTATTCATACATTATAAGACATGTTGCGGACTTATACTTTAGATTTTGAAGGGTCTTGGGAGGATCACCTTCATCTCTTCGAGTTCTCGTATAACAACAATTATCAGGACAATATTCAGATGGCACCCTTCGAGGTATTATATGGGAGAAAGTGCATGTCACCCTTGGCATAGGATGATATTAGTGAGCGAAAGATGTTAGGCCCCAAGATGATCACACAAATAGTAGAAGTTGTCTAGAAGATCAGAGAGTGACTTCAGGTTGTGCAGGACAGGCATCGTCATTAGTTGGATTAACACCGTAGGCCTTTAGAGTTTTGTGTCGGCAACCACGTATTCTTACGGATTTTTTAACCCATAGAGTCATTAGGTTCGGGGTCCACGGGAAGCATAGTCCATGATACGTCGGTCCGTTCGATTACCTCGAACGGGTAGGCGATGTTGCTTATCGTCTTGCCTTTTTTCCTTTGCTACGTGAGTTGCACGATGTATTTCATGTATCTCAGTTACGTAGGTATGTCTCATATCAGAGTCATATCCTCCATAATTCCAAGCTAGTCATTGGTACTGACTTGTCTTACGAGAAGCAACCTGTATCCCTTTTGGACCGAAGGGAGAATGTACTCAAGAATCAGACTATTAGTCTCGTCCGAGTTGCTTGTGGTCATCACCCTTTGGGAGAGTCGATGTGGGAGCACGAGGATAATATTCGGTCTCAATATCTGTACCTATTCGACTAAGAAGGTATATTTGTTCCTGTGACTTCATATATCGAATCTCGTGATTCACTTATCCATGCAGTTTGATGTTGCTTTTCTTTATTATATGTTTAGATTTGATTGCATATGTAGATATGCTTGTAGCTAGCATAGTGGTTGATCTAATTTCTCAAGCTAGCATTGGGTCTGAATTATGAGGACATAATTTTTTTAAGGTGGGTAGAGATGTCACTCTCCGTTCCCGATATACGTATTTGGGATGTAGTATTTCTTGCTTATATGGTAATTAGGTTGCATGGAGAGTAAACCCATTCTTTGGTTTAGATTGGTTCATGGTTTATTTGTTTGGGTTAGTTTTGTCATAACTTGGACCTATGGTCTAAACCTCAAGCCCTAACTATATAAGTCAACTTCTTTCTCTCTTCCCTTATTTTCTTATTTTTCTCTCTTTCTTCATTTTAGGCAAGTACACCTTGCATGACATAGAGAAACTCTTAGATTTTAATTTATGCTTTTTTCTTGCATTTTATTAGTATAATATGTGTGAATTATGATTCTAAGCACTTTAATACTTGGAGTTTTTGATTTTGATGGATAGATATGAGTAGATCTACATTTAAAGATTAGGGTTTTTATGGGTTTTACGTATTTTCTTGGTTTTGATCTCTTTAAACTTGGTATCTTTAAAAAATAGTTGTTCCATGTAATAGAGCATTCTATTTCGTGCAGTTTTGACTTTTTCTTCACTTGATTTGGAGTTAAAATAAGGTTTTAGGAAGAAAATAAATTTTGCTTTTGAGCTTTCCGCCATGGCTGAACTTGTTGTTTGTAGAAGGCGAAGTGTTCATGCGGCCAACACCTATGCAATAGAGAGTGCTATGCGGCCTGAACTCTTTGTCGCATATACCTTCCATCTTGCGTCCATCTTGTTGGATGCATGATTGATTTATACACATGCGTTCTGAAGCTAAGTACTTCAAAAAGTCTCAAACGACGGAACTCCTTGTATTGCACTCGCTGAACGAATGAGAACTTCACTAAGTGCAAGCAAGTTGTCTAAGCGGCAAGCGTGTTATGCGGCGAGCGTGTAATGCGGCGAGCATGTCTATGCAGCGAGCATGTTATGCGATAAGCGTGTTAAGTGGCGAGCATGTTATGCGGCGAGCATGTTATGCGACGAGTGTGTTATGCGACAAGCATAACCATGAGGCAAGATGTCAATGAGGCGAGCTATTTTCATGCACGTATATTTTATTGTTTAGCTTGGTTTAGATATTTTATTGGATTTTATGCGTAATTTCGATGACTGTAAGTAAGATTAGACTCAGTAGCTATATGTCGGACCTGATTTTGTGCTTGACCCAACCCTATATAAAAATATACCATACGCCAAGTAACTTTAACTATCGATGTGCCTGACTCGACCATGTGTTGCTGGGTGCTAGAACTCATATGATTTACCAAACATTGGTAACCTGACTCGACTATTAGTATCCGTGCTGACATACTTACTATCTGCTATGTGTTCCCACGTGCTAAGTATTCCTACGTGATTATGTTACATGTTCTACACTGAGGTATACCTACGTGCTATGCGACATGTGATATGATACGATTCCTCCAACATGGACATGGTAGTTGGTCAATAACCAATCGTGGCTAGGACTTGTGTTGATTGTTGCATCACGCTGGATGAATCAAAATTAAATTACCAAGTGATAAAGTGGATTCGCATCCAGTGTGCCCGTACTATGGTATAACATATAAGGGGAGTAATATGTGACCACGCCATATGATTCTAAATAACCGTAGGGTTAACTAGGCAACTAAAAACTTATAGAGCATTGGGAGGGACGAAATCCCGAGATCGTGCTTAACTAGCCACCCTCAATCATTTGGGGAGTAAAGTCTAACCCCATTCGGATATTATTTAAATCATTATTAGTGGATTATAATATTCCACTATTATATTGTACTATGTGTCCTATGAGACACGGTGGCCTTACGATGGACGTTGCATGCATAATATCTCTAGGATAACCCTGACTCTACCTAGCAAGCCATACAAGTGATTGATCGATACTGTAATTAAACTTGTTGTTCATTGTATCTTCTGTTAAATAATTTAGGGACATGGACTTTCATAGTACAATGGTCTAACCGTTGTCATTGTTTGGTTGTAGGGTTAGATTATTGTATCACAATAGGCTATAGACTGAAACTATGAGACATAACTATATATATATATGTTTATTTCCCTCTAGTTTTGTTTCTTCATTCGTGCTTCCTTTGTGGTACTTACTATTTGGGGTCTAACTCTATTAGTTTTGCATGGTCAGGTTTAGAGCCAGCACCCGAGGATCTAGCGTACTTCCCCCTGAACAATGGCGTGCACCCGACGGATGGCCGCTGAGGGACATGAGTGGGTTTCTTCTTTCCTGCTCGATATTGTACATTTTACTCTTTTGGGCGTTTAGCTACCGGCACTTATTAGCCGTAGATCTGGACATTTAGTTTTCTTACATGATTGTAATTAATCAGACTACAGCTGATCATGGTCATGTACTTTTGCTACTAAGCCACCTTCTCATTTTGTACAACTGATTTCTAGAATATTTTATTGGAACAATTGGGGCACCTTTCAGCTTTATCATACATGTTCTATGTTTGTTATTCTTGTTTGATTAATTGAGACATTAGATGTTCTATATGACCCCAGTGACTTGCTTGTAGTATGCACTCCCTTGTCTAGCTACAGCTATTATCGCCGTACGACATTCCATACCTTGTACGGGATAGCTGGCCATGTCCGTCTGTGTATTCCGATAGTGGGGTGTGACACCACCCTCTACTTAATTAACTCTCTCTTTTGTGCTCTGTTTAGTTATTTAGATAATAAATTAATAGTTGATTCCATAAATTCATAGATAAATTTATTCTTAAGTTAAATTAATTGTTGATTCTCTATTCTTTAACTTTCTAATCTTAAAACTTTAAATCATATTGTAACGTACTAAAATAATAATTAAAATTTAAATATATTTTACTGTGTTATATATGTTTATTTTGTTTATTATCTTTTATATATTTAATTTAATTAGAATATACTTTATTAATATTTTGTTTATTGTTATTTTATCTGATAATATAAAATGTTCGAAATAGTGTTAAGAAAGTGCCGAGAAAGTACGAGTTCCATTGCCAACAACATGAATAACTAGCTAGTTCTAAACAATTTGAGCATGTATATCTTCCCATGATAATCAATTATGTTTCTCTTATATCATAACTGGCAGAGCGAACCATGGGCAAATAGGGTCATCTGACCCTACTCAATTTTTTGAATATATATATATATATATATATATATATATATATATATATATATATATATATATATATATATATATATTGTTATTAGGAACCCTACTTCTCCGGTGCGCCCCTTTTTTTTTTTCTTCGTGCTCCCCTCCACCGCGGCTGCGGTGGTTGGGTAGTATGGAGGGGCTCTCGATTTCCCCCCCCTCCTATTTCTAACCCCTCTCTGCTAGCCCTTCTTTCTCCCTCTTTCCTCCCCCACTCGTCTCCCTTTTGCTGTGGCTCTGTCTGGGTCTCCCCCAGCAAAGTCTTTGGGTCCCTTGATCCCTGATCAGAAGACGTTTTCGTTCCAAGGGGCACCAACGATTGCTTTCTCTACGGTAGAGGAGGTGATCCTCGCAACTACGTTCAAGTTGGTCTTTGAAGGCAAGTTCTTCCATGGTAAATTAAGGCTCGAGGCAGTTAGAGAGGATGTCTGTAAACTAGGTCTCCATGAAGAAGTCTCTATTGGGGCGCTCAATATCAAGTATGTTTTGATTAGGCCCTCTTTGGAGGAGGATTATCTGCGATTAATTTTGAAAGATAATTGGTTCCTTTCTAACTGTCCGATGAGGATCTTTCATTGGAATCCAAACTTTTCACTAGTAGAAGAGTCCCCTCTAGCCTCGGTGTGGATCTGCCTCCCCATTTGTTCGAGAAAGCTGTTCTTTTTGACATAGCTGAATGCATAGGGTCACCGCTTGTAATAGATGGTGCATCGTCGAAGGTCTCCAGGCTGAACAGAGGTAGAATATTTGTTGAGGTGGACATTAGTAAACCGATGATTTAGAAGATTCATATTGTACGATCAAATGAGCGCAGCTACTAATGTAGTACCCCACTCTGCGTCGGCACTATGTATCAAGATGAGTGGGCAGAACTTTGTTCTCTGATTCTTGCAAGCCTTAATAATGAATCTGAGTTTTTGAATGTTTGTTTGCTTAAAGAGAATGATAGAACCTGCCTTGCATGCTAAATAAGAGAACTAAACTAGCTTGTCTTTGAAATGAACTTGCCTGCATAACTAAGAATCCTGAAACATTTGCCTAAGAGTATGAGTTTGCATGAACATGTTCACTATCACCTGTGCTTCGAAAGAACCATATCGTGTGCTTGAATATATTTAAAGATAAGGTGGCTTGCCCCGCAACAAAGATATATGGTCTGATGGTTCGTCTCGTCTGCATCCTAAAGTCTATTTGATAGTGTTACATGCATTCACATCGGTCGGACAATGGCTATTGGTGGAAAGCAACCATGTGTCAAGGTTGCTATAGAGATAGTAAAAAGCAACCATGTGTCACTGCTGCCAATAACATTAGATAAATGAGCCATTGGTTAGCTGGATCAACCGTTGCCGATCCTGAGATACTCGGAGACCGTACTGCATATAAGATAGTTCATTGTGTTGGTTTGGATAGATGACCGCCCCTAGATGTGCATTTTGTGTCTAGATGTTCATTTGTCCCTAGAGTCTTTGAGTGTAGATCACGAGACATGCTACGCACACTCTGAAATAGAACAAACGACTTGTCTTGCTTGCTTGCTTATATATCGAATATAAACTATGTTTCAAAAGATATTTCCAAAAACAAAGTAATATGACTCCATTCTTCCGCTGCATGAAATAAACATAGGTAAAACTAGAAAGATCACTAGTAATATAATATTTTATAATATGATTACTTAGTGTTGGTTTTAATGAATGCTTGCTTCTGTTTAGTTGTTTATTCTCACCAGTACTTATAAAAGTGCTGACCCACCAACAGTTTACTTGCTTGCAGGTACTGGATCGTCCGAGGGAGCGATAGGCGTGCCCATCCCCAAGACCCAAATTTTTTGGTTTTGATTGCCTCCAGTTGCTATTATATAAAAGGGCATAATGTATGAAATGATACCTTTGTAAACAGAGAACCCAGTCCCTCGATTTGTCCTGAATACTCAGTTGGCTAAATGCATTGCATTACAATAATATCCCTCCACTGCTTACTCGATTGATGCTATGATAGCCAAACTTTAACGATGTTGCCTTGTGCGGGCAAAACCCCAGGCTCGCACGAAATCATGTTCCGGTATCAAACGGCCATACATGCCCTGTGGGAGCACCGAGGTAAGATGATTCACGTCCGGCGCGCCGAGGCACGGTGATTCGTGTCCGGTTCCACTGCGGGGGAATGATGGTCAAGAGGCCCTCGGGGCCGGGGCATGACATAATGGTATCAGAGCAGATTCGATTCTTGCCCAATCCGTTGCTATGACTCTGAGATATGCTCGATATGGTATTGCAATAGAACGTTCCATACAATAGGTAATAGAGCGTTCCATACAATAAGTCCATAGATATTCTCAAAGTACAAATATTTTTTGGACTTGATTATTTTGATTGAGTACGGCGAGGGATGGGGACTATCGTTGCTCGAAATATCGAGAAGTTTATCCTTGAAGTTTCGAGGACGAAACTTTTTATTGGTGGGTAAGTATGTAGTACCCCGCTCCCCGTCGAAACTATGTATCAAGGTGAGTGGGCAGAACTTCATTCTCTGATTCTTGTACCCCTTAATAATGAATCTGAGTTTTTGAATGCTTGTTTGCTTAAAGAGAATGATAGAACATGCCTTGCATGCTAAATAAGAGAACTCACCTATCTTGTCTTTAAAACAAACTTGCCTGCATAACTAAGAATCTTGAAATGCTTGCCTAAGAGTATGAGTTTGCATGAACATGTTCACTATCGCAAGTACTTTGAGAGAACCATATCGTGTGCTTGAATATGTCTAAAGATAAGGCGGCTTGCCCCATAACAAAGATATATGGTTTGATGGTTCGTCTCGTCTGTATCATAAAGTTTATTTGATAGTATTTCATGCATTCGTATCGATCGAATAATGGCTATTGGTGGAAAGCCACCATGTGTCACGGCTGCTACAGAGATAGTGGAAAGCAACCATGTGTCATGGCTGCTAATAGCATCAGATAAATAAGCCATTGGTTAGCTGGATTAACCGTTGTTGATCCTGAGATACTCGGGGACCGTACTACATATAAGATAGTTTATTGTGTTGGCTTGGATAGAGGATCGCCCCTAGATGTGCATTTTGTGTCTAGATGTGCATTTGTCCCTAGAGTCTTTGAGTATAGCTCACGAGACATGCTGCGCACACCCTGAACAGAACAAACGACTTGTCTTGCTTGCTTGCTTATATATCGAATATGAACTATGTTTCAAAAGATGTTTCTAAAAACAAAGTAATATGACTCTGTTCTTCTGCTGCATGAAATAAACATAGGTAAAACTAGAAAGATCACTAGTAATGTAATGTTTTATAACATGATTACTTAGTGTTGGTTTTAGTAAATGCTTGCTCTATTCAGTTGTTTATTCTCACCAGTACTTATAAAAGTGCTGACCCACCAACAGTTTACTTGCTTGCAGGTACTGGATCGTCCGAGGGAGCGATAGGCGTGCCTCATCCCCAAGACCCGAAAATTCTGGTTTTGATTGCCTCGAGTTGCTATCGTATAAAAGGGCAAAATGTATGGAACGATGCCTTTGTATACAGAGAACCTAGTCCCTCGATTTATCCCGAATACTCAGTTGGCAAAATGCATTACATTGCAACAATGTCACTCCGCTGCTTACTCGATTGATGCTATGATAGCCAAACTTTAACGATGGTGCCTTGTGCGGGCACAACCCCAGGCTCGTACGGCATCACGTCCTGATATCAAACGGCCATACGCACCCCACGGGAGCATCGAGGCGGGGTAATTTATGTCCTGTGTGTCTAGATGCGGTAATTCGCGTCTGGTTTCGTCGCGGAGGAACGATGGTCAGTAGGCCCTCGGGGCCTGGGCATGACATCTAGAAAGTGATTGAGTAAGAAGCTTTTTCTTTGTTTTTCCCTATATATCGATATTATGGGTGGGTAGTAGAGCATTATAAAATAAAGCATCTAGAAGGAGGAGAGGTGGAAGCAGTGAAGGTAGAGATAGCAGAAGCAGAGAGGAGAAGGAAAGGAAAAAGAATCAACTTCGATCAAAGCTACCAAACTATCAGTATTGTGAAAAGACCCAACTTGATAGAGATTATCCCTGCAGGAAAGAAGGAAAGAGATGATCAGAAGCTAGGACAGGAGGGTCCTCAAGTTGAGGGGAGACTGTTGGACAAGGAGGCCACTTTAGATGGTCAGGTGGAAGCTCTAGGGCAAGGAAGAAATAGAGGAATTTTTGGGACAAGGAGAAGCAACGGAGAAGGGGAACCAAGTCGAGATAGAATATTAAAAGACTGGGCAAGCAGTAATAAGAGTAGTAGAAATAGACTCAATGAGGAAGGAAGGTAAGATAGTACTAGATACAATTATGAAAACAAAAGAAACAGAGGAGGAAGTAATAAAGCAAGGGAAGTAGAAGGAAAAAAAAGGCCAGCTGATGGCTGCAGTCACAGAGGCAAGGAAGAAAATAAGACAAAATATGGAGGCAATAGGCCCAGATGGGTCAAAAAATAAAGAACCAAATGTTATAGAATACGATAGGATAGCCTGTGAAGAGATGACAGAACAAGCAGAGGCTGAGGAGTCAAGAGAGAGACATGGTGATTGGCAACATTGAAGTAAAGCAGGAGGAAGGCAATCCAGAAAACAAGGTGGCAGAGAAGCTAAAGAGGGCCCAAGTGAGAAAATGGGGAGAATCAGTGGAAAGGGATGGAGTGATAATACTAGTTGGGAGGCTACAAAGATAGAGAGAGTAAAAAAGAAGACAAGAAAATGGATAACTCAACTGCAAGAAAAGCAGATACAGAAGGAGAACTCTATGATACGTCGTTCAGCGACTAAAATTCTAGCAACTGTGCCTACCCCCTCTGTTGTTAATGTCTAAATTCCTTATATGGAATGTGAGAGGGATGACAAACAAGCAATCTTTAAATAGAGTTCATATGCTATGCAGGATACACAAAGTGGAGTTATTAGCCATTATTGAGACAAAAAAGTTAAGCCGATAAACTGTGTTCCTATGAAATAAAACTTGGGTTTAACCAAAGTTTAAAGGGGACATTTGGCTTATGTCAAAAAAGGACATAAACATGAAGATATTAGAAGGACTTTGATCAGGCTACTTCAGTATTAATTGATGGTGCTAGAATGGTAGATAAGTTTTTATTAACTATAGTATATGGCGGTAAAACGGTTAAGGATAGGAGATTGCTTTGGGTGGAACTTATCCAGGTGCAGGGAAACAATCTGAACATTCCGTGGGTGTACAGAGGAGACTACAATGCGGTGGTTAGGACTGAGGAGGGGATGGAAGGGTTGTCAACGACTTCGATGTTTAATTTTGCACACTTTATATTCCACGCCAATCTCGAGACGATTTAGTGGGAGTGAGTTCACTTGGTGCAACAAACAAGTCAGGGAGAAGTGCCAGAGATCCAGTTGGATAGAGTGCTAGTATCCAACCAGTGGTCGAAAAAGGGTCTTTAGCACTACATTGGAGCATCTTAAGGACACCGAATGGGACCATTGCCCGTTGTTGATTGAACTGAAATACAATAAGCCATCGGGTAAGAAGAGCTTTAAATTTTTGCATTTTTGGATGGAACGCCCAGACTTTCTGAAGGTGGTGGATAAAGCATGAAAGACGACCAATCATGAGAACCCGTTAGTTAGGATCTCTATGCATCTTAAGGAAGTTAGGAGAGTGCTTGGGGGATAGAGTAGAGAGGCATACGATGACATTTTCCAGGAGGTCTGGAAGGCAGAAGATGCAGTATTGAGGGAGACGCTACAGGATAATTTGCACGATAATCTAACCACTAGAGCGGAGCTGAATGAGGAAAAAGTGTTATTGAAGAAGGGTATAGCCACGGAGGCCATGTATTGGAAACATAAAGATAGGGTGCATTAAGACCTAGATGGAGACAAAAATACGAGTTATTTTCATAGGTATGTGAAGAGTAGGCGCAAGACTCTTCATATATACTAGATCGCCAATAGAGCAGGTAACATCCAGAGTAGGCCTAAGGATATTCAAGTGGCGGCTATGGACTACTACTCTGCACTGCTTTCCAAAGAGATGGTTAGTAGAGATACTAACTTGATTGGGAATATTTCGTGACTTTTTACTAAAGGGAAGAACTTGACTTATCTCGGGACCTGACAAAGGAAGATATCAAGAGTACAATTTTTACGATAAGAACCGACAGTGCCGCGGGAACATATGGCTTTTCTGGGTTTTTTTTCCAGAAATCCTGGAAGATTATTAGTAAAGATGTGTATTAAGCAGTAACTATGTTCTTACAGGGACTGGAGCTTCTAAGGGGGATTACTAGCACTCTCCTTATATTAGTGCCTAAAAATACTAATCTGGTCTCCTTCGTGGATTTTTGGCCCCTGAGCATGTGCAACTTTATGAATAAAATTATCTCCAAAATCTGTGCTAACAGGATGGTGGACATTCTTCCCAGCATTATTTTGAGGGAATAAAGTGCTTTTATGCAAGGAAGAGGGATTGTAGATAACATCCTACTAGCCCAAGAGTTAGTCAACTACATAGGGAACTCTAAATGGGAAGGGAATGTGGCTATCAAGGCAGACATGGAGAAGGCTTATGACAGATTAGATTGGAATTTTCTGATATGGGTTTTGAGAACATTTGGATTCTATGAAAAGTGGGTTGATATACTCTGGAGGGCGGTGTCCAATTGTTGGTTCTCTCCGTTGGTTAACGAAATTATTTTTACCTCTCATAGAGAAGATTCAAAAAAGAATTGCAGGGTGGCACAACTGTCATGGCCTAGTACTGGTATATGGAGACGGATATGGACAACTCTCCCATACAAGGTATAAAATATTGTACGGCGGTCACATCTGTAACTAGATAAGGGTACATACTATAAGCAAGTCACTTAGGGTCACACAACATATCTATTGTCTCATTCAACCAAGCAAGAACAATAAACATAAAACATATATGACAAGGAAGTAAGGCATCCCAAATGCCCTGCCACGATATTCTGGAAACCAGTTGTGCAAAATAAGAAAGCTGACAGAGTATCAAAACTACATGACCATGATCAGCTGCAGTCTGATTAATTACAATCATGTAAGGGAAACTAAATGTCCAGATCTTACGGCAAACAAGTGCCGGTGGCTAAACGTCCAAAATAATTAAAGTGTACAATAACGAGCAGGAAAGAAGAAACCTACTCATTTTTTTCAACGGCCATCCGTCTGGTGCGCTCCATTATTCAAGAGGAAATATGCTTGATCCTCAGGTGCTGGCTCTAAATCAGGCTATGCAAAATCAGTGGGGTTACACCACAAATAACAAGTACCACAAAGGAAGCACAAATAAAGAAATAAAACTAGATTATGAAATATATATATATATATATATATATATATATATATATATATATATATAGTTTTGTCTCATAGTTTTGGTTCGTAGCCTATCGTGACACAATAATCTAACACTATAACCAAACAAGGACAAGGATTAGACCATCGCACCATGATAGTCCATATCCCTAGACTATTTGACAGCAGGTACAATACACAAACAAGCTCAGTTTCATAATCAACCAATCATTTATACGGCTTACTAGATGAAGTTCAGGTTATCCCATAGATATTATGCATATAGGAATCCTCAGATAAACCAGGTACTAGTAGGGTTAGCCGAGCCATAAATTGTCGCATAACATATAGTATTGCGCACCGGTCCCTCGTAAGGCCACCGTACTAAGAACCTATAGAACACATAGTATAGTATAATAATCAAATATTGTCATCCACTAATGGGGATTAAAATAATATCTATGGGGACTTGCTTGTATACCCCAATTCAGATGACTGGAGGTGGCTAATTAGGCACGATCTCAAGATTTTATTCCCTTCTAATGCTTTACAAGTTTAGTTACCTAGTTAACCCTATTGGTAACTGGAATCATATGGCATAATCACATAGTATTTCCCTTATATGATGTACCATAGTATAACCATGCTAGATATGAATCCACTTATCACTTTGTAGTTCAACTTGGATTCACCCCAGCTTGATGCAACAATCAACAGATCCTAGCCATGATTGGTCATTGACTAACCCTTATGTCCATGCTGGAGATTAAGTCATATCACACGTCACATAGTGCATAGGTACACTATAGTATAAATATGTAATATAATCGTGTAGGAACACTTAGCACGTAGTAAGTGTATCAATACAGATACAATTGGTCGGGTCATGGAACATAGATGGGTCTAATACACTTATGGTCATCAAAGTCACACATATATCCCATAAAGTCGAAAGGAACATTCAACAAAACTAGTCCAATAAAGTGTGTACAAGGGGCCGCATAAACGAATAAGGATCAAGACTGCATGGGGATCAGTTGTCGTATAGAATCAGTTTTCGTATAGGTCTAGGCCACATAGGATCAGTTGTCGCATAAGAAGGGTCGCATAGCCGCATGGGTCGCATGGTCGCTGACCATAGGGGTTGCATGAGCTCAAGGCCATATGACCGCATAAGTTCAGACTGCATGGCCGCATGAGCTCAGACCGCATGGCCACATGAGTTTAGGCTGCATGGCTGCATGGGTCGCTTGGTCGTTGAATGTAGAGATCGCATGAGCTCAAGGCCGCATAACCATATAAGTTCAGACCGTATGGCCGCATGAGCTTAGACCGCATGACCGCATGAGTTCAGGCCACATGGCTGCATACGTCTCCATCTTCTCCATGCAGCAGTTCAGCCATGGCGAGAAGTCCAAAAGTTAAAAATTTGTTTCCTTCATAAAAACTTTATTTTAACTCCGAATTGAGTAAACCAAAAGCCAAAATGCTCAAAATGAAGTGCTCTATCTATCGCAAAACTATTATTCGAAATACTATATTTTAGTAGATCATAAAAATCCTAAACTTAGAATGCAGATCTACTAAAATCCATCCTTTAAAACTGAAAACCCCAAGTACTAAAAGTGATTATAATTATCATTAGCACATAATAGACTAATAAAATACAAAAAAAGCAATAATAAAAAAAAATGATTTCTTCTTGTGGTGCAAGGTGTACTTGCCTAAATGAAGGAAGAAGTGGAAATAGTGAGAATGAGGTAAAAGAGAGAAAGATGTTGGGTTTTATATTTAGGATTTGAGGATTAGACCATGGGTTTAACTCATGAATGAACCAACCCAACAATTAAACATGGGTTTAATTATACAAAGAATGAGTCTAGTCTCCATGCATGCAACCTAATTAATCATGTAAGCAAGAAATACTTTAAGCAGAAAATAAATATATGCCAAAATATATATTTTGAAAATGGGGAGTGACACAATAATATACTATCAATGGGAGGAAAATTAGTGCTGCTGAAAATATGCTAGGATCGATACTGGTGTACACCCTAGCAAATTGTAACCCGCCTGGGATGGTAGTGGAGTATATAGAGCAGTTATTCATCAGCATTTTCTGGGGGCACAAGGATAGACAAGAGAAAAGGATATGGGCGAGCTAAAAGAGTATCGCGAGGCCTTACGTCACCGGAGGGATGGGACTGAGGGCCATTATAGAAGTCATTGATGCTTTTACTGGAAAGTTGTGGTGGAAGCTTTGGGTCGAACGGTCTCTGTGGACTGACTACATGAAAGGTAGGTAATTCAAAAGATGTCACCTTGCTAATACTATTGCGAATAGCCCGGCGTCTCAGGTATGGAGGAGGTTACTTCGAGGAAGGAAGATATGCAAGAATCAAATTCAGATGATGATCGGCAGAGAAGACTGTGACTTGATGTGACAGAGCTGGACGAGATCGGGGTTGCTCAGGCCATTATTTGCGGGCTCCAAGTTAAGCCTGGTAAGACAGTTATGGGGAAAGGAGATTTTGGATGGAGGTTCAATGTCATTAGCTGAACTGTCCGGGAGGAGGCGACATCGATTATAAGGAACTGGGGCCTTAAAGTGACAGATAAGAAAGATGAGTTACTGTGGAGATACAATAGATCGGGGAAGGTTTTGACCAAATTAGCATGGGAGACGGTGAGGATGAGATGAGGTGATACCTGAGATGGTGGGGGTATGGAACAAAAAATTCCCAGCTAAGTGGAAGGTGCTTCTTTGGAGGACATGGTTAGCCAAGTTACCAACAAATGATACACTTAGGACCATGGGATACCACCTGTCGTCAAGTTATTATTATTGTACGAAGCAGAAAGCAGAGACTTTGGACCATATTTTGTAGGAGGGGGCGATTGTGAGGTAGTATGGGATCAGATCGAGAACGGGTGTGACTTCAAGGCGGTAGGGATTGGTGTCAACGGGAGCCTTAAAGAATGGTGAAAAGAGAGCAACTCATTAAAAAGTAAAATAAAGGCGACAACGGTAGTTTAGGTTTTATGGAAAAATAGGAACAAGTGGAGGTAAGAGGGATACTCTTAATCGGTGGAGCAGCGGACTCGTAAGGCTTTTAGGTAAAGGGACAAATTCTGGTAGGAAGAGGTTTGGGAGTGGTTCCTGGTTATTTTCACAGCTGGTTATACCTTTTGTATTTTTGGGGCGGCTCATGTTTGTGACCGGGTATATTCATTTTTTTATAGCTGTGCTTTTAATGATCAATAAAATTTTTCCTTCTTAAATATATATTAGAAACACTAAAAAATGGACTATATTTTTGTGTGCTCCTCTCTCCGAGTCTCCTTGTCGTGTGTCTATGTCTCTCTTATCATGCCCCGATTCTAATGAATCGAAAGTAGCCACGAGCGAAATGCCGTACAAGTCTAGATTGCATTTGTACAAGGCAACAAGATAAACAAGTCATGGTATTTCTCATAACAATAATATAACAGCAGAAAATAAGTAGACAAATTGAAGTCACAACAGAATAAAATGAATAACAACTCTTTATTGATAATGGTCTTTGAATACATAGCTTACATAAGATTAAAAAGCTTCTCAGTTACAACTGATACTTGGCCACTTGGCTTATATTGATATTTGTCGTCTTGGCTTACAATCTTATTGATACAACTGAATTACACTTTTTCATACATTATGCCCTTTATAACAGAAGATGCCTCCAATGGAAGAAGAGCTTTTGCGCACCCCAACAATGCTTCGATGCCTCAAAATCATTCCAACCACTCCCCAAAGCTAAGTACCTAGGGATGCCCACAAATTTGGTCAGTAGATATCACATACTAGTGAGCAGAAACTAGCACACTCATCTAAACCAACACTAAGTATTCATGTGAAATGTATGCATATTACTTTAGTGATCTTTCTATTAGGGACTAGGCTCATTTCAATGATCAGAATATTCAACAACATAATTAAAGCATATCTTAGAAATAAAAGTATACATTGAATATATATAAAATTTATACATATCACATAATAACGATTCTTACCAACAATTCGCTATTCTTATCCCTGCAAAATAAGGTTTAGCCACAACATAAATAATATGAATCATTCTTACAAAGATTATTAATCTTTCATAATTATTAACATCAGCATGCATCCTAACTACATTAGGGTCATTCGTGATATGCTTTTGTACCACGAGGGACATGCCATATAGGATTTTGAAGGGCATACAAAGTGCCATTCGTGAGGTTCCAATCCCCAATGAATGTGTCGTTTATATCCGGTGCTACCAAAGTACTATGTTTCCTCCTAGGCCGAACTATCCGGGTGCCCCGGTGTATCTCGTTCGAGAAAACTTACCAAACCTTGTGCACAAGTTTTCCATAACCAAGCAACGTCTATGCAAATGAACTCTTTAAGTATAAATTGCACGGCAAGGAAATATAAGTAAAGCCTTGCGTTATCGATCCCTTTTTGTGTTACTCATTCTCATATCGATTAGTGACCCGTAGGTCCTAACTTATAGACCTTCTCGTGGCCCAGGGGTACCAAATCACATTATATACTCGCATATGAAGCGTTTCCTTCATAGTTACTATGCACTAATGTACTTATACCTGTATTGTCATGACACGCACCCAAAATAAGGGTACGAGTGAGAGCAACGCCCAGCCTATGTCGCAGGATCGGTGGTAGAACGCTGTCTGGGTCAGCTCTACTATCTAAATATCTCATAAAATATATATATATATATATATATGGTACTTGACAATTATCTCAACTCCAAACGGAGAAACTATATGGTATCTGATAAATGATAAACTATACTCAATCACAATACAAACTAAGGAAGATAAAGCACGAGATAGAATAACGAAAGAAAGTCATAATATATCCACAAGCCAAAAATAATATATACATGCCAATAACATTAATAAAAGTCTAATACACTTTAACAAATAATCTAAGCCTCCTCAGGCTCTGGTTCTTAGTCCTCCTACTCTCAATGAGTATCCTCTAATAGTACGCCGTCCTTTAGCCCGTAGTAGGTAGGACACTAGTCTATGAGCCAATCATCTGAAAAATATATCCAGTCAGGATTTGAGCGAAGTATATACCTCTGAAAGCAGTTTCAATACATAATCAATCATATACAACAAATAGTAAAAAATAATACAAGATACTAAATATCAGAATAAAATGAACTAGAGTGAACAGGTAATGTACTAGAATGAAGAATAAACAATAAAATAACTGTAATATAATGAAAATAAATAAAATTAGCTAATGTGCCATAGAATACAAGTTTATTATGTGATCGGTTTAGGTTGAACATGAATACAATATGGTAACTCGATTACACGTGTGATATGTAATCAACATGTACACGAATACACTTGGGCTTGATCACATAATCAACTCCTATTCCCCCATCCCCAACCAATACCAATGGAGCCAATCAGGACACATTACGAACATAAATATGGACATACTGAACACGAGCAGTGTGTGAACACGATGTACACTAAAATCAATACCCGATACACACGATAAAATATATGTAAATGAATACCCAATGAACACGGTAATTGATAACATCTCCTGACATGATCCATATAGTACCAGTCCGTGAAACCACTGTGTCAGAATCTAGTATACAGTTCTAGAACATGTGATATATACACTATCACAAAATAAAAACTAACAAAGAAATGTACTCACCTCTGGTCGGAGCAAAAGAGGTAATTCGCTGCCTAAGCTAGTGTCACCCAATCCTATAATAGAAATTTAAGTTAATTTGGTGTAATAAGGGTAAATAAGTTAAAGTGCATGCTTCTAGGCTCATTTCTAAGTTAAACTATGTCATACTAGGTTTTGATTGGTTCTCTAAGTAATTATCTTGATATAAGCTATACTAGTTTAGTACTAATTGTCTATATATATATAACTCTTGTGACTATTCACTGTCTAGTATCATACATGTTTTCTACTAACTAGTAACCTAAATGTTAACACACTAGCTAAGTTAATAGGTACTTAACTAACTAACCAACTCTAAATCTCATCTCTATTTGATACTAAGTATTATCAATTACTAATACCCCATTCCTTAACTAACTGCAATACAACCACACCTTTTAACTGACATTTAACACCAGTGCCACAACCCATATTTAGACGACTTAAGGTAATTACCTTACCTAGCTAACTATGTGATACGTTAACTAACTCACACTATAACACTTAACCTTAACATCAAACTAACTAATATATATATATATATATATATATATATATATATATTAACTGATATTTACTTAACCAAACTAACAGTAACTTACATTACTCACTGTTATCGGTTATCACTAACTGATCCCCACTGCTCAGATACTTACCTGCAGGTAAGCTCCCCTCTCTATCTTGCTGTTGCACAGCAAGTAACCCACTCCTCTGCCTACACTCCCAAATATCCAGGTACTCGAGCCTGGTATGCAATTTCAACTACACATCGCTTCCTGTCACATCTTGGAACCCAAGTACCCACATTGATGCACCAGTCCACCCTAAGCTCCCTTACTAACATGCCTGCACATTTCCTATAGTGGTTCAATGCCCCATTGTTACTGATACTCTAAGGTAACTACTGATACTTCTAAAGTCTATTACTCCTATATATTAATCCACACTCATGTAACTATAATATCCTCCTAAAAACTGATACTAACCCCTAATTAATGATACATTCCTTATCCTAAATGATACTCAGTCATCTTACTCATGCATCTAACTAGTTACCAATCTCATGATACACTATTATCAGTATTAGCCATCACTGAGCCTACTCTCAACTTAACACACACCATAGCCCAAGCCATTGCACACTCTCCATGTTTCACCACTGATACACACTCATTAGTATGTGCACAATGATACAATCTCATCAGTGTTTAAATATGAGTTCTTTTCCCTCTCTAACTGAGAATATACCATATACTAATTCAAGATACAAGCCACACACACACAACATATAACCACTCACACAACCCTCTAATACTCTATCCCCTCCTACCTTACTATCTGATATCACTCACCCCTTATATATGCCAGGCCACACTCTGCTGCCTTTGTGCAGTTACGAATGTTGCTCTTGCTGCTGCTGTAATCTATTTGCAGTTGCATGAATGCTGCTTTTGCTGCTGCTGTAATCTATTGCTATGTTGCATGAATGTTGCTCTTGCTGCTGCTGCTGCTGCAATCTATTACTATGTTGCATGAATACTGCTTTTGCTGTAGCTATAATCTATTGCTATATTGCATGAATGCTGCTCTTGTTGTTGCTGCAATCTATTGCTATGTTGTATACTGTTATTGTTGCTGCTCTTATTGAGAACCCGACACCCAGCTTCCTTACTGCCCATAACTCCTACTGCTACGGCTCTCATTGAGAACCCGACACCCATCTTACTTGCTTCCCCTTAACTCCTACTGCTAACAACCCATTATACCTCACTGCCTTCTTCCTTCTCTTGATAACAGTAAACTCCAAACACAACAACTATAACATACATGCCCTATTAGTATTAATATGCTAATATATGTATATATATATATATATATATATATATATATATATATATATATATATATTTATATAAAACTAGTACATAATGAACAATATAACAAACACCTAGGGTGTATCGTTAGGATCCTCACGATACGTTATCAATTATGATGCCAAAACTATAAATACACCATATTACCCATACGTACATCATAAACATCATAATACAACTAAAGTAACTTGCTACAAGAGAAAATTGAAGAGAATTGTGCAAAACCCTCAAAATTGGGCCCCGTGTTGTACCTATCACAAAATATCATGATACACCATATTGCCCATATGTACATCATAAATATCATATTACCTATACATGTCCATTTATAGACATGCACCTTGTCCCATAACCCCGATCTAAGTTTAATTTGATCTAATTGGTCTCATGACACACAATTGATGTGTCAAAATAGTAATTCCCCTAACATGCATACAAAACTCTGCTTTGAACTCACATTACATAGCCAAATAGCCTAGAACTTGTTCCTATAGGTAATCCTATGCCATGGGAACATTCCTAATGGTCAAATGCATGATTAAGAAGCTATAATGATTGAAAAATTCATGAAGTACCAATTGGAAGATAGATTTTTAATGAAAATATGATTGGACACGATCTAGACATGATATCTAGTTCTAAAGTTCCTTCTCCTTGTGCTCCTTGCTTCTCCAAGATTTAAAGCTCCAAGAGTGATGAATTTGAGAAGGAATTGGTGGTGAATTATGTAGAAATCAATGGAGAAAAAATAAAAAAATTGGGGATCTAGAATTTGGAAGCAAAATGAAATACAAATGAGGAGAAAAGAAAATGAGAGCCCCTCTTCAAGTGGTCGGCCCCTTACTCCTTCCCTAAGCTACATGCTAAGGTCTCAAATACCCCTACATGATGTATTATGAGGAATAATTAAGAATAGATATTTTTGGAAGTCTCTAACTAATTATAATTAAACTAATTCTTCTTGATTTAATTAATGGAATGACTAATGGGGTTGGGTCCAAGTTGGGCTCACTAATTGTTATGACAAATCTAAATAGGTCCATATGTGTCATGTCTAAATATTGGCTAGTCTCTCTAACTAACTAATAAACACAAGTCTCTAATGAAATAACTAATACTAGTCACAATAATTATTGCTTAACGTAATTAAATAATTTAATACAATCATCACATTAATATTTAATATTATATTTCTAAAATTAAATACCCATGCCAAATTACCAAATTATCTCTAGCTGGAAAAGTGAGGGTGACAATCCTACCCACCTTAGAAAAATTTTGTTCTCAAAATTAAGGAAGAAACTAACTACTAAAAGCAATCAATACAAGGAAGAAAGAATAATACCTCACGGCTCAAACAAATAAGGATATCGCTCGCGCATCTTGGCCTTCAGCTCCCAGGTACTCCCTTTTGGTGAGTGATGCCTCCATGTGATGCGTACCAAAGGAATCTTCTGGTTTTGCAGTACCTTGTCCATGTGATCCAAAATCTTCACGGACTGCTCTGGATAGCTGAGAGTCGGACGAACCTCGATCTCCGAGTGATCTAGTTCATGTCTAGGATCTGCCACATACTGTCTCAACTCCAAAACATGGAACTCGTTGTGCACTCCCTCTAATACAGATGATAAGTCTAGTTTCTAGGCTATTACACTGACCCTATCAAGAATACCGAAGATTTTGATGTACCGTGGACTAAGCTTTACGCCTCCACCAAAGTGAATAGTGCCCCGTGTTAGAGAAATCTTCAAGAAAACTAGATCCCCAACCTAGCACAAAATACAGCCTTAGAACTCTAACAAAAATAAACAATCACAAGCAATACAAAACAAAATCTATACCTCAAACTCTAATGGTCTCCGGTGGCTATCAGCCCAATGCCGTTGTCTGTCCTGCGCCACCCGAAGTTTATCCCAGATGAGCTTCACCTTCTCAGCTGCATCCACGACCATCTTTGGTCCCAATAAGGCTCTCTCACCAATATTATCCATGATAACGGAGTGTGGCATCTCCGTCCATACAACGCCTCAAATGGTGACATCTCTATACTGGCCTGGTAGTTGCTGTTGTAAGAAAACTCTACCATGTGAAGGTGATCCTACCAAGAGCCTCTAAAATCCAAAACACAGGTGTGTAGCATATCCTCGAGTGTCTGGTTAGTCCTTTCTGACTGCCCGTCTATTTGAGGGTGATTTACGGTACTAAACTTGAGCTGAGTGCCCAAGTTAGCCTGCAAACTCCTCCAGAAGTGGGATATGAAGTGACTATCCTGATCAAAGACTATGCTCTCAGGAATTCCATGCAATCTGACTATATGACTCATATATATCTTTGCAAACTTCTCCGTAGACGTATCCACTTTGAATGGCAGAAAGTGGGCTGATTTGGTTAACCTGTCTACGATGACCCAAATCGCGTCTTTTTCTTATGAAGAACGCGGAAGCCCCGAAACAAAATCTATCATCACCTGCTCCCACTTTCACTCTGGAATGGATAAAGGTTGAAGCAATCCACCTGGCCTCTGTCTCTCCATCTTTACCCACTGGCAAACCAAGCATCTGGATACGAAGCTAGCCACCTCTCGCTTCATACTATACCACCAAATATGCTCTCTCATGTCCCTATATATCTTGTCAGCATCTGGATGCTTAAAGTACTGAGAGCAATGTGCCTCCTGAAGAACCTCCTCGAACAATGCTCCACTCGGTACACACAACCTGGTATCGTATCGCAATGATCCATCATCTGCAATACTGAAGTCTTTTGCCAACTCTATCTGGACCTGCACTCTGATGCTCCTCAGAGACTCATCCTCGAACTGTGTGGCTCTGATCTGGTCCATCAACTCTGACTATACCTGAAGTCCCTATATCTGTGCCATAATCCAAGAACTAATACCTCAATACCCAAACTATCAAGATCGGCCAATAAATGTATGTCCCTTGTCAAGTACATAGCCACTGGGTACCTGCTCAAGGCATCCACGACTATGTTGGCCTTCCCTGGATGGTACTGCAAAGCAATGTCAAAGTCATTCATCAACTCCAACCACCGTCGCTGCCTTATGTTGAGCTCTTTTTGTGTAAACACATACTTCAAGCTCTTATGATCTATAAAGATCTCTACCCGCTCTCCATACAAGTAGTGCTTCCATAGTTTAAGAGCAAAAATAACTGCTACAAACTCTATGTCATGGGTAGGGTAATTTTTCTTATGTAGGCCTAATTTCCTGGAAGCATAGGCAATCACCTTTCCGTTCTGCTGCAACACACAACCCAAACCCTTACCCGATGTATCACTATATATAGAAAATCCTCCTGCTCCTGATGGCAATGTCAACACTAGAGCTGTAGTCAACCTCTTCTTCAGCTCCTCAAAAGAAGACTGACAATCCTCAGTCCAAACGAACTACGCTTCCTTCCTGGTTAGTCTAGTCATTGGCTCCACAATCCTGGAAAAATCCTGAATAAATCTTTGATAATAGCCTGCTAATCCAAGAAAACTCCTGATCTTTGCCATTGAACTCGGGGTAGACCATGACTCAACTTCTGAAATCTTCTTCGGGTCTTCTGAGATCCCGTCTCCTGTAATCACATGCCTGAGGAATTCAACCTTATCAAGGAAGAACTCACACTTCGAAAGCTTGCCATATAGCTTCTTCTTCCTGAGGATTTCTAGAACTATCCTCAGATATTTCTCATGCTCCTCCGAGGTCTTCAAATAAATCAATATATAATTAATGAATACTACCACAAACTAATCTAAGAACTGATGAAACACCTTATTCATCAAGTTTATGAATACCGTCGGGGCATTGGTCAACCCAAACGACATTACTAAGAACTCAAATTGCCCATACTGAGTCCTGAAAGCTATCTTTGGAATGTCTTCCTTCTTCACTTTTACCTGGTGGTACCCCAATCTCAAGTCTATTTTTGAAACTACCTTCACTCCGCTCAGCTGATCAAATAAATCGTCAATCTGTGACAACAGGTATTTATTCTTGATAGTGAGATTGTTGAGTGTCATGTAGTCGATAAATATTTATACTGACCCATTCTTCTTTGGTGCAAATAATACTGGAGCACCCCAAGGTAATAAACTAGAGTGGATAAAGCCTTTATCCTATAATTCATCCACCTGGTTCTTCAACTCTGCCAGTTCGCTGTTGTTTACTTTATAGACGTGCTGTGATATCAGCTTTGTGCCTGGCATCAAGTCTATAGAGAACTCTACATCTCTGTCTGGTGGCAACCCCAATAACTCCTCCAAAAAGATGTCCATATACTCTGCAATAAATGGATGTAGCAGCTCTTATTCTTCCACCATAGCTCCACAGAAATCTTCCTCGCTATGCTCTGCTTCTTCTCTGACGAACTCAAATTCTGGCGCTCTTGGTATCTGAAATAAAACTCTGCCTCCATGATAATCAATACTAGCATGGTGCCTACTCAACCAATCTATCCCGAGTACTATATCGTAGCTAAAAAGTGGCATTACGAGTAGACACACGCTCAACTCCCGGCCTTCCAAAGAAACCCTCCAATCTTTACAAACATCATTGACCAGGAGAATGCTACCCTCGGTCATGATCTTGCAAGTCCTCGCCAATGGTTCAGTCTCAAGGTGATATTTCAGAGCAAAAGATACAGATACAAAACTATGTGAAGCACCAAAATCTAATAAAGCATGAGTTGGAAAAGAATCAAGATAGACTAAACCTGAAATAACATCACCGACTGGCTCCTCCTTCTCGATTGTCAAGGCAAAATCTCGCCCCTGTCGCTGGGCACTTCTCTGCTGCTGCTGGTGCTGAGCGAACTTCTATTGTTGTGGTGGTAGAGGAGGTACTCTCTGCTGTCCCGCTGGTGGTCTCACGGGTGCTCTTTGTGAGTTAGCTCCATCATGAGCTGGAAGAGCTAGAGATTTAGGACAAGCCCTCAACTGATGGTCTCCTGATAAGAAGAATAAGCACTGGCCTAATCTCATCTTGCATGCATCCCATCCATGTCCTTGCTTCTTACAGAATGAGAAAGGAATAGCTGGCCTCTGGATCTAGTATATCTGCTATACCGACGCTCTAGCTGGTCCATGATACTGCTGCTTCGGCTGCTGGAAGTGACTTTAGTGCTGCTGCTAAAAATGAGGCCGCTTTATTGGTCCCGTATTAATACTAGATCCTCCTATGTCCCTCGGTCTCTTGGAACCAAGCTCTAAATTATCCTCTGCCCGCTGTACCTTTCTCAGAATGTCCTCAAAAGTAGCGGTGGGATCTCCATTCGTATATGATTTGATATTCTTGTTCAGGCCCTTCCTGAACTTTCTGGCTTTTCCTCTAGGATTCTGCCCCGCTATAAAGTGACCTAATCTTGAATACTCCGTCGCATACTTATCTACCGTCATACCTCCCTGAACGAGGTACTGAAACTGGCTCTCTAGAGATGTCAGAGCCACATCTGGAAAAAACTTTTCCTTAAAGAGCTCCTTAAAATATTCCTAAGTAAGTCCTGGTGCTGAGATCCTGGGGTCCATCCTGAACCAAGTCAGTGCGATGTCAAACATCATACTTCCTCCGGCCTCTACCTGCAACCTCTCTGGAATCTATGCCAGCCGCAGGTTTCGCTCAATGTCTTCTATCCAATCATCATATTTAATAATCTCTTCAGTGCCTTTAAAGTCCTTCAGCCATATCCTCTTGAAATCTATGATTGTCATGTCCCAATTCCATAGATAAGGAACTGAGTCACATGGCAATGGCCAGCAGCACACTTCGGCGGGCATCCCAATCAAAAGGCCCGTCGGAGTGCACTTAAGCTGTAAAGTATAATGAATAATCCAACACATAACACATAAATAGTCAATCTAAATCTCATCCACAGGCAACAAATATAAGAGCACATAGAGGCAATCACAACAACTAATATGCAGAAAGAAAAAGTCCCGATATAAAGTATCAAGTACAAGTACTAAAGTAGTCACACGAGAACAAACCCGCTTGTACAAAATACTGGAATGAAAGTAAGCAATAAGATAACTTGGAACGGCATCAGGTAACTAGATAGCAATACCGTCCTAAGGAAAGAGTCACTACCAATGATCAGGCAAAGTCCTCTAGAATGACCTCGTCCTCGGCAGTGGGTCCTGCTGCTGGATACGTACCCGGACCTTACTTCTCTGGGTAATCCTCGTCGTCTAAACCTGAAAGGGAACCAGGTCCTCAGAGGGACATAACAAGGTAAAAAAATACAGCATGCCAAGTATAACAGAAAGAACAAGTGCAACGACAGGGTAATCTATCATAACCAAACAAGTGTGACACAGTTTAAAGACAATGTTCGATGCGTGGGCTGTCCAAAATAAAACTATATCTCCAAACACAGAGACACACGGGGCATATCGTAGCTCCGAGCACAGAGTCACACGGTTGATACACTACTCTAGAATACAGGATCACTACATATACATATATAAGCGCGTGCAGAGGAGCCCAAACGTCTAGTAATTGTCTTTTCCTTCCCAAGCGGTCAACGATGGTGCGCTGAACCTGAACCTTTATCTAACAGTCTTGACACACAGAAATAACTTAACAGACGTGACCCTAAGGTCATCCCAGTCTATGGTCATGATGTTAGTATCAGGATACAAGAATCTGGCACGATCACAGTGTATGAGTGTCCTGGGGTATCAATATACTCAGGTACATACATCGAGGTATTATGAACATCTAACATTCATTCTAAGATGTTACGACGAACGTCTGCACCCGGTTGTGATCCGGACGCAAAGTATCGATCATAAACAAAAATACGTGCATAATGTACATAAAGAAATAATAAATATCTGTAATCTGAAATACAGGATGGCAAGGTACACTTGCCTACGTCCGGCTGCTGATGACAGGGATCCGGTACTACGTCCAAGTCCTCAGGTCCCGTAGTACCTAGAGATAAGATACAAATCCAAATCAATAATCTATCACACGTCAAACAGGGATGTGACACACATCTATACATATGCTCAGTCTCAGCTACGACTCACAGGGACAAGACGCTAGGGGGTTGACCACAGTTGACTATCGGTATGATACATCCAATCAACTAGTCATCTGTACACTATCATCGACCAATCCTTATTCTTACCATATTCATCACGTGGTTCAGTAGTTCAGGTATACTCATTCCTCGACAGTAATTACTTATTAAATATTAGGTCTTCCTTTATACAACCATCATTATCATTTCATCCAAAAATTACTGCTCATCAATAATAATTAACATGCACAAAAATCAATATAATAAACCCTAAATCTCAATGCCTATCATTTAAATTCATTTTATAAACTTATGAAGAATAATCCCTAAACTCACCTCCATTTATCCTCAAACCCTAATTCCTTGTGTATCCAAACATTTATTTTTTATTCTTATTTAAATAAACCCTAACTACTACACTAAACCTCAATAAACCTAATCTCAAGTTATTATCCATGCTCATCATCAACACTACATCTTTATCAACATGTTATATAAAGCCCTAGTTAAAAATAACACAACATGAATATAATCAAAGAGAGGGGGAGGGAGTCGACCTCGACGTGGCTCGCCGGCCGGAGGGGTGATGGTCAAAGGAGTACTGGTCAGCAGGGTAGTGGTGGCTGTGGGGGTGCAATGGTTGTGGAGGTGATGGTGCAATGGTGGTGGTGGAGATGATGGTACAATGGTGGTGGTGGAGATAATGATGCAATGGTGGTGGTGGAGATCGGGCTATGGTGGCTATGGCGGACTGGAGGGTGTCGATATCCGCCGGAGGAAGCCGAGAGAGGTGGCTGCACCGGACTGGTAGCCCGCCGGGGCTCGAGACAGTAGGGCGGTTGCATAGCAGGCTGAAGCTCGGCCGGATGTGAGCTCGTTGGGCTGGCAGTGCCGGAGCTGCGGGCTGTCGGTTGAATGCAGTAGGCCGAAGCTCATAGCTGGATACGGGGACAGCAGCCGGAGCAGTGGCGGTGCGATGATCGAGAGGAGTGCGGATGCACAGCTCGGCCGGAGCAGTGAGCAAGGGTCTCGGCAGGAGCAAAACTTCTCCAGGAAGAAGAAAGGAAGAAGAAGAAGAAAGTAAGAAGAAGAAAGGAAGAAAATAGATGGTGGCTAGGTTTTCTATGTAGAGGAGAGAGGAGAGAGGGAGGGGGATGGGGTTTCCTAGGTTTTTGGGGATTAGGGCCGGCATGGGGAAGAGGGAGGTGATGGTGACTTTTTATGGGGGTTGTGTGATGAATGGAGGGTGGTGATGTTCCCATTTCAAATGAGTGGTGAGTATGTTACATGAAGGGAATTGGTTTCTTCATGAAAAATAAGGGGAGGAGAAAAGTTGACTATGGTCAAAGAAGATGGTGGCCTCTCCATTTGGCCTTGACCAATGAGGGTGTGCCACATGTTGCAATATTTATAATTTAGCCCTTAAGTTTGGATAATTGCACAAACACATAAAATGATAGAAAAATTGTGGGGGAAATGGTGTTTGGTATTTTGTAGGGTAAGAGGGTGTTATGTGTTTGGCATGGACTTAATTAAATAGCATTGGGATTAAATGGGAATTAAAATAGGATTAGTCAAAGTTGGTATCCACGATTTAATTAGAATAAAAATGTCCCGCGCTTTTTAATTAAATGGGGGCACTTGGGGTCTAAATATGGAAGTGACACAGAGATCAAAAATGGTGTGAACTTGGAGTCAGTCTTGTACCCTTTAGTTGGTATGGCTCAACGGGTTAAGTTAGTATCTCAAAATTGATGGTAACGACACAGGTATCCGACACGGGATTAAATATAGGATTTTTGGATACGTGAAGTTGTGCAATTAATTTAGGGCACAATGGATTTGATTTTGTGTGACGGAAAAGTTCAGCGCCTAAATTTGTGGGTTAAGTCAAAAGTACAATAGTCTGATGGAATTTATGGGCTGTTGTTGGGCTCCGAATAATTTAACAATGGTAGGGCATGCCAAGAGTTTAATTAATAAATAAAAGACATATGCAACCCTACTCTAAACCTCAAATATCTGCTGCTAAACCAAAATTTTCCATCCCATACCTGACTATCTATAGAATTAATTGAGGGGGTTTACATCCTTCCCAACTTAGAAAAATTTTGTCCCCAAAATTAAAAGTAAAGCACGATAATAGCTAAGAGAATTTTAAAAACAAGCTAGTAATCAAATACGGTACGTAAATTCGTACCTTGCTCCTCAAATAAATACGGGAAACACTGTCGAATGGAATTCTCGCACTCCCAGGTCGACTCGCCTGGTAAATGATGCTTCCATGCAACTCTGACCAGTCGAATAGTCTGCCCTCTCAAAGTCTTCTCACTGTGATCGAGGATCTCAACTGGCTGCTCTACATAAGATAGACTAGGCCCGACTGTAATCTCTGAATGATCAAGCACGTGGCTAGGGTCTGCCATATATTTCCTCAACTGCGATACGTGAAATACGTCATGCACTCCTTCTAATGATGGAGGCAATACAAGACGGTAAGCCACTTCGCCAACTCGTTCCAAGATGTCAAAAGGTCCGATGTACCTTAGACTTAGCTTGCATCTGCCTCCGAATCTGATGGTACCCCGAGTAGGCAATATCCTCAAAAATACATGGTCACCTTCCTTGAACTCCAATGGTCTGCGGTGCGCATTTGTCCAATATTTCTGTCTGTCCTGTGCTGCACGCAGGTGGCTCTAAATCTGCTTAACCTTCTCCACTGTCTGTGTCATCAGCTCTGGACCAAGTATCTGACGCTCTCCCACGTCACTCCAATATACTGGTGACCTATATTTCCTGTCGTACAATGCCTCATAAGGTGCCATCTGTATGCTAGCCTGGTAGCTGTTATTGTAGGAGAATTCTACCAAGTATAGATGGTCCTTCCAAGATCCTCCAAAATCAATCATGTACGCTCTTAATATATCCTCTAATATCTGTATCGTACGCTCTGACTAGCCATCAGTCTGTGGATGATATGCAGTGCTGAACTTGAGAGGAGCTCCTAGGCTCTCCTGCATACTCTACTAAAAATATGACATAAATCTGGAATCACGATCCGATACAATGCTGACAGGCACTCCATGTAGTCGTACTATCTGTCTCATATACATGTCAGCTAATATCTTCGTGGACTGCCTAACTCTGAAGGGCAAGAAATGTGCAGACTTGGTCAGTCTGTCCACGACAACCCAAACTGCATCTTTCCTGCTAGGGCTTCACGAGATTCCTGTGATGAAATCCATGGTAATGTGTTCCCACTTCTACTCGAGAATGGGAAGCGGCTGCAATAGTCCTGCAGTCCTCTGATGTTCAGCCTTGACTTGCGGACAAACTAAACATCTTGCCACGAATCTTGTAATCTCTCTCTTCATCCCATACCACAAGAAATGTTGCCTCAAGTCTCTGTACATCTTTGTACCCCCGGGATGAATAGAATAAATCGAGCTATGAGCCTCGGTCATCAACTCTTGGCGTAGCTCGCCACTCGAAACGTATAGGCGATCTCCATACCTCAGTGTTTCGTCTTCATGAATCCTGAGTCCCGTCTGTATGCCGGCCTCTGTCCTCTCTCGTAGACATCAAAATCTCGTATCTATAGGCAGGACTGCCTTGATCCTCTCAATCAACGTAGACTGAACCTCGAGACTGGCCATCGGTCCATCCATGCCTGGTAATACAATCTTTATCCCAAGCTCCTGGAGATCCTCTAGCAATTGCCGCTGAGTCATCAAAAAGTATGCCATGGGCTTCCTGCTTAAGGCATCTGCTACTACATTCGCCTTGCCAGGGTGGTACTGTAACTCAATGTCATAATCTGTCATCAACTCTAGCCAGCGCCTCTGCTTTATGTTGAGCTCCTTCTGCGTGTAGATGTACTTCAGACTTTTATAATCTATGTAAATCTCAATATGCTTACCATAAAGGTAGTGTCTCCATAGCTTTAGTACAAATATTACTGCAGCTAGCTCTAGATCGTGCGTCAGATAGTTCTTCTCATGAACTCTCAGCTGTCTCGATGCGTAGGCTATCATCTTGTCATATTGCATCAGTACACATCCTAGTCCACTCCCAGACGTATCACTATACACTACAAATTCTCCTGATCCTGAAGGTAGTATCAAAATCGGTGCTGATGTCAAACGCTTCTTTAGCTCATCGAAAGTCGCCTGACACTCATCGGTCCAGATAAACTCCTCGCCTTTACGCGTCAGTCGCGTCATAGGCGTAGCTATCCTCGAGAAGTTTTCCATGAACCTCCGATAATATCCGGCAAGTCCGAGGAAACTCCTAACCTCTGTAACTGATGTAGGGGTAGGCCATGTCTCAATTGTAGCTATCTTCTCCGGGTAAACTGATAGTCCATCTCTGGTGATTATGTGTCCCAAAAACGGTACTCTATCCAAGCAGAACTCATATTTGCTGAGCTTGGCGTACAACCTCTCATGTCTCAACGTCTCCAACATGATCCTGAGATGTCTCTCATGCTCCTCTTGGCTCTTGGAATATACCAAGATATCGTCGATAAATACCACCACGAACTTATCTAAGTACTGGTGGAAAACATTGTTCATAAAACTCATAAATACTGCTGGCGCATTAGTTAAACCAAATGGCATGACTAAAAACTCATAGTGGCCATACTTCATCCAAAAAGCCATCTTCGGGATATCCTCTCTCCGTACCTTGATCTGATGATAACCGGATCTAAGATCGATCTTCGAGAATACACATGCACCATTAAGCTGATCAAACAAATTATTGATACGCGGCAGTGGATACTTGTTCTTTATAGTTACAACATTTAGTGCCTGTAATCGATACACAAGCATACCGTACCGTCCTTCTTTGGTACAAATAGAATGGGTGCTCCCCATAGAGATACACTAGCCCGTATGAAACTCTTATCTAAGAGATCATCTACTTGGACTTTAAACTCAACCAATTCCTTCGATGCTAGTCTGTAAACGGAAGAAGTAACTGGATCGGCTCTGGGAGTCAACTCTATAGTGAACTCAATCTCTCTGTCAGGTAGCAGTCCTGGGAGATCCTCTGAAAACACATTCTCAAACTCTGATATAAACTAAGGGTACATCAGTTCACCTTCTGCAATATGTGTCGCTAGGGTAGGTTGGACACCATGCTCTCGGGCTCCCCGAAGAAACTGAAACTCTGGGTGATCTGGGGGTCTAAAGATGACACAACCACGACGACAATCTAGCGTTGCGTGGTATTGTCTCAACCAATCCATGCCTAGGACAATGTCATAGTCCGGCATGGAGAATACCAAAAATTGGGCACGCATCTCTCGCCCGCAGACAACTACTGAACATGATTTACAAGTGTCGCTAACAGGTACTATTCTACCTCCCGTAAGAATCCTCTTAATATTCAGTAGGGGTGTGGTGGCTATTCTATGGGTAAACACAAAATTAGCAGCTATAAAAGAGTATGTGGCACCAGAATCAAATAGGACTAATGCTGGTAATGAAGCTACTAAGATAGTACCTGCGATCACTTCTCCGGCTGTCTCTGCCTCTTCTATAGTCATCGCATAGGCCTGACCATGTCTCGGTGCCGGTGCCCTCGGCTGCTGCTGTTTAGCCTACTTGAAGCGATCTTCCTGTGGGGCCAAGGGTGGCCTCCTCTGATTTTCCCCTGGTGCTGGTGGTCGATGTACTCCAGCTCCTGCGTAAGGCGGCCTCTGTCCAGGAGGCTGCTGATAAGGCCTCGGTGCTGGCAAGGCTGGCCAATGAACCATCTGTACTGGATCTCTCTGGTCAAGGCAATCCCGGATGGCATGCTGGCCCGATCCATATCTCAAACATACGCCCAGCCTCCGTCGACAGTCCCTCAACAAATGTCCCCTTTTGCCACAGAAATGGCATATGGGAACCACTGCTCCTTGCAGTGCTGCTGCTCTCTGCTGCTGCTGCTGCTGCTGTTCTAGAGGATGCTTCGCAGGTCCTCCCTGCGGGGCTCGAACTGCTGATGACGAAGCACTGGAGTACTTCAGGCTGGCCTCCATCTTGTTGATGCGGTCCTGGCGTAGTGCTGCTAGTAATACCTCAGAGTAAGAGGTGGGGGCTATAGACCCGATAAACCTCTGGGTCTCGAAACTTAGGCCTTCATAGAACTTCTCGGCCTTTGCCTCCTCAGTAGGGATTAGGTACGGTGCAAACCTGCTCAGGCGGAGGAACTCAGCATTGTATTCCTCTACAGTCATACTCCCCTGCCTGAGGTTCTAAAATCTGTCCCAAAGCTCTGCTCGGGCAGTGGAGGGTATGTACATCTCCTGGAAGAGCCTAGAGAACTCTTCCCACGTGGCACGGTCTGGTACCAAATGCTTCTCCTCTGAAAGCTACCAGTGATGCACGTTGCCAGTGAGGTGCATCCTGACGGCCGTCATCCATCGGTGTCGGGGGAGGTCAGTAGCCTCCAGCTGGTGCTGAATGCTGGTGAGCCAAGCGTGGACCTCTGTCGGCTCCTCTGTGCCAGCAAAAGGTTGTGACATAATACGACGGAAGTCTATGACAGACCCCATCGTCGATTGGTGTCCTAGCGGTGACGCCTGCCCCAAGGCCGTCATGATACTCTCTCTCAGGGTCTCAACCTGGCGCTGCTGGGCCTGCTGCTGAGCCTGCTGCTGGACCTACTGCTAGGCCTGCATCATCGCATATACTATCTGGAATATCTGTGTCCCATCTATGGGTTGCCCTGCGGGTAATGGCATATAGGTCATCTGGGGTGGGAATGATGGAGGTGGTGGTAGCTGCTGCTCCTCCTGATTCGGGATCCTCTGACCCTCAGGTCCTGCCTGATGCGAAGTCTGATGCCCGTCTGACGAAACCTCAGGCTGCCCTGATGACTGTCCCATGGGAGCTGGAGTCAACAGAAGGACCTGCTGTAGTTTCGGTTCCCCGGATGATCCTGCGTCACGGGGAACATCGCCTGGCTGCGCGACGCGTCCGCTGCGGAGATTCATAACTCTGAAAAGAAGTCATGACTGCGACCAGCGTTGAGAAAATAAACAAGATGCAATTCGATAAAAGATATCGAGATAGAGGTGTCATGTGAAGGTTTCAAACTTGTAGATGAGATTCCTAATATCTATTCCTAATTTACAGGCTCGCTTGGCACAGTCAGGTGACCAAGACAATTTAATTCGGACCTCCATGGGCCACCATAAAAACCTTGTCATGTCCTAATTCCATAGATAAGGAACTGAGTCACGTGGCAATGGCCAGCAGCACACTTCGGCAGGCATCCCAATCAAAGGACCCGTCGGAGTGCACTTAAGCTGTAAAGTACAATGAATAATCCAACACATAACACATAAATAGTCAATCTAAATCTCATCCACATGCAACAAATATAAAAGCACATAGAGGTAATCACAACAACTAATGTGCAGAAAGGAAAAGTCACGAGATAAAGTATCAAGTACAAGTACTAAAGTAGTCACACAGGAACAAACTCGCTAGTACAAAATACTGGAATGAAAGTAAGCAATAAGAAAACTTGGAACAACATCAGGTAACTAGATAGTAATACCGTCCCAAGGAAAGAGTCACTACCAGTGATCAGGCAAAGTCCTTTGGAATGATCTCGTCCTCGGTAGTGGGTCATGCTGCTGGATACGTACCCGGACCGTACTCCTCTGGGTAATCCTCGTCGCCTAAACCTGTAAGGGAACCAGATCCTCAGAGGGACATAACAAGGTACAAAAATACAGCATACCAAGTATAACAGAAAGAACAAGTACAATGACAGGGTAATCTATTATAACCAAACAAGTGTGACACAGTTTAAAGACAATATTCGACGCATGGGCTTTCTAAAATAAAACCGTAGCTCCGAACACAGAGACACACGGGGCGTACCGTAGCTCCGAACACAGAGTCACACGGGTGATAGACTACTCTAGAATACAGGATCACTACATATACATATATAAGCGCGTGCAGAGAAGCCCAAATATCTAGTAACTATTTTCCTCTTCCCAAGCGGTCAACGATGGTGTGCTGAACCTGAACCTCTATCTAACAGTCTCGTCGAATAGAAATAACTCAACAGACGCGACCCTAAGGTCATCCCAGTCTCTGGTCATGATGTTAGTATCAGGATACAGGAATCTGGCATGATCACAGTGTATGAGTGTGACCTGGGGTATCGATATACTCAGGTACGTATATCGAGGTGTTACGAATATCTAATATTCATTCTAAGACGTTACGACGAACGTCTGCACCCGGTTGTGATCCAGACGCGAAGTATCGATCGTAAACAAAAATACATGCACAATGTACATAGAGAAATAATAAATATCTGTAATCTGAAATACAGGGTGGCAAGGTACACTTGCCTGCATCCGGCTGCTGATGACGGGGATCCGGTACCACATCCAAGTCCTCAGGTCCCATAGTACCTAGAGATGAGATACAAACCCAAATCAATAATCTATCACACGTCAAACAGGGATGTGACACACATCTATACATATGCTCAGTCTCAGCTACGACTCACAGGGACAAGACGCTAGGGGGTTGACCATAGTTGACTATCAGTACGATACATCCAATCAACTAGTCATCTGTATACTATCATCGACCAATCCTCATTCTTACCATATTCATCACGTGGTTCAGTAGTTCAGGTATACTCATTCCTCGATAGTAATTACTTATTAAATATTAGGTCTTCCTTTATACAACCATCATTATCATTTCACCCAAAAATTACTACTCATCAATAATAATTAACATGCACAAAAATCAATATGATAAACACTAAATCTTAATGCATATCATTTAAATTCATTTTATAAACTTATGAAGAATAATCCCTAAAATCACCTTCATTTATCCTCAAACCCTAATTCCTTGTGTATCCAAATATTTATTTTTTATTCTTATTTAAATAAACCCTAACTACTACACTAAACCTCAATAAACCTAATCTCAAGTTATTATCCATGCTCATCATCAACACTACATCTTTATCAACATGTTATATAAAGCCCTAGTTAAAAAATAATACAACATGAATATAAATAAAGAGAGGGAGAGGGAGTCGACCTCGACGTGGCTCGCCGGCCGGAGCGGTGATGGTCGGAGGAGTGCTGGTCAGCAGGGTGGTGGTGGTTGTGGGGGTGCAATAGTGGTAGAGGTGATGGTGCAATGGTGGTGGTGGATATGGTGGTGCAATGGTGGTGGTGGAGATGATGATGCAATGGTGGTGGAGGAGATCGGGCTATGGTGGCTGCAACAGACTGGAGGGTGTCGATATCCGTCGGAGGAAGCTGAGAGAGGTGGCTGTACCGGACTGGTAGCCCGTCGGGGTTTGAGACAGTGGGGCGGTTGCACAGCAGGCCGGAGCTCGGTCGGATGTGAGCTGGTCGGGCTGGCAGTGCCGGAGCCGCGGGCTATCGGTTGAATGCAGTAGGCCGGAGCTCGTGGCTGGATGCGGGGACAACAGCTAGAGCAGTGGCAGTACGGTTATCGAGAGGAGTGCGGATGCACAGCTCGGCCGGAGCAGTGAGCAAGGGTCTCGGCCAGAGCAAAACTTCTCCAGGAAGAAGAAAGAAAGAAGAAGAAGAAAAGAAGAAAATAGATGGTGTCTCAGTTTTCTATGTAGAGGAGAGAGGAGAGAGAGATGGGGATGGGGTTTCCTAGGTTTTTGGGGATTAGGGCCGGCATGGGGAAGAGGGAGGTGATGGTCACTTTTTATAGGGGGTTGTGTGATGAATGGAGGGTGGTGATGTTCCTATTTCAAATGAGTGGTGAGGATGTTACATGAAGGGAATTGGTTTCTTCATGAAAAATAAGGGGAGGAGAAAAGTTGACTATGGTCAAAGAAGAGGGTGGCCCCTCCATTTAGCCTTGACCAATGAGGGTGTGCCATATGTTGCAATATTTGTAATTTAGCCCCTTAAGTTTGGATAATTGCACAAATACATGAAATAATGGAAAAATTATGGGGGAAATGGTGTTTGATGTTTTGTAGGGTGAGGGGGTGTTGTGTGTTTGGAATGGACTTAATTAAATGGGTATTGGGATTAAATGGGGATAAAATGGGATTAGTCAAAGTTGGTATCCCAGATTTAATTAGAACAAAAATGTCCCGCGCTTTTTAATTAAATGGGGCACTTGGGGTCTAAATTTGGAAGTGACACAAAGGTCAAAAATGGTGTGGGCTTGGAGTCAGTCTTGGACTCTTTAGTTGGTCCGGCTCAAGGGGTTAAGTTGGTATCTCAAAATTGATGGTAACGACACAGGTATCCGACATGTGATTAAATATCGAATTTTGGATACGGGAAGTTTTGTAATTAATTTAGGGCACAACGGATTTGATTTTGTATGACGGAAAAGTCCAGCGCCTAAATTGGCGGGTCAAGTCAAAAGTACAACAGTCCGATGGAATTTATGGACTTTTATTGGGCTCCGAGTAATTCAACAATGGTAGGGCACGCCAAAGATTTAATTAATAAATAACAGACATATGCAACCCTACTATAAACCTCATACATATGCTGCTAAACCAAAATTTTCTATCACATACCTGACTATCTATAAAATTAATTGAGGGGGTTTACAATGATAGTCCCCGACCGCAACTCCTGCAGGGTGAACTGAGGTAATTTCGTCTGTGGCTGGACTAAGGCGACTCTCTCAACTGCTGCGAGCACAATCGGGGGAGCATTCTCAATGCCATACTTCATAACCTCTGATTGATGCTGCTGTGCCTCCATTATCTACTGAAAGAGCTCAAACATCTGTGTCTAATCGAATGCGGATGGTTGGGATAGAAGATCTCTTGAAACTGTCGGTGTTGCCCTCTATACCGGAGGTGGAGCACCCCCGAAAGCTGCTGCAAAAATGCCCACCTGGATCGGTAAAGCGGACCTATAAAATATAGTTGCTGGAACAACGTCAACTGGTGCTTCTCTCATAGGTGATGAAGTGACCGATCTCGCTGACATTGCACCTGAGCACTGGGAACGCGTCTTCGGTAGCATCCTGAAGATAGATTGAATAAAGGATTCATTATTGAGTAAGATACGATATCATCAATAAAGGACAGATTTTATTCAAAGTAAAGAAAATATTTAATAGGTAAGGATAGCCAACAGATATTTGGAATTATTTTCTAGTTATGATTGAGTATACTCTCAGCCTAATTCCTATTTCCTAAAGCAGGCTCGTAGCAGTACTCTAGGTGAGTGGTACTACGATATCGCTCTACTTGCAATTATAGGACCTGTATGGGCCACTACTAAAAATGTGTCATGATCCGCACCTGGAATAATGGTAGAGTAGTGAGCAACGCCCAGCCAACATCGCAACATCGGCGGTAGAACGCTGTCTTGGTCAACTCTACTATCTAAATATCTTATACAATATATATACATGGTACCTAACAATTATCTCAACACCAAACGGAGGAACAATATGGTATCTGATAAATGATAAACTTTACTCAATCATAATAAAAACTAAGAAAGATAAAGCATGAGATAGAATAACGAAAGAAAGAGTCACAATACATCCACAAGCTTAAAATAATATATACATGCCAATAACCTCAACAAAAGTCTAATATAGTCTAACAAATAATCTAAGCCTTCTCAGGGTCTGGGACTAAGTTCTCCTGCTCTAAATGAGTATCCTCAAATGGTACGCCGACTTGCGGCCCGTAGTAGGTAGGACTCTGGTCTACGAGCCAATCATCTGAAAAATATATCCAATAAGGATCGGAGGGAAGTACATACCTTTGAAAGCAGTTTTAATACATAATCGAGCATATACAATAGATAATAGAAAAGAATAAAGGATAACTAGATATCAGAATAAAATAAACTAGAGTGAACATGTAATATACTAGAATGAAGAACAGATAATAGAATAACTACAATATAATGGAAATAAATAAAACTAGCTAATGTGCCATGGAATACAAATTTATTATGTGATCAGTTTAGGTTGAACACGAATACAATATGGTAACTCGATTACACATGTGATATGTAATCGACATATACATGAATACACTTGGGCTTGATTACATAATCAACTCCTATTCCCCCATCCCCAACCAATACTAATGGATCCAATCATGATATGTTACGAATACGAATATGGGCATACTGAACACGAGTAATGTGTGAACAGGAAGTACACTAAAATTAATATCCGATACATACGATAAAATATATGTGAAAGAGTACCCAGTGAATACGGTAAGGGATAACATCTCCTGACATGATCCATATAGTACCAGTCCGTGAAACCACTGTGTCGGAATCTAGTATAAAGTTCTAGAACATATGATATATGCACTATCATAAAATAAAAACTAATAGAGAAATATACTCGCCTCTGGTCCGGAGCAAACGAGGTAACTCGGTGCCTAAGCTGGTGTCACCCAATCCTATAAAGGAAATTTAAGTTAATTTAGTGTAATAAGGGTAAATAAGTTAAATTGCATGCTTCTAGGCTAATTTCTAAGTTAAACTATGTCACACTAGGTTTTGATTGGTTCTTTAAGTAATTATCTTGATATGTAAAAAGGGTAAATAAGTTAAAATGCTTGCTTCTAGGCTCATTTATAAGTTAAACTATGTCATACTAGGTTTTGATTGGTTCTTTAGGTAATTACCTTGATATAAGCTATACTAGTTTACTTCTATATATATATATAACTTTACTGACTATTCATTGTCTAGTATCAGACATGTGTGCTACTAACTGGTAACCTAAATGTTAACACACTGGCTAAGTTAATCGGTACTTAACTAACTAACCAAGATTAAATATCATCTCTATTTGATTCTAAGTATCACAAATTACTAATACCCCATACCTTAACTAACTGCAATACAACCACACCCTTTAACTGACATTTAACACCACTGCCATAACCCACATCTTGATGACTTAAGGTAATTACCCTATCTAGCTAACTATGTGATACCTTAACTAACTCACACTATAACACTTAACCTTAACATCAAACTAACTGATATATATATATATATATATATATATATATATATATATCAACTGATATTCACTTAACTAAACTAACAGTAACTTACATTACTCACTGTTATCAGTTAATCACTAACTGATCCCCACTGCTCCGATACTTACCTGTAGGTAAGGTCCCCTATCTATCTTGCTGTTGCACAACAAGTAACCCACTCCACTGCCTACTATCCCAAATATCCTGGTACTCGAGCCTGGCCTGCAATTTCTTCTACACGTTGGTTCATGTCACATCTTACAACCCAAGTACCCATATTGATGCACCAGTACACCCTTAGCTCCCTCACTAACATGCTTGCATATTTCCTATAGTGGTTCTGTACCCCATTTTACTGATACTCTAAGGTCACTATTGATACTTCTAAAGTTTATTACTCCTATGTATCAATCCACACTCATGTAAGTATAATATCCTCCTAATAACAGATACTAACCCTCAATTAATGATACATTCCTCATCCTAAAAGATACTTAGTTATCTTACTAATGCGTCTAACTAATTACCAATCTCATGATACACTGGTATCAGTATTAGCCATCACCGAGCCTACTCTCAACTTAATACAAAACATAGCCCAAGCCATTGCACACTCTCCATGTTTCACCACTGATACATACTCATCAGTGGGTGCACACTGATACAATCTCATTGGTGTTTAGACATGAGTTCTCCCCCTCTCTAATTGAGAATACACCACATACTAATTCAAGATATAAGCCACATACAAACACAAACATATAACCACTCACACAACCATCTGATACTCTATCCCCTCCTACCTTACTATCCGATATCACTCACCCCTTATATATGCCAGCCACACTCTGCTGCCTATGTGCAATTCCTGAATGCTGCTTTTGCTGCTGCTATAATCTATTTACAGTTACACGAATGCTGTTCTTGCTGCTGTTGCTGCAATATATTTCTATGTTGCATGAATGCTGCTCTTGCTGCTGCTGTAATCTATTGCTATGTTGCATGAATGCTGCTCTTGCTGCTGCTGTAATCTATTGCTATGTTGCATGAATGCTGCTCTTGCATCTGCCGTAATCTATTGCTATGCTGCATACTATTATTTTTTCTACACTTATTGAGAACCTGATACCTAGCTTCCTTGCTTTCCCATAACTCCTACTGCTACTGCTCTCATTGAGAACCTGACACCCAGCTTCCTTGCTTCCCCATAACTCTTACTGCTATTAACTCATCACACCTCACTTCCTCCTTCCTTTTCTTGATAACAGTAAACACCAAACACAACAACTATAACATACATGCCCTATTAGTATATATATATATATATATATATATATATATATATATATATATATATATATATATATATATATATATATAACTAGTACCTAATGAACAATATAACAAACACCTAGGGTGTATCGTTAGGATACTCACGATATGTTCTCAATTATGATGCCAAAACTATCAATACACCATATTACCCATACATACATATCATAAACATCATAATACAACTAAAGTAACTTGCTACAAGAGAAAATTGAAGAGAATTTTACAAAACCCCCAAAATTGGGCCCCATGTCGCACCGTATCACAAAATAGCATAATACGGCCTACACGTATCAAATTTGTGAACCTGTACCTAGTCTCATAACCCGGTTCTAAGTCTAATTTGATCTAATTGGTATCATGACACACAATTAATGTGTTAAATTCGTAATTCCCCCAACATGTACACAAAACTCTACATATAACTCACACTACATAGCCAAATAGCCTAGAACTTATTCCTATAGGTAATCATATGCCATAGGCTCATTCATAATGGTAAAATGCATGATTAAGATGCTATAAGGAGAGAAAATTTTAGAAATTACCAATTGGGAGATGGATTTCCAATAAAGATATGATTGGACACGATCCAGACACGATCTCTAGCTCCAAAGCTCCTTCTCCTTGTGCTTCTTTCTTCTCTAAGCTCCAAGGCTCCAAGAGTGATAAATTTGAGAGAGAATTGGTGGTAAATTGTGTAGAAATCAATGAAGAAAAAATAAAAAAAATTAGGGATCTAGAATTCGGAAGCAAAATGCAATACAAATGAATAAGAGAGAGAATGAGAGCCCCTCTTCAAGTGGTCGGTCCCTTACTCCTTCCCCAAGCTATATGCTAAGGTCCCAAATACCCCTATACGATGTATTATAAGGAATAATTAAGGATGAGTATTTTTTGAAGTCTCTAATTATTTATAATTAAACTAATTCTCCTTGATTTAATTAGTTGAGTGACTAATGGGCTTGGGTCCAAGTTGGGCTCACTAATTGTCATGACAAATCTAAATAGGTCCATATGTGTCAAGTCTAAATATTGGCTAGTCTCTCTAACTAACCAATTAACACAAGTCTCTAGTAAAATAACTAATACTAGTCACAATAATTATAGCTCAGCATAACTAATAATTTAATACAATCATCACATTAATATTTAATATTATATTTCTAAAATTAAATACTCATGCCAAATTATTAAACTATCCCTAGCTGAAAAATTGAGCGTGACATGTACCGATATTCATTATTTCATCTCAGTGTCACAAGCAGATAAGATAGATTGCATAATATTTTACTTCTTTCTGATATAAGGCATACATTATAACATTCTTGTGTCAAGAGATACTCGCAGTTGTCATTCATGTGTTTCTTTGTTTACAACAACATTAAACATAAGGCATCACTATCTTTATATAGACTAGAGCATCATATAGTAAGGCAACACAAAAGACCAATACTAGCATTCATTTTATTAAGGCATAAAGAATGATCTGACGAGATACATAGTCTTCTAACATGGCATAATTATATATTCGAACCACGCCGCATAAGATATCCCATCCGGCCAAGTTAAGCAAAACTGCATCATCACACCAAGCATCTCGATTTCCTGCACCATTTGTATCCCATCGGTCTGATCCATCTATAATTCCAACGTAATACCTTTTCGTGGAGCGGAGCATTATATCTCTCCTTCTCCCTCTCTCTCCCATCGTGCCACACCATTCTTGTCGTCTCTCTCTCCCTCATGCATAAGGTAACACCTCTAAATATATTTGATTTATGTCCTAATTTTTGGAAATGATTCATCTTTTAATTGATTCATGTCCTAATTTATTTTGCCCTTATTTGTTCTTATATGGAAAGATTTAATTTTCTCTTAGATGGAATACTTTTTTACTAGTATAACATTATTCGATTAAGAAAAAAATTTGAAGTCAAAGTAAATTAGTAGTTGAAAATGAAATATTCTTAAACTTGTTTTCCTTTGAGGGGAGAAAATAATATTTAATCTTTATAAGACCCTAGGATGGCATTGTTCAAGATATAGGATTCTTCCTCTTAGTGACCTAGGGTTGACACTATCTAATGCCCTCTTAATTCTAGATCCTTCCTCTTAGTCATGAATAATGCCCAATAGCTGTTGGATCCTCTGACCTTTCTCCCTCTGTACTCTCCTCTGCTCTTTCAATTCTTGCATAACCCTTGCTGCTCCATCCAACCCTCTCTTTCCATGATCCAAGTTTGGCGACATTGTATCCTCCGAGGTTCCTTCCATGAAAACCTACTCGCTTGCATTCCCTTCCGCCATATTCAGATTCGCCATTCTGAGGATACAGATGAGCAAATATTGAGTTTCAAAGGAGTAAGAATTCAAATGTTACAAGAAGAACAAATATTCAAGAATCAATTGAGTATGAAAATTTCCTGGATGTGATTGAGTATTCTTTCATCCTAGTATCCTATATCCTATCACAGGCTCACAAAAGAACAATGAAGCTGTTGCACTACCACGACGTCACACTAATTACGAAGTCTGACCTGCATGTGCCACCATAAAAATGTGTCACAATCCGCACCCTGTGTGAGGGCACGAGTACATGGGTACGTCCAGTCTATGCCACACCAACGATGGTAGAATGTTGTCTAGGTCGACAACACTATCTAATCATCTCACACAATATATATAAAATATGTCAATAATATTTTAACTTCATACGGAGGACAAGATAACAATATATATGATAATCAATACTCAATCATAATAAATCTAGAGGAAGATAATGGCATGATATCAATAAAAAATAAAATCACAAAGTAACAAACTAGACATCACCATAATATCCAAGTCTAATAGTCTATCCACAAAACACAAATCGTCTCAAATATATATAACTTACGAAAAGTCTAAGCTGAAGACATATCCAGTATAATAAAAAAATAGCTAAGTCTGCTATACTAGCTTAGCCACCTCAATGGCTGGTAGTAGTTCATCCTGCACCAAAGGTGCCACCTCAGCTGGCTCGCTATCCTGTGGGCCATAATGCGTAGGATACTAGTCCTCTAAACAATTATCTGAAAAATATATACAGTCAGGACTGGAGCTATGTACAAACCAATAGCAGTTCCAATAAATGAAAGAAGCTATAAAACAATAATAGCAATAAAAATAAATGATGAATAGCCACTGAGATAGTAAACATCACGAAAAGGAAATATCATGACAAGTAATGGAAATAACTGAGAGCAATAAGATAAGCAACATCATTTTGATAAACTGGAAATAAAAGAAAATATAGTAATAAGTGCCTTGAAATATTAGTACGAAATATGATCTGCTTGGGCCTAACACAGTCTAAAAATAATGGGAACTAGCTCGACCAAACATACTTTGCATGATCATTTAGTTATCAGGCTACACTACATCACAAGCTATAAGGTATGATCACATATACACTAATACTTTCCTTGCCCCCGACTCGTACATGGATTCAAATCGTGACATGTTATAACACGTATATCACGATGCACAGACTATAATATTATGCACTATGATCATGGTCTATATAATCACGAAGATATCATGGTAATCACTGAGTAATCATGAAGAGCGATACGGTAATCACTAAGTAATCATGAACAATAACATCTCATGATGAAAATCCACATATACCAATCCGTGTAACATTGTATTAAGAATCAAAGATCTCTATACTAAATACATGTAACATAAAGTCTATAAAATAAGAAAACTATCAAAAAATGTACTCACCTGACGTCCAGAGAAATAAATGAGACTCGGTGTCCAAACTGGTGTCACACGGACATATATATAAAATTCTATGTCATTTGGGTGTAATGAAGTAATAACAAGCTTAAAAGAGCTAAAATATGGTTTAATAGGTCAAGACTAGGTCATATTAGTCAAACTAGGTTGGTACCTTGATTTTAGGGTCATATCTAGCTTCTCATGCCGTTGTTGTCAAAGATTTTTTATTGATCAACTCTCCAAGTTTTTCACAACATTCTCTGTATTTCTTCGTCGTCGTGTGGTCCAAGGAGTAAAGTGATCGTCCATAGATCAGATCTCTATAGCTATACTTTTCCAGAATCAACTGTAGTTAGATTCCTATTTTAGATCTTTTATACTTTTATTTTGTTTCAATAGTTTGTAATACAAAATTTTCGTATAAACTTTTCTCGCAAACAAGATGGTGACTCTGTTGGAGACCACTTTCTCCTCTGATGAGAAGGTGATAGCTCAATTCAACACTGCGTCGGTCGGCTCAATGTAGAAGACCTTGCTCGTAAAGTTCGACCAACATGTATATTAAAAAAATGCCCCATTCTGGGGGTAGTGCTAACCCCTCATCCGCACTCAAGTCGAGGAGAACCCTTAAAGTGTTGGTGCCCAAGCCTCATCATGCATATCCCAAAGTTTCTTCCAACAAGAAAAAAATATTATGATTGACAATAACTACCTGGTTAATTCTGTCAACCAGACTCAGGTCGATGATTTGTTGGACAACCCCTTTGCCTTAAACAAGGGATGCAATTTGTGCAACCCGTGCAATATCAAGCAAAGGGTAATCCACACCCAATATTATGACTCCCTTGCGTTAAACAAGGGATACAAATAACATAACTCGTGCAATATCATGCAAAGGGTGATCCACATCCAAGCTTCTAAGCTTACAAATATTGGTTGTAATATGCGGGGCAAGCAAGTCATGGACACTGTTGTCCAAACCAATCTCTCTACAGGCGCACTCTTCAAAGAGAGAAAAGTTTCTCTAGAATTCATGCTAGCAGAAGAAAGACTACAAGCGCACAAATAAAGTGTTAGTCAAGACGAATTATTCTCCCAATATTATGATTATGTGCACAGTGGAGGGAAAGTTATATGCCACTAGTCAGAAGCCTACTATTAGTGTGCCACGTCAAGGCCTTCATGTAAAATTAAATATACATAGGCAAACTGCGCCGACTCTCTCTACAACGCAGAAAGTATGCCAACTATGACCAACCTCTTCACAACATGCTGATTCTGCATGTGTAAATTAGAGGAATCCTAGAGACAACTTTCTCTCGTTCGTGAAGGATAAAAGCTAGATATGTAACGAATCACTAGATAATCAAGCCCGCATCTCACTCTACATACAAGGGACCAAAAATATGCATAGAAGATTCAATATATCTCATATAAAGAGGCAGAGTCTTCCCTCTTCCTTCTCTTCTCTTCCCAGTTTTGATTTGTGTGGCTTATTATACAAAAGCGTAAAAAGAGAGACCCTTCTTACTTTATAATGGTATTTTCTAATGAACATTGTTATAATTGTCACAGAGTTGAAATCAAATATTGCTGTGCATTAGCAAAATAGTTTGTGTTTGACCAATTGACCAAAACTATGTCTCATAAACCTTGACATACAAAACAAGTTGACAACCAGGAGTATGATGTTAGCATATATGGTGTCACATCTTCCCTGTGTCAGGAGACAATCAAGACAAAGTTCTTCAAGAACACCCAGCCACAGGAGTTTTGACCAACTCGTCGACTCCTTTGAAGGACTATACCAAAATACTCATTCTCGAATATGGGAGTTCGTTCTTCACGGGAATCCCCATTCCTCAGAATCTGAGGCTTGGTGTAGCAATTCTTCCGATTCTGAAACAGACAGTGTAGACTCCAACTATACGACTCTTTCTACTAATCCCTCTGTTGTACACAGGGATGCTAGTGTTTAAGTCATCAGTGCTGAACAAGATACTTCTCCAGTAGAAGCCATCGAACAATGTCTCAACTCATTAGAGGCCACTCTCAGGGACTTGCACACTATGATGTAAAATATGCATCAAATAATGACAGCCCAATATTCTGCTACTCTAGTAGCTATCCAAGTGGCTTCATTCATACCTGCACAGCCTACTCCTAGAAAAATACCTATGTAGGATAACACAAATCTAGAGGCAGTCCTGAACTAAGAGTCAACAGCGCCAACTCTAAATCCTCTCAATTTTTGGAGTGGACCTCCGTCGGTGATAATATCCTTTAATCAGGATCTTATCAGTCAATTGAACCACTCCGACCGGAAGATCCTGTCGAAGCTACCTTAGAGTTACGTGCATAGGTCAATATTTTAAAGAACAAAGACCAACTCCGCAAGCTGGGGGTAAAACAGCCTTATCCTCCTGATTGGGATAATATTTTATTTCTTCCTAAATATAAGCCCCAATAGATAGTCTTGTTTGAAGGCAGGACATTACCGAGCCAATATATTAATTACTTCAATATGATGATGGCTCATCTGTAGAAAGAAGATATTCTTCTTACTAGATTATTCGTGGGATGCTTGGCCGACATAGGCTACGATTGGTATCGTAGTTCACCTGATTACTGTATATCCTCGTTTGAAGACATGAAGTATCTTTTACTCTCACTATTCTATGAGGGAGGCCTGGATATGATAATATTTTTGCTCATCGATATCAAAACGAAAGAGGAGGAATCCACTCATGAATTCATAAAGCATTTCAGGAAAGCAACTCTGAAGTTACCCCCTGGTATTTCAGACTCCGCATCCATTGATACTTGCAAAAAGAACCTACAGCCCATAGTAGGGCTCTGGACGGGTCCAACTCAATTTCAAGCCTAGACGATGTTTATCATCGGGGCCGAAGCTACTGTAGGTAACGCGAAGGTGGCACATAATTTAGGGTTACAAATGACCAATGTAGAAGGAAAGCGCCCCTCCATTATAGCTGGACTGTGGCACGCAGACCCAGGTTGCCTTTTAGCGACCCATTCGTTGTGCCACTTTCTTCAAAAATGTGCCGTAGTGCCAACTTCTTCAAAAGTGCACCGTTGTGCCAACTTCTTCAAAAGTGTCTAGTTGTGCCAACTTCTTCAAAATTGCACCGTTGTACCAATTTCTTCAAAAGTGTGCCATTGTGACAATTTCATCAAAAGTGCTCCGTTGTGCCAACTTTCTCAAAAGTGCGCCATCACGACCAATTTTATCAAAAGTACGCCATCATGGGTACTTCTTCAAAAGAGCGCTTGTATATCCAATCTTTCCAAAAGTGCCCCAGTCTCTAAACCACTTCTAAAGTGCGCATACTATCCTAACTAACAGTAAACAGTTATGAGTGCCTGTCTTACATGCCATGCTTCTCATAAAAAGTGTACAAATAAATTTTTCCTATGATCTATGCTTTCCTTATATATGAAGCTACGAGTCAAGCAGGCAGCGAGTTGTATACCCACTAATTTGGAATGTGGGATGTTAGTCAACCAAAAGTGCGTGCACAATAGTAAAATAATACAGATTGTCCAAAGTGTGCGCACACTCTCTTAACCGCTCCTAAACTCTATAAATATAGGATTGGTACATCTATTAAATAAGGATAAAAGAGAAAGGACATATACAGAGAGGGATACAAGAACAAAAGGAGAGAAATAAAAGCTTCTTATGATGTTATTGTGAAAGCTTTCTTATTGTTTAACTCTCTAAGTTGTTCATAGCATTCCTTGTATTTCTTCGTCATTGTGTGGTCGAAGGACTAAAGTGATCGTGCGCAGATCAGATCTCTATAGTATACTTCCCCAGAATTAACTGTACTTAGATTTCTGTTTAGGATCTTTTGTACTTTTTTTTCTTTTCAATAGTTTGTAATACAAAAGTTTCGTATAAATTTTTCTTCGCAAAAAAGATGGCGACTCTGCTTGGGAAGAATTTCTTCTCTGTCGAGAAGGTGATAGATCAACTCCACTCTACGTCAGTCGGCTTGATGCAGAAGATTTTGGTCGTGAAGTTCGACCAATAAGCATACAAAGAAATAATCCATTCTGGGGGTAATGCTAACTCCTTATCCATACTCATGTTGAGGAGAACTCATAAAGTGTAGGTCCCAAGCCTCATCATGATAATCCCGAAGTTGCTACCAATAAGAAAAATAGTATTCTGATTGACTAGAACTCTATTGTCAATTCAGTTAACCAAGTTCAGATCAATAATTTGTTGGACAACTCCTTTGCATTAAATAAAGGGTATAATTCCTGTAACTCGCGCAATATCAAGCAAAGGGTGATCCACACCCAAGCTTTTGAGCCTAAACATATTGGTTGTAATATGTGAGGCAAGGAAATCTTGAACCATGTTGTCCAAACCAATCTCTCTACAGGCGCACTCTTCAAAGAGGGAGAAAAGTTTTTTCAGAATCTACACCAATAGGAGAAAAACGACGACAAGCGCACCAATGAAAGGTTAGTGACGAAAAATCATCCCCCCAACATTATGATCACGTGCTCAATTGAAGGGAAGTTATTCGCCACTCGTTATGAACCTGCTATTGGTGAGCCAAGCTAAGACCTGCGTATAAAATTAAATGCACATAGGCAAACTGTGCCAAGTCTTCCTGCGCCATAGAATGTGTGCCAAACTGGACCAACGTGCTCATGACATGTAGTTTGTGCGCATGTACATACGAAGAATGTTCAGAATAATTTTTGTACCTCTATAAAGAACAAAATTGTGGGAGATGACAGATCATATGCCAATCAAGACAGTACCTCACTTTACATGCAGGAAACTAAAAATGGGCTTAGGAGGTTTAATATATCTCATGTAAAGAAGAATAGTCTGCCCTTCTCCTCCTTTTCTCTTACCCCTTATGACTTACACAAACTTATTATACGAAAGCATTAGGAGAGAGATCCCTCCGATCTTACAATGGTATTTTCTAACGAACATCTTTGCAATTGTCGTAAAGTTGTAATTGAATGTTGCTGTGCATCAGCAAATGGTCTATTTTTGATCGATTGACCTATACTATCTCCTAAATCTCGACATACAACATAAGTTGACATCCAGGAGTACGATGATGAACCACTCTTTGCTTCAGCATACATGTCTTCACATCTTCCCCATGGCAGGAGAAAATTAAGATAAAGTTCTTCAAGAACACCCAGCCAGAAAAGATTTGACCAACTCATCGACTCCTTTGAATGAGTATACTAAAATAATCGTTCTCGAAGATGAGAGCTCATTCTTCATGGCAATCCCCATCCTATCTGAGGCTAGGGGTAGCAATCCCCCGATTCTGAAACTGACAGTGTAGACTGCAATTATATGGCTCTTTCTACCAATCCCTCTATTGTACACATGGATATTAGCGTTTACACCGTCGGTAATGAACAAGAAGCTTCTCTATTAGAACCTACAGAATATTGCCTCAAATTATTAGAGGCCGGTCTCAGGGACATACACACTATAATGTAAAATATGCATCAAATAATGACATTCCAATATTTTGCTACACCAGTACCTGTCCAAGTGGATTAATTCATACCTGCACAACCTACTCCTGGAATAACACCTCTACAGGATAACACAAATCTATAAGAAATCATAAACCAAGAGTCAATAATGCCTACTCTTAATCCTCTCAATATTGGGAGTGGACCTCTACCGGTGATAATACCTGTTCAATCAGGATCTTATTGGTTAATTCTATCACTACGACCAGAAGATCCTCTCGAAGTTATCCGGGACTTGCGTGCACAAGTCGATATTTTAAAGAACAAATACCAACTCCTAAATACAAGCTGGGGGTGAAACAGCCTTATCCTCCTCATTGGGATAATATTGTCTTCCCTCATAAATACAAGTCCCAATCGATAGTCTTGTTTGAAGGCAGGACATCACCAAACCAATATATTAATTACTTCAATATAATGATGGCTCATCTGCTGAAAGAAGATTCTCTTCTTACCAGATTATTCGTGGGATGCTTGGCTGACATAGTTTATGATTGGTATTACAGTTTATCTGATAACTGCATATCCTCACTTCATGAGGCATGGATATGACAATATCTTCTCTCATCAATATCTAACAGAAGGAGCAGGAATTCGCTCATGAATTCATATAGTATTTCAGGAAAGCAACTCTGAAGTTACCCTCCGGTATTCCAGACTCCGCATTTATTGATACTTGCTAAAAGAACCTACTGCCTATAGTATCACTCTAGAGGGGTCCAACTCAATTTCAAGACGGGACGACGTTCATCATCGGGGTCGAAGCTGCTGAAGGTAACGCTAAGGTGGCATATAATTTAGGGTTATAAATGACCAATACAGAAGGATAGTGCCCCTCCAACAATAACAACAGTACGAATAATCGTAACAGCAAAATAAATAATATCTTGGCAATAAACCTGTCAAGCCACCCACCTCTCCTCCAGCACAAAATCCTTCAGAGTTTTCCAGAACTAAGAAAGAATATTCCTTTGAAGAAAGCGATATCTACAATATTTTTGAATGCTTGATAAAAAAAAACAAGTTGTAGTTGCCTGATATTAAGCGACCAAATGAGGCCGGTATAACAGATGTCCCGAAGTACTGCTTATAGCATCGGTATGTACATTATCATACCAAGGCTTGTTATATCTTACAAAAATACAATAGTTGATAGATGATAAAGCTATCATCCTTCATAATGAAGAAAAGACAGTCACTGCCAATATGGTGCCTCTTTAATTCAGCGACTTTTCAGCACAAGAATTCCTAAACGGCATCATCCCAATACCTCAAACTATGATAGAAGTGGTAAAAATCCTGTCTCCTCAAAGTAAAACAGAGGGGTTGGTTCCTCTTACAAAAGATCATAGTGAGATTATGTAGATTCATCCCGACCTGTTGTCAAATTTGGACTAGGTAGCAGCATTTTCTAATTTAAAATCCAAGAAGGGTAAGAAGTATAAATCATGCAATATAATTTCTTCAGATCATCACTCTGACAGTGATCAAGATCAACATCAAGAACATATATCTCTCAAGATCAGATTTCAAAATTTGAATATTACCCCACCAAGCTCTACTCGCAAGCTTCGCTTGACACACCGACAATGGTCAATGATTGGCAGCATTTCGCTATATAGGGCATAACAAATCTTTATTGCTTTTGAAGTTGTTCCTACACAAATTCTTTCTTCTTCTGCTACAATAATTAGAGCATAAAAATTAACTCAGGTGGTTGAGGAACATAGTCCCCAATTTTATCAATATATCCAACAATATGTACGCTTGATGCAAAATATGGGATATGACTTCCAGAAGGATGAAGGTTTAAACTTTGGCAAGGGACAACATATTCCTCTATGACTCCAAGGATAGTCTAGCAAATATCGTAGTGAATTAGGTTACGATAAGATTAACCCACATATTCGCTCCAAGAAGAGGCATGATAAAAAGAAACGCAAGTCTTATAACATGGTTCTTCTTTCTCTGATGCCTGAAGAAGAATCCATGACTAGTACCAGGTCTAGCAAAGATTATCATAAAACTTACGAATCTACCTCAAAAGACGTTTCTGACACTATTCTTACTTTGCCAACTCTTGTTGCTCCGGTCACAACCGAACCTGGTCCTTCGAAGCCTACTACGACAGAGAAAGGAAAGTAAAATAAAGTACGCTTCAAAAAATCCCTGAAGAAGATTGTACCCTAAAGACTTGAAAAGCCCTATAATTTTGATATATTGGCACAACTGGTCAATACCCCATCCCAAATTTCCAAATTCGAGTTACTTTATCTGTCGAAGGAAACTAGTAAAGCTTTAAGCGAAGCTCTGATACATCCAGAATTATGCTTAGATCAACTCAAGACTCCTAATTAAAATCTATTAGCGTGTCCTCAATGCCATAACATGATCGAGAAAATTTCTAACATTACCTTCACGCAAGGTGATATGCTCCTCAAGCATAATCAGCATGACAGACTTCTGTATTATATCGGTTACATCAAATCTATTTAGGTAAACCAGATTCACATCGATCCTGGTTCTTCACTCAACATCATTCCTCAAAGCCTACTTGGAGGATTGAAGATAGCAATATACAACCTGTCTGCTAATAGTACTACCATTCTTGGTTTGAACGCTGAAAGGAGTAAACCGCTGAAAAAGATATCCCTAAAAATTCAGATAGGCGATCTACGTACTAAAGTTATATGTTTTGTGATTAACTCTGACGTATCCTACAATATTTTGCTGGGATGACCATGGATAAACGAGCATAAAATTTTATCGTCCATCCTACATCAATGCTTCAAATATGTTAACAGAAGAGAAGATTTTAAAACAGAGGTAGCTGACCTCAATACATTCAAAGGTGTCGAAGTCTATTTTGCTGACTCTGCACTCTATACACTGGAGTATATGAAAGAAAAAGCTAATTAAGCTAGTGATAAAGTTGAAGACACCCCAAAGGAAGAGCCTTTGATAATCAGAGTCAAAGGACGTACTACTCGTCCAACTCCTTCGAAGCCTCTCGGCGTCGACCTACACAAGTCACCTTTATTGGCCATCAACCTTCGAAGCAATAAAAGCGGACATTGGAGAATGACCTCCTTGTTATCGACATTCATAGTAACAAGCAACCAATAACAGTGAATTAACCCTAGTCATAAATCTTGCCAAACCTCCTACAATGCTGAAGATTCTGCTGACTATGTAGAAGATGAAGAAATCTTGTATTTCATGAATAAAGAAGACACTACTTCATACTACGTTGATGTTAAACCCTTTGCTAAAAGATTTTTGGAGGCACTTTATCTCTATGAACCTCTGTCCATACCCATGGCATCTCTATTTCAATATAGTTTATTATATGAAAAATATGAGGATGCATAATTTATAGTCCCAACAAGATAGGACAAGCAACGTCAGATAATTTTTAGCAAAATTAAAAGCAAAAAGGCATACAGACTAATGATTCTAACAAGAATATTAGGAAGTTAGGCAAGCCAAAAATATACTACCAGCGGACTGGTCATGGTTTGGGTTACGTTGCACCACCAACACGTCCTAAAAGTTCATAATCGGAAGAAAAGATGCATTCTCATTCCTCTGACTCATTATTGTGGGATTCTGAGGAAAGCATGGGTGACGTATTCAAATAGGCTTTCTCTGTAAATATGGTGTCAACTGTTCCAGATGATAAAGACATTGAACTATTTGAACCATTCGAGAATGATCTATGAGCACAACAAATGTATACTCAATGGGAGCTTTGGTTTGAGCAACGTAAACCACCTACAGAGGATAAAATAGTCTAACTTGATGAAGGAGAAGAAACTTTCTCAAGACCAATCTTTATTAGCAAGAGTCTTTTTAAAGAAGATTAAAATATTTTACTCTAACTAATAAAGGAGTATATCGATGTCTTCGCCTGAATTTATGAGGATATGCTTGGCCTAGATCCTCAAATAGCTACACACAAGCTCAATATTCTTTCGAATGCTAAACCGGTGAAACAACAACAAGGATAATTCCTTCCAGATATGATGGATGTAATTGAAGCAGAAGTCAAGAAAATTATAGCATGTGGCTTCGTTCGAGAAGGATAATATCCCGACTGGGTAGCCAATGTCGTTCCAGTCTTAAATAAAAATGGAAATGTCCAAGTCTGCGTAGATTATCGAGATATGAACTTGGCCGGTCCAAAAGATGAATTTTCTCTTCCCATCATATATGTTTTGATCGATAATACATGCGAATTTGATCGTATGTCCTTCATGGATGGATTCTCTGGATACAATCAAATTATGATGTCACCTGATGACAAAAAATATACTTTTTAGTACACCATTGGGAGTTTACTGTTATACAATCATGCTCTTTGACTTGAAGAATGCTGGTACAACGTATCAACAAGCCATGAGTATAATTTTCTAGAAATATTTACAGAAAATAATAGATTACTACGTGGATAATATTATTGTCAAGAGTTATCTTAAAGATGATCACCTTCAAGATTTAAAGACTGTGTTCGAATTGATGCGCCACCACCAATTAAAGATGAGTCAAACTAAATTCTATCTAGGAGTCTCCAGTGGTAAGTTTCTCGAATTTGTTATAACTTCCAAAGGTATTCATATTGACCCTGATAAAATTAAAGATATCCTCGAAATACAACCTCTACGTAATCTCAAAGAACTTCGTGGTCTACAAGGCCGTCTCGCACATATTAGGAGATTCATCTCCAATCTCTTGGGATAATGCCGATCCTTTACTCAGTTAATAAAGAAAGGCGTATCCTTTGTTTGGAATGGAGCATGTCAACAAGCATTCGATGACATCAAACAATATTTAATAAATCTGCCAGTTCTGGTATCTTTGATCGTAGAAAAACTGTTTTTGTTATATGTTCGAGCATTGGATCACTCCCTAGGAGCTCTTCTTGCACAGAAATGTAACGAAGGCCATGAACATGCGATCTATTATCTCATTTGCATGATGGTTGGCGCTGAACATCCATACAATCCGGTGGAAAAAGAATGCCTCACCTTGATGTTTGCTATTCAGAAGACGATATTACGTGTCAGGTCGGACCATTCATGTTATATCTAAAGAAATCCTCTCTGGGTATTAATGACTAAGGCAAGTACACTAAATTCTTGTTTAGCCACATGGGCAATGTTGCTATCACCTTATGACATGGTATATGTCTTACAAAAATCAGTGAAGGATCAAACGCTAGCTGACTTCCTGGCAGCATATCCTGTACTAAAAATTTCTAAACTATATAATGACATCCCAAATAAAGTCTTAGAGTCTAATATGGCCATGGAAGATGATACATATCAACTATTCTTTGATGGGGCATTAAGAATAAGACACAAAGGTAATATAGTAGCTGGAGTTGGCATAGTCCTTGTCACAACCTGCACCCGATGTAGAGATGCAAGTAGTGAATAACGTCCAGCCTATGCCACAACATTGATGGTAGAACGCTGTTAGGGTAAACTATCTATCTAATAATCCAGACATAACAATGCTACCAATGTAATATAAATATACTCAATCACAGATCTATAAGATGGAATAAAGCACGAATATGATAAAAGAATAGAAGAGTCACATATACAACTCATGAGACAAAATAATATTCCATCAGTCAGAGAAATACTAATAACAATGCTCGAGAGAAATCCAGTACAAAGAAAACTAACTACTAAGCTATGAGTCCTGGGTCATCTGTCTTAGTCGGGATGAGACCCTCCTAAGCCAAGGTCTCTGGCTCTAAGCCAACATTGTTCTGAGGCCCATAGTGAGTTAGATACCACTCCTCAGTGTCATCTGGGAAAAATATATTCAGTCAGAAAAGGAGCAAAGTACATATCTAACAGCAGTTCTAATAAATGATATAAACTATGTAACAGTAAATATATGTGAATATACAAGATGCAAATATACAGATACAAGAGATATGTAATAAAGAAAATACTGGAAATAAATACGAGAATGAGCAATATAGAATTAAAAAAGAAATACTAATAACTAATTGAGTGACTACCAGCTTTAACATGTGATCGGCTTGGAAACTTGATACAAGAATTATGGCCTGGTTAATCATACGTGCGGTATATGATTAACACTTTTCAAGGAACAAGACATGATAAAAGAATGGTATGATCACAATATCTACACTACATACTTCCCACCCCCGACAGGTATAGTGGATCCAACCATGGTACATTATGATACGGAATTCTCTGGGTAGGTTGCAAGTCTTCCAAGAATCAGTTTCTGTATATGTACAAGAAGAACAAGGAAATAAGGCTTGCACAAGATACACAATACATACAAAGGAATAATATCTCATGACGAGATCCAGATATACCAATCTGTGTAACCATCGTGTCAAAAAATTAAGGATATCTACACTAGATATAAGGAACATAGAGGATATCATAAATAAAAAACTATCAAAGAATATACTTTCCTAAAATCTGGTGAACAGTATCAAAGATGTTCGATACGGTTTCTCGAAGACCTAAATATGGAATATTATATCAATATAAGGTTTTTGAATGAAAATAAATTAAACTAGTCAGCTTCTAGGTCATAAGCTATTTCTAAGTCCAAATAGTCAAACTAGATCAACACTAGGTCAAACTAGTCAAACTATCTATTTTTAGGTTGTACATGTCTATCTCTAAGATATTGGGTCCATACACTATGTAACTAGGCCACACTAGCTATACGAGGATACTAGGAAACTAATAAGATACCGTATCCTACGATACACAAATTAACTAGATAGAAAAATATCATAATACGTATATACAATCAATATTATATAATATTCCTAACTAAACTAATGCTAAGTGGATACCTTGGCTTTGAACCTATGCGGTATCACTCTACTACACACCCATCTTGATACTCAAACCCAATACCTTGAGTATCCATCAATACCTTGACATTACCTTGGTATCATAAGGTAATATAAATTCTAGTATATAATTAACTACCCAATACTCTAAACTATAACTAACATGCATTAACTAATACAATACTACTAACTATACTGACTACTTACTATCTTTACCAATACGTATATATATATACATACATATATATCACTAACTAGTAACAAGTATATATCTAACTACTGGTTAACAAAATACACACACACACACACACACACACACACACACACACACACACACACACACATATATATATTATATATATATATATATATATATATATATATATACTAACAAGACTACCAATGAACTAACTAATTAACTATTAACTAAATTTATCAAGGAACTAACTAGTGAATCAAATGACTAACTAACTATCCATGAACTAACTAATCCTAACTTACCTTGTTGCTTTTGTGCCCTTGCTATTGTTGCTCAAGGTGTTGCTGCTGCTACTGGATGCTGTTGCTGCTGCACTGTATTGCTGCAGTTGCTGCTGTGCTAGCTTAAGCTGCTGCTACAACATGTTGATTTGCTGCTGCTAGCCTACTACAGTACTTTGCTATGTGCTTCATTACTGCTACAACATGCTTGCTTTTGCTATTGGCTGTTGCAGCTGCAGTTGCTGTTACTGCATGCTTGCTACTGCTTTGCCGCTAGCATGTTGCTAGCTAGCTGCTGCTGCTATTCTTCAGTTGTTGTAATTACTGCTAGCTGCAGCTGCTGCATGCTCTTCATCCCCTTACTACTACTTATATATTGCTTAAGCTGCTGTTAGCTGCAGTTGCTCGATTCCCCTCTTACACACTGCACACACACACACATAACTATATACTTATATATATATATATAACACTAGAGATACAAACACCTATATTATATATATATATATATATATATATATATATATATATATATATATATATATATATATATATATATATATATATATATACATACATATATACAATAGAGATACATATACATAATTATACATATACATATCTATATATACAATAGATATACATATACATATACACACAAATCATCATACATACATACATACATATATATATATATATATATATATATATATATATATATATATATATATAAATATATATATATATATATATATATATATATATATATAACTACCAATCACCATACATATATATATACCTATATATACCTATATATACATATCTATATAATATAATAGATATATATACACACATATAAACAAAATATCACTATACATATATATTATACATAACCATAAAAATTATAATACTCTAATATCTATAAACAAGTGTATTAAAATGCAAGAAAAAAATACGTGGAGTGCATCGCACCCATATCACACTAGATCTATGATACGCTTGCGATACGAGTCCACCACACCACCAAACGTATCCCGAAGGACACAAGCAAGTTTAAAATAATAATTAAGAACAATACGAAGAGCTAATTATACATATACGTGTCCGTGTCAAAATATGACATGCTTAAACTTTTGTGTCAGAGAAAAATCCCAAATCAACCCGTATCTCTAAATTATCGGGATACACCCTACACGTATCCAATTATGGATACGACCCTAGCCTAACACAATCAAACATATGTCAATTTGGTCTAATTGACCAATTAACAAACACAAGCTGTGTCAATCTCAAAATTCTCCCAAAATTAACACAAAATAACATATAACTTTCTCCATAGGCCTCCTATGAATATAATTCCAATTCCTATGGGTAGCCTTATTATATGGGGTTGTTTCTAATGATTAAATCACAGATTTAAAGTCTAATTAGAGGAGAAAAACTAAATTGTACCGATTGGTAGATAGATTCCTATTGAAACTTCCAAAATGGGTGAAAAGATCCTCAAATTTGTAGATCCTTGCTCTTCCTTGTAGATCATTGCTTCCTCCTTGTAGATCCTTGCTCTACTAGACTCTAATTATGATTATGGAAGTAATTGGGAAGAAATTTTGGTGAATTTGTCACCCTCACATTTTTTATTCCAGGGTAGTTTGGTAATTGACGTGGGTATTAATTAATTTAGGATTAATTGTATTAAATATTTATAAATGCATGATTATTTAATTATTATATTATTTATTTATTGCTAGTTTTAGTTTTGTCTTAGACATGTGTAGTGGACCTAACCCATTTATTAGAATGCATGAACCACCATTTTAGTTTGAGTTAGATTGAGCCCATAAAGTAGGCCCTTAGATTAGGAGGTTGGATTAATTAGTGAAACTATTAGACTAGAACCTTCCCTCCTTAATTAATTTCTTCATGAGAGGCCCCAAGGGGTATTTGGGATATTTTACATTGCTTAGGGAGGGGGTTACATGGCCGGCCTATAGAGGAGGAGAGAGAGTGCTCTCATTTTATTCATCCCCAAATTATAGATCTATAATTTTTTCTCTTCCAATTTCCTCCATTCTCTCATCAATTCTCTACTAATTCTTTACCAATTCCTTTCCTATTCATCAATTGAGGCTTCTACATCAAGGATCTACACGAAGGAAGCAAGAAGCAAGGAGAAGGAGGCCAAGATCTACAAGGAGAGGAGCTACTTGACAATTGGAGGCTTTTTATTGGGAATCCATCTTCCAATAGGTACATTTTAGTTTTTCTCCTTCTAATAGACTCTAGATATAAGATTTTACCATAAAAACCAATCCACATGCATAGGCTACCCATAGAAATTAGTTTTAGGTTCATCGGAGATCTACGGTGAAAGTTATGTGCATTTTGGTGTCAATTTAGGAAGAATTTCGAGATTGGCACATGTGGTGTTTGTCAATTGATCTAATAGATCAAATTGATATATGATTTCTTGTTTGTGACTAGTGTCGTATCCATAATTGGATACATGTAGGCCGTATCTCATCAATTTGATGAAACAGGTTGATTTTGGGACTTTTACTCAGACACGAAGCCTTGTGCATAACACATTATGACACAGACACATAGATACTCTAATTACTATACATATTATTCATAATTAGCATATTAGACTTTCTCGTATCCTCCGGGATGCGTTTGGTTGTGTGTTGGAGCCGTATCACAAGCGTATCATAGAGAAGTGTGATACGGGTGCGGTGCACTCTACGTGTTTGTTGTTTTGCCTATTTTGCTATACGTACATGTGTAATTATATATGTAGATGATAAATAAGTGATATATATATGTATATAATAGTGAATTTGAGTTTGGATATAAATGTGTGTATATATTAGAGTATATATATATATATATATATATATATATATATATATATATATATATATATATATATATATATATATATATGTTGTATGTATATATGTGTTTATATATATGTGGTTATATATATATATATATATATATATATATATATATATATATATATATATATATATATATATATATATATATATATATATATATATATATATATATAGCTAGTTATTTCTATATGTGTTATATATAGAGATGTGTGTGTGTATTAGTGTTACTTATATATACGGATATATGTGTTTGTGTTTATATATATTGAAGAGTATATATATAGTTGTATAGCTTGCTATCTTAGTATGTAGGTTTGTGTTTCGTGTGCTATGTGTTATGCCTGTGTGTTTGTAAGAGGTATGTAAGGGGGATCGGGCTGCACATTGGTTTAATGTGCAGTCCACTGTGCAATTTCAGACAACAGCCATCTCAGGTATCAGTAGACTCCATCAGGGTAGTGTGCAACAAGCTGTGCATAAGAGGGGAGCTGCTCGAACCAAGTATCAGTAGCTCTTGCAGGGTGCTTTGTAGTGTGCAGCAAGTGCATAGGGACTCGGCTGCACAGCGGGAAGCTGTTCCCTCACAGTGAATAGTAGCAGTATCAGAATAGCTGGTGACACAGTGATTTAGTCCACTGTGTAGCTGCACTCATGCAGCCAACTGTGCAACATAGTTCAGTGGCAACTCAGGGGGGCCACTGCTTTCAGCAGGGAGTCGGGCAAGTGTAGAGAGCAGCAGCCACAGTATACAGTGAGCACTGTGTTAAGAGTATCCAGTTCAGTTCAGTACAGTTTTCCCCTTTTACTGTGCAGATATGTACAGTATTGGTTCCAGTTTAGATTCCTGTGTCAGTGAATTAATGTATTAGTGGGGTTTGAGTGTGAAAGTATATTTGGGTATTGGTTTAAGTAGTTAGTTGATCTATTAGTTATTTATGTTAGTAGTAGATATATTAATATAGTTAGTCTAGTATATATTGCTAATAGGTAATGTATATTAGCTAGTTAGAGTGATACTTGGTATATATATATAATTAGCTATATGAGTATATGTACGTATATATAGGTATATTACATATGGTTGTGTGTGTAGTATATTATAATTAGTTTCTATGTATTATTGATATCTATTATAATAGTTAGTTATATATACATATTTGTTTTAGTTGTTATTTTATAGTAGTTAGTTTATGGTTTATATATATGTATTAGTTATGTTAGTGTTGGGTTGCCTTGGGATACCAAGGTATCAACAAGGTATTGGGTCGATACCCAAGGTATTGAGTTTGGGTATCGAGATAGGCGATATGCATTGGTGCAAGGCCAAGGTATCTTATTTCAATTGATTTGTTGTAGTATTATAATATTTGACTTGAATATATATAAACTATTATTTTCATATATTAAACTTGCGTATCTTAGGATACGACTCTTTGAGTGCCTTGTTGTATCTTAGTTTAGCTGGTATAGATTAGTTTCATAGTGTATCAACTTAGTGACTTAGTTTTAGACTCTGGCAATGTCACGACCCGCACCCGGTATAAGGGCACGAGAGCGTGGATACGTCCAGCCTACGCCGCAGCATCGGCGATAGAACGCTGTCTAGGTCAAGTACTATCTAGATAATCTCACACTAGTATCCAACTCCATAAGGAGACACGGATAATACTAAAATAAATCTAGAAATACTCAATCACAACTACAGCACGATAGGAAATGAAGAAATAAAAGAATACAGCACAAGTCTAATGATAACATAACATACCTGCAATCCTTAACTTCCAATCCCCAAGTGTCAGAAACCAGTCTACTAATGTCACAGTCTGGAAAAATATTTTCCAGTCAGGAAGGAGCAAAGTACATCTCTAAATAGCAGTTCTATATAAATGACATAAACTATGTAGCAGTTCTAGATGAAAACATACCAGATGCATGTATAAGTACGAGAAATGTACAATGAGAGAAGTACTGGAAATGCTGTAAGTAAATGCAGGAAAAGAAACAATATGTCCATGAGCAAGAATTCTATGACTAAGTGTGTGAGTACTAGCTTTAACATATGATCGGCTTGGGAACTTGATCAGGCTGGTTACATGTGATTAGCTATGATTCATGGAAGGTCAGGCTAACCGTTGGTTAGCTATGATGCATGGAGAGGTCAGGCTAATCACATGTAACAGCTATGAGGCATGGAGATGGTCAGGCCGCACCCGACGTGAGATGTGGGGTGAGCTATGATGCATGGATAGTTGGGTATGATCACATATCTACACTAAAATACTCCCCAAACCCCCGACTGGTATAGTAGATCCAATCATGGTACGCTATGGCACGGGATTCCCTAGGAAGGTAGCAAATCTCCCCGGGAATCAGTGTCTGTACACGCACAAGATAACAAGGAAAACAAGTCTTGTACAAGCTACACCATGAATAAGGAATAACATCTCATGACGAGATCCGCGTATACCAATCCGTGTAACCAACGTGTCGAGAACATGTATATTTACACTAGATACAGTGAACATAGGAGATATCATAAATTAGAAACTAATCAGAGAATGTACTTGCCTTGGGTCCTTAGCTGGTAAAACCAATGTCCTGTTCCAGAGTATCCCCTGGGTAAACCAACAGTCCTATAAACATAACACAAGCAAACCACATTCGCATCAGATGCTATACTAACACAGTCAAAATACTGGTCTCAGGGCCATGTCAGGCAGGGCACTAGTCAACTAGGGTCATCTAGTAGGGACACGTATATAATATACATTACACTTATTATACTTACAATATTTATACACGCACCAATTTAAATGTATTTACAATATATATATATATATATATCTTTTAAATACATATTTGATTTATACTAGTTGAACATTATATATGTATACTCATACATATGCTAAAATACCTTTTTTAAAAATATATATATATAAATACTAATTTGATTACATATACTAGAAATACGTATTTACGTATATAAATCATTTCGAACTTATTTTGAACAATAGTTTCAAATAAAAGTTTATTTATAAAAACTAGAATTTATGTAAAAGCCAATATTTTTCATTTATGGTAAAATCGGTCACCGATCCAATAACTAATTTTTGAACTCATTTAGATTATTGAAACTATATTTTTAATTTAATAATGTAACCAAAAATTATTATTATTTTTACATATCAAAACCCTTTTAATTTGTTACATAAAAAAATAACTAATTACATAAACTAGCTAATTACATATTAATATAACCAATTTATATAAAATAACCAAAATATATATACTAATTTCATGAATTAAACTAATTATATAAAATACTAATTATATATACTAAACTGATTATGTAATTTAATTAACAAAAATAACAATTAACCAATATAGATAAACTACTTGATTAATTATAATTAACTACTAATTATATTAATCAATTAACTTAAACTAACATATTAACTATTGATTAACTTACTGATTAACTAACTTTACTGATTAATTAACTTAATTAACTGATTATTAAATAATTAATCAAACTAACTAATATAATTAACTAATTACTTATAACTTAATTCAACTGATCTGATTAATCTAATACATATAACTTAACTAATCTATTTCCCAATTCTCTCTGAACCGAAGCAGGGAAGAGGGAAGCTCACCTGGGGTCCTCCGGTCGTCGGCGCGGGCTCGCCGAGGCGGTGGCGGTCTGTATCGACGGTGGTCGACACCGAGGGGCGGCGGCGTTCTAGGGGCGGGCTCGGCGCTCGAGGAGGCGGCTCGGCGCTCGAGGACGGCGTTCGACGGATCTGGCGGCCACCGGCGGCGGCTTCGACCCAGGGCAGCGACAGGGCGGCGACGGCGGCTTCGTTCCAGCGGCGGCGGCAGCTCGAGAGTAGCGGCTTCGAGGCAGCGGACTCGGCTCAGCGGCGGGCTCGACGACGTCGGCTCCGGCGGCTAGATCTAGGGTTAGGGTTTTGGGTGCTGTGTGTCGGGGTCGTATCCGGGGCTGGACACGGCGGTGGTGCAATGTGGATGTGTCCGGTGTTGGACACGGGTGATGCTGTGTACAGTGGTGGATGTGGAGGTGGTGTCCGGGTGTGTCGGACACGGAAAAGCTGGTTGTAAACTGTAAATCTGGACACAGGAAATGAAATGGATACAGTGGGACACCCGGGGTCGGACCCGAGGCCATCACGGCTGACACGGTGATGCTGGACACACGGACACGAGCACACAAGATGATGGTGATGGCTTGTTGGCTTGGGAATTGTGGAGGCTAGCTAATAATTAGGAGATTAGGGTTTCTAGGGAGTTGTGAGAAGGAGAACTTAAATAGGGAGAAGGGTGTGGGATAAAGGGTTGCGGGTTGGCCCAATGATGAATGGCCCAGAATTAAATATAAAGGGGCTTTTCATGTGGGAAGAATGGGGCGTGAATGGGAGACGGAAAACGATAAATTAAATAGAAAAGAAATTTAAGAAAAAATGTTTTTAAGAAGCCTTTGATTAGCTACTAATTAAACTCATTTTTCAAAATATTAGGAAGTATGTAATTCATTTATTTACTATCCCAATAAAAAATCTATTTTATTTTATCAACTAGTCTTTTAAATAACTATTTAGTCAAAACAATAATTTTATGACTCAAGCCAATAAATATTTGAAACTAGAAATATATATTATTATTTATTTATTTATTTTGTAATACATCGTCATTTAGGAAAAATGATTTTTATAAAGATTTTTAAATTACCTTCTAAAATCAGACATCGTTCAAAATCAAATAAAAATTTTCAAGGAGAAATATTTTATAAAACTTGATATTTTAAAATAAATTAAAATCTAATTATTTTGGAAATTGGAAATCGGAGGTTACAAGTCTATCCACCTTAGAAAAATTTCGTCCTCGAAATTTTAGGGATGACTAGGATAGAAAAAAAAATTTGTTGTTCATAATGATGAATATATCATTGAAAAAATATTTCTATAGGAAGAATATTTACCAAACAGCAGAAAACATGAAGAAAAAGAAAATATGGTTTAAGATAGGAGTAACTTGAAGGAATCATGGCTCGGCCTTGAATCCTCTAGAAAGTTTAGGTTTGGGAAGTAGACACGATCACAAAAACAGATAATTTGAATAATGCACGTTACCTTTTCAAAGTAACTAAATCAAGGAAGACCCAGTATAATTAATGATATAGACATGAAAGTTATAGCTAATTCGAAAGATATGATCGACAATTTGATTTAAGAAACTTAAATACATCTTCCAGAATGTAATCAAGAGACATCTAATCGCCTTTCTTGATTTCTAGGAAAAAGAGTAGTCTTTACTACCTTCTGAAAATAATCCTTCCTTTTTATCCTCGTTCATCTTACTTTTCTCAATCTTGTGATTCATCATTAACTAATATCTATAAAAGTTCCAAATTCCACAAACTTTATTAGATTAGATCTTAGAATTTCTGAATCAAAATTTATTAAATGTCCAAAAATCCTTATCATCAAATTCGAGTTTGTTTATCTTAGCATCAACTATACCTCGATTATTTTCTTCGGTTCAAATGTTACTGTCATGGTCAAGATTTTAATTTAGATCACAACCTCAATATACCATGATCTAACCTTACGACCTTCAATTATACGATCCCATAATCAATTATTTTAAAATCTTCTTTACCATGAGCTTTATTTCATTCCATATTTCTTTATCCGTATGTATAATGTTTCCGAATTTTGAACTATATATATATATTTTTTTCATCCTCTGAATTTATTATCTCAATGTAAAAATTTTTACTACTCTAATCCTCAATATTTTAATTGAATTCCAGTCGTATCATAATCTCCTCAAATTTTTGAGTCAATAACTAAATACAAAATTTACTATCCGATCCTTTTAATTGAAATCCAATCAATGCATATTTATAAAAATCATATCCCAAAAATTTAAATTTTAAACACAATCCATCAATCACCTTACTCCTCTAACTCAATTTCAATTGATGCTTATTCCAATCTAACTCCTCATCCCAAGAATTTAATTTGACACTATTCCATTTTACGATTTTATTTCCTGCTTTTCTTTTTCCTCAATACTCAACGATGCGATGCTTCCAGTATCTTCAATGCAACATTCATACTATATAAAATTTCTATCTTGCAATCAAATAGATAAAATGATAATTTCTCGAATTTCTCAAAATTTTTTTTTTTTAATAATCAATTCAATCATATCAAGACTTCCTTAAAATTAATAAATCCTCAAATTTTTGGCTCTGTCAATTTCTTAACTCTCCTTTCAAGTCAATATTTATCCTCGAGTTTCAATCATCCTCAATCTTCGTAAAATTTATGATCCGTCAATTCTTTTATTAACGCCTTAACTCTTTATTTAAATTAATGCTTATCCACAAATTTAATCCTCTTGTCTCTTTTTGTCAGTCATAACCTCGTCATAGATCTTTGCTATGGTCAAACCCAATGATCATGGTTTAAGAAAACTCTACCTACAGCCATGCAATTTAAGAAAATATAGGTCATGTGTCTTGTCATGGTATTTCAGTCTCTGTTAGGGGGTACTACTAGTTATATTCTAACAAGAAAATCATGCATGTGAACCACAGTACTAGGAAAATCAATCAATCAATCGAAAGGCGAAAGAAAAGGAACATTAGGAAGGAAGAAGGATCATGTTAACATATTACTTGTAGTGTCTACTATCTCTAACAAACACTTAACTCTAGCACACTAACAATTTCCTATTCATGTATACTGGTACCCATATCAACTAATCGTATTTTAATATTCATATCTACCAAAAATTAATCCTCCAAATAATCGTCAAGGTTTAACTTCCCGATCAACTTAAAATAAAATGCATATACCTCCTCAATATTAGATACTTCACATCGAAATAAAATTTAATCACTTCTAAAATCTTTGTAGCCTTAACTATGTTTAGTGAATCAATTTAAATCCTCAATATTTTAACAACATAAAATCTCAACTCCTTAAAAATTCTGAAAATTTAAAATTCATTTCCACCTTTTAATTTATAACTCCTCAATGTACATATTAGTGCTCACGGTCTCTGATACTCAAGGTGCACTCAATACCTCTATTGTCTAGAACTGTGTACTAATTTGTACTGCCCGAATCACTTGCACTATTACCTCCAATGATCAAAGTCATCATCAACTGTATTTTCTTTCATGATTTCAATTTATGTCAATTGGTATATCATCTAATTATCAACACACAGAGTGCTTACTGTTATTAACGTCATCCTTGACTAATCCTCGATATAGAATCATTAGCACTCTTGGTATTATATCACTAACTGCATTAATGGATTATTTCATCGAGCTCATTAGACTCATGATCACCTGTATCCTCTATAACACTCATGTTTCTTTACTCTCATGGGTATGTGTATGGTTCCTCATCTCGATGGTTGTATATGTATTTCCTTCAATCCTTTAAAGCCTATTAAACTAATCCGTGATACGCTTCACAACTTCCATTACAAATCCTGATATTTCTCTACTTATGACATCTCATTAAACCCTTTATACATATACATTTCTTTACCTTTAACATTTCCGATATCAATCATCAAATTGGACATCATGCTCCATAAATCCTTAACACAATTCCCGGATACTTAATCGTTTACATAAATCACTCAATTACATAATCATGATTATCCAGGACGGGTAATTGGCTCTGATACTAACTCTGAGAACTATCACTGATACTCTATACTCTCCTTAACTCTTAGTCTCTAATGACCTTATCCTAGAACCATTGTTACAAGGTATATGCTATGGGTTAATTCTAGGTTAAAGCCTACTGCTCACATGCCCAACTAAGAAACACTTACAAATCACTAGCAACACAGTCAATACTAATACAAGACACAAACAAAATCACAAGCCACTAATTGCCATGCTTAACAAGAAATCCTCAAGGAATAGGAGCTCAAAGACTGAATTGAGGACAGAAGGTATCTTTACTGTTAGTAAAGAAAGAAGTGGTGGAACAAAGTCCTGGAATAACAGAAATAGATAAGTCTTGAGATGATATTTTAAGAACCAATTTAGGATACAACCTGATAATCATACACGTCTGTCTGAAATCATGACACTCAGAATCCTCGCCACGCCAGTAAGCATAGATGCGATAAACGATAGGTTTCGTAACTAGGGTATGCACTCTATAATCATGTCGTCTAGAATCTTCGCCACGCCAACCGGTATGGCTGCGAAAGAATCTAAGCTTCATAACTATAGTATGTACATCCAAGTCAGGTCCCTACGTTCTCGTCACCACAGCTAATATGGCTGCGATAAATTCTAGGTTCCATAACCAAAGTAGACGTTTTACCTTTCTCACTGTCCTCATCAATATATGTCATCAGATGATACCATAAATCCTAGTCCGTAAAAATTTATCTCAATTTGAAATCAACCCAACAACGATACCAGGAATTAAAGTTAACAACTGGTCAACAAGAATCAAACTCAACAATGATACCAAGATTTTAATTTAATAATTGCTCAACAAGAATCAAGTTCAGTAACAACAAGCGAGAGCGGACGGAAACAAGGAAAGATTTAAATTGAAAATAAGATTCTCATGGGGTCATCCCAGGAAATCTTTCAAGAATTTGTGATTGAGTATCCTCTCTCATCCTAGTATCCTATGTCCTATATTCTATAGCAGGTACGCAGTAGTACAACTATGACGTCGCACTACTACGACATCGTACAACTAGCGAAGTCAGACCTGCATGGGCCACCACTAAAACGTGTCACGACCCGCACCCGGTATAAGGGCACGAGAGCGTGGATACGTCCAGCCTACGCCGCAGCATCGGCGGTAGAACGCTGTCTAGGTCAAGTACTATCTAGATAATCTCACACTAGTATCCAACTCCATAAGGAGACACGGATAACACTAAAATAAATCTAGAAATACTCAATCACAACTACAGCACGATAGGAAATGAAGAAATAAAAGAATACAGCACAAGTCTAATGATAACATAACATACCTGCAATCCTTAACTTCCAATCCCCAAGTGTCAGAAACCAGTCTACTAATGTCACAGTCTGGAAAAATATTTTCCAGTCAGGAAGGAGCAAAGTACATCTCTAAATAGCAGTTCTATATAAATGACATAAACTATGTAGCAGTTCTAGATGAAAACATACCAGATGCATGTATAAGTACGAGAAATGTACAATGAGAGAAGTACTGGAAATGCTGTAAGTAAATGCAGGAAAAGAAACAATATGTCCATGAGCAAGAATTCTATGACTAAGTGTGTGAGTACTAGCTTTAACATGTGATCGGCTTGGGAACTTGATCAGGCTGGTTACATGTGATTAGCTATGATTCATGGAAGGTCAGGCTAACCGTTGGTTAGCTATGATGCATGGAGAGGTCAGGCTAATCACATGTAACAGCTATGAGGCATGGAGATGGTCAGGCCGCACCCGACGTGAGATGTGGGGTGAGCTATGATGCATGGATAGTTGGGTATGATCACATATCTACACTAAAATACTCCCCAAACCCCCGACTGGTATAGTAGATCCAATCATGGTACGCTATGGCACGGGATTCCCTAGGAAGGTAGCAAATCTCCCCGGGAATCAGTGTCTGTACACGCACAAGATAACAAGGAAAACAAGTCTTGTACAAGCTACACCATGAATAAGGAATAACATCTCATGACGAGATCCGCGTATACCAATCCGTGTAACCAACGTGTCGAGAACATGTATATTTACACTAGATACAGTGAACATAGGAGATATCATAAATTAGAAACTAATCAGAGAATGTACTTGCCTTGGGTCCTTAGCTGGTAAAACCAATGTCCTGTTCCAGAGTATCCCCTGGGTAAACCAACAGTCCTATAAACATAACACAAGCAAACCACATTCGCATCAGATGCTATACTAACACAGTCAAAATACTGGTCTCAGGGCCATGTCAGGCAGGGCACTAGTCAACTAGGGTCATCTAGTAGGAACACGTATATAATATACATTACACTTATTATACTTACAATATTTATACACGCACCAATTTAAATGTATTTACAATATATATATATATCTTTTAAATACATATTTGATTTATACTAGTTGAACATTATATATGTATACTCATACATATGCTAAAATACCTTTTTTAAAAATATATATATATAAATACTAATTTGATTACATATACTAGAAATACGTATTTACGTATATAAATCATTTCGAACTTATTTTGAACAATAGTTTCAAATAAAAGTTTATTTATAAAAACTAGAATTTATGTAAAAGCCAATATTTTTCATTTATGGTAAAATCGGTCACCGATCCAATAACTAATTTTTGAACTCATTTAGATTATTGAAACTATATTTTTAATTTAATAATGTAACCAAAAATTATTATTATTTTTACATATCAAAACCCTTTTAATTTGTTACATAAAAAAATAACTAATTACATAAACTAGCTAATTACATATTAATATAACCAATTTATATAAAATAACCAAAATATATATACTAATTTCATGAATTAAACTAATTATATAAAATACTAATTATATATACTAAACTGATTATGTAATTTAATTAACAAAAATAACAATTAACCAATATAGATAAACTACTTGATTAATTATAATTAACTACTAATTATATTAATCAATTAACTTAAACTAACATATTAACTATTGATTAACTTACTGATTAACTAACTTTACTGATTAATTAACTTAATTAACTGATTATTAAATAATTAATCAAACTAACTAATATAATTAACTAATTACTTATAACTTAATTCAACTGATCTGATTAATCTAATACATATAACTTAACTAATCCATTTCCCAATTCTCTCTGAACCGAAGCAGGGAAGAGGGAAGCTCACCTGGGGTCCTCCGGTCGTCGGCGCGGGCTCGCCGAGGCGGTGGCGGTCTGTATCGACGGTGGTCGACACCGAGGGGCGGCGGCGTTCTAGGGGCGGGCTCGGCGCTCGAGGAGGCGGCTCGGCGCTCGAGGACGGCGTTCGACGGATCTGGCGGCCACCGGCGGCGGCTTCGACCCAGGGCAGCGACAGGGCGGCGACGGCGGCTTCGTTCCAGCGGCGGCGGCGGCTCGAGAGTAGCGGCTTCGAGGCAGCGGACTCGGCTCAGCGGCGGGCTCGACGACGTCGGCTCCGGCGGTTAGATCTAGGGTTAGGGTTTTGGGTGCTGTGTGTCGGGGTCCTGTCCGGGGCTGGACACGGCGGTGGTGCAATGTGGATGTGTCCGGTGTTGGACACGGGTGATGCTGTGTACAGTGGTGGATGTGGAGGTGGTGTCCGGGTGTGTCGGACACGGAAAAGCTGGTTGTAAACTGTAAATCTGGACACAGGAAATGAAATGGATACGGTGGGACACCCGGGGTCGGACCCGAGGCCATCACGGCTGACACGGTGATGCTGGACACACGGACACGAGCACACAAGATGATGGTGATGGCTTGTTGGCTTGGGAATTGTGGAGGCTAGCTAATAATTAGGAGATTAGGGTTTCTAGGGAGTTGTGAGAAGGAGAACTTAAATAGGGAGAAGGGTGTGGGATAAAGGGTTGCGGGTTGGCCCAATGATGAATGGCCCAGAATTAAATATAAAGGGGCTTTTCATGTGGGAAGAATGGGGCGTGAATGGGAGACAGAAAACGATAAATTAAATAGAAAAGAAATTTAAGAAAAAATGTTTTTAAGAAGCCTTTGATTAGCTACTAATTAAACTCATTTTTCAAAATATTAGGAAGTATGTAATTCATTTATTTACTATCCCAATAAAAAATCTATTTTATTTTATCAACTAGTCTTTTAAATAACTATTTAGTCAAAACAATAATTTTATGACTCAAGCCAATAAATATTTGAAACTAGAAATATATATTATTATTTATTTATTTATTTTGTAATACATCGTCATTTAGGAAAAATGATTTTTATAAAGATTTTTAAATTACCTTCTAAAATCAGACATCGTTCAAAATCAAATAAAAATTTTCAAGGAGAAATATTTTATAAAACTTGATATTTTAAAATAAATTAAAATCTAATTATTTTGGAAATTGGAAATCGGAGGTTACATGCAACCTAGTTTCATTGGTTTTACTTAGAAATGGCGTGTTGACTTAGAATTGCATCAACTTAGATTATTTTTATTCTTGAACCTTGTATTCATGTAACGTACCATATATAGGTTGTGTGACACCAGTTTGGGCATCGAAAGACACACCTTGCTCAGGACTTCAGACGAGTACATTTCTCTAATAGTTTTTAATTCATAATATTATATATGTATGTTCTAGAATTATATACTTGATCCCGACACAGTGATTTTACAGACTGGTACTATATGGATCCCGTCAGGAGATGTTATCCCCTACCGTGTCCAGCAGATACTCGTCTACATTGTATCTCATCGTGTATATTGGGTATTGATTATATTTTGTGTTCACACATTGCTCATGTTTAGGGTACTTATTCGTGTACACCCACCGCTCGTGTTCGATGGTTATGATATTCGTGTACACCCACTGCTCGTGTTTAGTGGTCATATTTCATGTTCGTAGCGTGTCATGATTGGATCCATCGGTATTAGTTGGGGGTTGGAGGGTAGGAGTTGATTATGTGATCAAAGCCCATTTGTTACATCGTATACATTCTGGTTACATACCTCACTTATAATCCGTCTTACCTGATCATGTTCACCCAACCCGATCACATAATAAACTTTTATTCTGGGGCACATTAGTTAGATTGCAGTTTACTTCACCATATTGCTGATATTCATATTGTTGATCTATATTCTCGTACATTACCTGTATATCTATTGTTCATCATTCATATGTTTAGTTATCTCGTATTTTATTTCTATATCTGTTTATATGCTCGATTCTGCTATTAAAAATGTTTTCAAAGGTATGTACTTCGTTCTAATCCTGACTGGATATATTTTTCTAGACGACTGCCTTATAGAGCAGTGTCGCATATTCTACGGGCCACAGAACGACGTACCTTTAGAGGATACACCTATTGACCAGGAGGACTTAGTTGAGCCCGGGTAGGTTTAGATTATATTGTATTGGATTGTATTAGACTATTATTTTATGGATATTCACAGTTTGTATTATTATTTTTGATTGTGGATTGTATCTTATTCTTTCCTTTGCTATTACATTCGTGCATTATTCTTTCTTAGTTTGTTTTTTGATTGAGATTAGATATACTTATGAGATACCATATTGCTCCTCCGTTTTGAGTTGAGATGATTGTCAGGTACCATATTATATTGTTAAAATGTTAGATAGTTAGAAATAACCCAGACAGTGTTCTATCGCTGATTCTGCGGCGTAGGCTGGGCGTAACCACGTACTCGTGCCCGAATATATGGGTGCGGTTCGTGACAAAATTTGATATGGGAATGAAAAATTTGGTAGAGAGAATTCTAGATCTAGATTTGAAATAAAAATTAGAAGAGAGAAACTTTCCCTCCTATTCTAACTAGGTCGACCACCAAACCCCCTCCCTAAGCTACTATAAAATGTCTAGAATACCCCTTGGGGCTTCTCATGAAGAAATAATTAAGGAGGGAAGGTTCTAGTCTAATGAGTTTAACTTAATTAATCCTCCTCCTAATGAATGGTCATCTAGTGGGCTCAATTCTAACTAGAATTAAATGTTGGTCCATGGATCTAATGTAAACTAGTTAGGTCCACTAACATAAGTCCAAAATAATAAACTAACATCTAACAATAATTAAATAATACAATAAATAAATATATAATATGCACAATATTTAGTTAATTATGAAATAACCAAAATACTCTTTCGTAGAAAATATAGTCGTGACAGTCCTCGTATCTCTTAACAAACTACTTATTCATCAAGCATATTCTCTCAGTGAACCATATTCCAATAATGTGGCAGAATACAATGCTCTACTCATTGGTCTTCAATTAGATAAAGAATTGGACTTAAAATATCTTGAAGCCTACGAAGATTCCAAGTCGATAGTCAATTAGATCAGGGGAGAGTACGAGGTTCGGCATGAAGATCTCATCCCTTATCATCAAGCAGCAATCGAACTGCCTTTTACTTTCAAAGGATTCTTCATCGAGCATGTGCCTCAGTTACAGAATATGAAAGCAGTTACTTTGGATGGCCTAGCTGCATCATTGACTGTTCCCCTAAAGAGATGACAATAAATTATACTAATAGGTCGAGAGTTATTCTGTACCAAAAACAATCTGAATATTGAATAGAGTTACGTCATAAATTCAACCTCCATGGAAAAAGATTGGAGAGACCCTTTTATAGACTACGATGCTTATGTGATTTTTCCAGAATATCTGAAAGAAGTGACTTCTATTAAAAGACACTCACTCTGTTTGTACTATGATGCCTCATCCAAAATATTTTATTGTCATTCGTATAAGGGATTCCTGCTATGTTGTGTTTCCAATCCTAAAACAAGATAATCACTCCGTGAAGCTCATGATGGCATTTGTGGAGCACATCATCTAGGTCCTAAATTATAAGATTGCCTCCGGAGAATGGGTTATTATTTGTCACGACCCGCACCCGATGTAGGGATACAAGTCGGGAACAATGCCCAGCCTACGCCACAGAATCGGTGGTAGAACATTGTCTGGGTAATCTATCTAGCAATATAATGAACAACCAACAATATCAATATACTCATCACAGATTTAAGATAGAAACGAACACGAATATGATAAATAATGGAATAGTCACATACAACAAATGAGTCTAAAATAATAACATCATTGAGTCTGAAGGAATACTAACAAATAAGCTGGAGACAAATCCAGTACAAAAAAATACTAAGAAGCTACTAAACTCGGGTCATCTGTCTCAGTTGGGATAAGTCCCTCCTGAGCCAGGGTCTCTGACTCTAAACCCACAACATCCTGGGGTCCCTAATGTGTAGGGTACCACTCCTCAGTGTCATCTGGGAAAAATATATCCAGTCAGGAAAGGAGCAGAGTACATCTCTAACAACAGTTCTAATCAATGATAAAAATTATGTAACAGTAAATATATGTGAATATACAAGATGCAACAATAGATACAAGACACTACCAGAAAAAGTCAAATTAGCGACGTCTAAAAACGTCGCTAAATAACCAAAAATCGTCGCTAATTTGGTTTAGCGACGTAATTAGCGACGTTTTAAAGCAGTCGAAAAAACCAAGTCGCTAAAACAAAAAACGTCACTAAACGTCTCTATGGCGACATTTTTTAGCGACTTTAATGTGTCGTTAAATTTAGCGATATTTAGTGACGTCGCGTAACTAAATAGCGACGTTTATTAAAGTCGCTAAACGTCGCTGATTAGCGACTTATATAGCGACGTTACACCGACGTCTTTAATGACTTGGCAATACTGTCATGTCAGCAATTTGCGACGTACAACGACGTTTTTAGCGACGTCATTAGCGACTGGTTACAGCATCGCTAATTAGCGACGTATTTAGCGACTTAAGTGAACGTCGCTAAACGTTGCTAAAAATGTCGATAATTTTTAAAAAATAAAAAAAAATATTGCATTTCTGGGTTTACCAACCCCCTTGGGTTCATTATCAGGTATATGATGGTAGTAGAAATAATTGAAATAAAGAACACAGTAGCAGCACCATGGGGAAAAATTCTAGTGCACTGGGTAAATACAGGCCAAGTATCAGTCATCAGTTGTAAACCAAAATATGAATAATATAATAAAATTTGAAGAAAAGAAAGCATCCAACAAATCTCATCGTAAACATAAAGAATATGACAACTTTATATCCATACAATCGCATCCTAAATAATAATAAAAATATAAATATCCAGTAACTAACTATACTACTGCAGATTTGCAGGAGGCTGACCACCAGCGCGCTTGAAGGATAAGAACTCCTCATACTCGTCCCGTGGAATCGACATCGATATCGATGGAGAAGGCAGTAACGTCGGTGGAGTCTGTGTCGATGTAGGCGCACCAGGAGGCCGTGCCTGCTCCAAGTCTGCGAGTCACTGGTTGTAAGAATCCATGGTAGATAACAGCCTCGTACTGCTATGAACCATTGAATCCTGCATCATTGTCAGCCCCTCGCCCATTGATACCTATGACGCCTGCAGCTCCATGATGTTGCGGTCATTGGAGGCTCTATTATTATTTGTCAAATCCTGGAGCTGCGTCATGCTGCGGTCGAGCATATCGAATCGTGCGATGAGCATCGGATCGTCCGCCTGCGACTGGGACCGGGGCTGCTCTTCCATCCTTCGCAGCAACTCGTCACGGAAAGACACAATCTGACCGTCAACGGCCTCCTGGACGGCCTCCTGGACTCTGGCCGACGACTGCGAGGGCTGCGACTGCGAGGGCTGTATAGAATGCGCAGCTGTTGGGGAGGCCCTAGATGACTGCGTCGCAACCAGGGCGCCATAGGAGCCCATACCGTAGTACGTAACCCTCTAGAGACCACCAGCTGTGGTCACCCACAGGTCATCCGTCGACGGAGCTGGAGCGGGCTGCGATGAAGTACCAGCCTCTCCAGGTGTAGGTGCACTAGCAGTCGCTGGCTCACGCAGCCTAAGATACTCGGCCTAGAAAGGTTTGGAAACTCGATAATTGTTTAAGTTATATTAAAATTAACACAAAGTAATGTAATACTTACGTAGGTCTGCGAGGCCCTCTCATCAATGAGATTTTCGTCCTTGTGATGGGTGGCCAAGAAGACGGTCACCATGTTGGCATCCTCACCACTCTGTACCTGTTAAAAATATATTATTTAGTACTAAACTTAAATATTTTTTCCTACTACCATTTTATGGTACTTATATTAAAATAATATAATTTAAAAGAAAAAACATACCAAACGACAGAAATGTTCCGTCATCGGAATCGAGCCACCACACCACTTGGCAGCATTTTGCCTAGCCGCCTTAGCCTTCTCAGACCTTTCCTTGTAGCTCAGATTATCGAATCTAGCCCTCATTGCAGTCCACTGCTCAGGCGTGATCCAACCCTGGATCAGTTTTCCAGCACGATCATGAGCCTTCTGGTCATCCAGAGCATCTAGGATAAGCTTGGCGGCAACGGTCGGAAAGAGCCGCTCGATCAACTCGGCCCGGTGCGGAGGATAAAAATATGTTTGCTACAATAAATAATTTAGTAAGTGAGCATCACGGATAAGTTATATAATATGCATAAATTAGAGGATTTATTTAATATACTTTTACATGGAAGTGCGCAAATCAGAATGCCTTCCTCTCCTCCGGAGCCTCAGAGTAGTTGATCCAAGGGCCACCGTAGTTGTTCCTTAAAAATTGGCCCAGGCGTCTCTGAACCGACAATGGACGATATCTATACAGAGATAATAATTTAGAATACTAAAAAAGTCAATATACGATGAATAAAGAAATATACGATATATATTATACTAAACCATCTAATTGACTTACTTTGTACCGTCGGCCCAAATCTTTGTCCTCGTCTCCTCCGGAGGTGCGCATGGAGGATCTTGCTGATGCTGGGACAACGTGGGCATGACCTCCTCGACATGCTCATCTGTCCCCATGGTTCCGTCAACAGGAGGAACGCTGGACGAGGGTATACTATCACGCCTGGAACTACTCGTCCCAACAGTCGGAGATGTGAGTGATCGATATACTGGAGTACTGGGCGACGATGATCTAGAACCCACAGTAGGCAGTACCGGAGGAACACTCTGTCTACCTTGGGACCTGCCGAATCCTTCGCGTCGTCCTGTCATATCTGATAACAACATATGATGAATATAGAGAAACACAAATATATAGTTCATTCTAAAGTCGAAATGTGATGCATATCTCAAAGCATTCTACAGTCAAAATATCCATACATATATTCGTTAATGGAATATATTTTACAGTCAAAATATAGTTACATTCTACTTCATCAATTTTCCAACCTTGATCTACATTCTACAGTCAAAATATAGTTACATTCTACATGCAATATATTTTATTTTCAATCATCTTCAGAAAATTTATCTTGTTCACCTTCCTCGTCCTCCTCTTCCTCTTCCTCCTCTTCCTCTTTCTCGTCTTCACTTTCATCTACTTCGTCTTCCTCTTCGGATAATTCTACATCTTCTACATTATTACTCGTGTAATGAGTAACTTCCGTTGAGTCCACATTTACAATATTTGTTACAAGAGGTAGATCGTCCTCCTGATAAGCTATTTCGTCAATGTCAAAGGTATTTCTAGCTTTAGTCTTGCATATTGCCCACCAATCCGACCTCGTTGTCCCCCATCTAGGATAAGTTATGAAGTACATGAGCTGAGCCTGACTTGATAGGACAAATGGTATGTAGCCTTGATATCTACGCTTATAGTTTATATCCACAAGGCCATGCTTGTCAATTTTCCAACCTTGATCTTGAATCGGATTGAACCATTCACACCTGAATAGCACGATATTAGCAGGTTTTGTGCCATAATTATATGTCAACTCCACAATCTCTCGTAAGATGCCAAAAAAATTATTGCCCGGATTGACGTCTTTGTAGTTCGAAGATTTGATACACAAACAACTGTTTTTCGTGGAATCAAGATCCAGAAAGCTGTCTCTGATAGGAGAATTTGTTGACTTGAACCTGAACCCATTCACACAGAAACTTGGCCATATTTTTACGGTAGTAATTGGTCCCTTGGCTAGAGTTCTAATAGATTCAGTCTCGGGTGTTATTAGACGATCGACCTAAATACCAAAGTAGCGATAGTAAGTTATTTGTTTTGCAAGTGCAGAAATAAAAAGTAATTACCAAGCATCTTACATATGCGCTAAACCAAGAAGAAAAATGGTATTTCATATCTTGTTCTACTTCTTCGTCTGTTATGTAGGGTCTAACCGACCTCAACTCATCATTATATGTGCTGAAAAACAATGAAGCAACTGCTGATTAGTAGCATAATAGTATGTTATACTATTACATTGAGATAATGTAAACGTGGACGTATTAATTACTTATCCCTCTAGTTCTCTACTTCATCCTCGTCGCAATTAAGTAATATATACAATTGAGCTGCCCTTAGCTCATCGTGATTCAAATATCTCTTCTTCATTTTTCTCGAAGGCTTTCCGGATGCATTGAATACTTTAAGTATTGCATCATTAGATTCCTGATATGCGTCATCGTTTCTCGGAGCTTTCATCCTATTAGTAGCAACATGCGGTTTGAAATACGTCGAGCAAAATTTTATAATCTCCTCGAGAACAGAAGCTTCACAAATAGAGCCCTCAACCCGTGCCTTATTTTTCACCTTTCTCTTTAGGTGATTCAGATGCCGCTCGAAGGGGTACATCCACCGATAACCGACAGGACCACCAACACGTGTCTCATAGGAAAGATGAATTGGCAAATGCTCTATAGAGTCGAAGAATCCAGGAGGAAACACCTTTTCGAGCTTACATAGTGTTACCGCAATGTCCTTCTCTTGCTTTTCTAGACGATCGACGAGCAACTTAGTACAACAAAGATCTCTGAAGAATATGCTCAGCTCTTTCAATGGGTCCCAAATGACCTGCGGTAAGAAATCCCAAAATACAATCGGAATTAACCTCTCCATGAATACGTGACAATCGTGGCTCTTCATACCCACCAGTTTATTCTCCTTGAGGTCGACGCATCTTCTTAAGTTCGACATGTACCCGTCTGAAAACTTTAGACTCTAAATCCACCTACAAAGTCTACCTTTATCCTCTTTCTCCAGTGAGAAAACTAACTTAGGTTGTTTTAACTTTCCATTCCCCTCATCTATCAAATGCAATGCAGGACGTCTACATATTTTTTCTAAGTCTAACCTGGCCTTCGGATTATCTTTCGTCTTCCCCTTTACCTCCATTACAGTATTAATTATGTTATCAAACATATTCTTCTCGATATGCATGACATCAAGGTTATGTCTGTTCAGATTGGTGCTCCAATATGGCAGATCCCAGAATATACTCATCTTCGTCCAGTTATGGGTGCGACCAAATCTGTCACACTTGTACCCCTTAGCAGGCTCTTCGATAACGCTTGGTAAATCTTTTACCTCTTCCCATATCGTGCATCCGGGCCACCTTGGCGGTGGATTGGCCTTCTCCACAACTCCCACACGAAAAGCATTCCGATTCCTCCGGTACGGATAATCCTTCGGCAAAAATTGTCGATGACAATCGAAGAAGCACGGTTTGCCTCCGTATTTCAAACGGAAAGCCTGAGTACGGTCCATGCAATACGGATATGAGAGACGACCATGGGTGCTCCATCCCAATAACATTCCATAGGCCAGAAAGTCGTTGATGGTCTACATAAGTGCTGCCCTGATCTGAAAATTCTGCTTTCTAGAAATATCGTACATGTTGGCACCTACTTCCCACAGCTGATTCAACTCATCTATCAAAGGCTGTAAATACACATTGATGTTCCTCTTCGGATTGTTCGGACCCGGGATAATAACGGTTACGAACATATACGGAGCCTTCATGCACATCCAAGGTGGTAGATTGTACGGAGTGACGATCACAGGCCAACACGAATACTGGGAGCCCGAAAGTCCGAATGGGGTAAAACCATCAGAGGAGAGCCCCAATCTGACATTACGTGCTTCCTCGACAAAATATGGATACTCTCGATCAAAGTGCTTCTATGCTTCTCCATCGGATGGATGATCCAATACTCCTTCGATCTATTTTCGTCTGTGCCAACTCATGTTTTCTGCAGTCTCCTTAACCATAAACAACCGCTGCAACCGCGGCGTCAAAGGCAAGTAGTGCATTGAATCGGTAGGCTTCCTTGCACCGACAGACTTTCCTCTAACAGTGGCCTTGTAGCGATCAGCACCACAGAATCTGCACACATCTTCATCCTTGTCGTCTTTGTAGTACAACATGCACCCGTTGCGACATGCATCAATTTTCTCGTATCCCATCCAAAGCGATCTCACCATCCTCTTAGATCGATAGAAGTCTTTAGGCAACTTTGCACCCGCGGGCAAGATCTCTATAATCAAATTGAGCAGTCGATTATAGCATTCTTGCGACATATTAAAATTGAACTTGATGCTCAATAATCTTGTAACCACCTCCAACGGTGAATGATCCTCACAACCAGGATATAGTGGAGTCCTTGCATTCTCCAGCAACTCCATAAACTTTGCAGCATCGGCATTCGGTGCCTCCTCAGCTGCATCATAATTGTCCGGATTGAAACTAGGCCCCGCCGCATCATAAACCATGTTCACCAACCCGTCGTCGTAAGCATCGTGGTCGTGGATATCCATATACGGCTCCACATAGGGCTCCGACTCCGATGCTAGAGATACAAGTTCTTCGTGCGCGGTCCACTGATAGTAATTCGGCGTGAAGCCCTCCGAGTATAAATGATATGTAACTTCCACTTCTGGATAATATTTCCTGTTGCGATATCTCACACAGGGACACTTAATTTTGGTATCGTCCATGTACTGAGGGAAAGCCTTAGCGAACTGCAGGAACTACTGCACAACCTCAATGAATTCATCCCGCACACCGCACATGTTATCAGGATGACGGTTGTACATCCACGAACGATGACGCAGATAGTAATTCATATCCATTTCTAGATACTTCTGCAAAAATAATAGTATGTATTATATAAATTATTACATATAGTAGTTTATCACCTAACTTCATAACTTAACCGTACTATAAAAATCATAACTGATATAATAGATACTTTCATTTATCAAAGTCTAAAATAAGAAATATTCAAAACAACTAACCATTTATCAAAGTCTGAAATAAGCAATACTTTCATTTCATAACTGATATAATACATACTTTCATTTATCAAAGTCCAAGAGCCCTTAAAATGATAAACAGGGTTAACTAGTTCATGGTAATGTTTCTAAGCCACTTCTAGATCCATACTAGTTTATACTAGTCAATACTAGGTTAATACCTTGCTATACTATGTCTTCTAGGTCATACTAGGATATTCTGCTTTGAAATTAAGTACTCTACTATCCACACTGAGAGCCTCTTACCCTTGGCCTGGTACCTTGCACTCTATCCTTATACTTGCTCACTGGACTACAACCCAGTTAAGGGTTGTATTGGCATGCAACAAGTGACCGGTGAACACCTACCCGATACTTGTCTAAACCTTAACCCAAACACATGCCTGCAGACCCTAACTAAGTCTGCAACCTCTGATACTTTGCACTTATTCTGCAGTGGCTAAATCTTCCCTTCACTTAGTTGTTTCCAACTGCCCTTAGCTACTGCCATGGCTCGCAGCAGTGCTTGTTGCTGCCTTGCCATTGCTCAAGCATGCATGTGTTTGATGCTTCTCAAGTGTGCACCAACACTCTCCCATTGTAGAAGATGACATGAACCAATACCCTCCTCACAGTGCCAACCCGACACCACTGCAACACATTGCCAGCTTGCCTAATGCACTAGGCCAAACTGAATTAAGTTCTGTTCCTGAAGCCTCATAGTTCAGTAGTGACACCCACACACAACTCGACTCTTCTACCCTCTCCCACATCAAGCACAGCTAGAAGACACTATGAACACCAACACAGATAACAGTAGCTATATACCTATATATATATATATATATATATATATATATATATATATATATATATATATATATATATATATATATATATATATATATATATATATATATCGAGATACACCTATATATGCATACACTCTCTCATATGCAAATAGATAATACACCAATTTACATATACATATTATATGATACTCTGAGGCATAAATAGACACACAACCACTAGTCCAATTCACAAATATTTGGTGTGCAACACCAAGATACTCTAGGATATATCCTCCATACACCACACCACCATGATACCAACCCTCAATTCACATAGACACATCCAATAGATCAAATATTATGTGTGTGTCAGTGTGTGTGTATGTGTGTGTTGTGCCTGTGGCTGTATCAGTGTCAGTGTCTGTGTGAGTGTGTATGTGTGTGTGTGTGTCTGCGTCTGTGTGTGTGTATCGTGTGTGTCGTGTGTGTCTGTCAGTGTCTGTGTGTGTGTGTCATGTCTGTGTGTGTGTGTGTGTCGTATCTGTCAAGTGTGTCTTGTATCAGTGTCACATGAGAGAGAGGGAGAGAGATTACCTAGAGCTCGAGGAGGAGGTGGGGGATGCCGGAGTAGCCGAAGCCGTGGAGAGCCGATCACCGGAGAGGGGGGGCGGAGGAAATCGAAAAGTTTGGAATTTTTCGACAGATGGGGGAAAAGAAAACTGAGACCTAATTAACCAAAATTTAGCGACGTTTAGCGACGTCAAATAAAAATGTCGCTAAAATAAAAATTAGCGACGTCAAAGACGTCGCTAAATACGTTGCTAAATATTTTTGATACATACGTCGCTAATTACGACGCTAAACGTCGCTAAATCAGATATATAAGCGACGTTTAGCGACCTTAATTGAACTTATAGCGAGTAATCTTTTAAAATCTTAATAAAAGTCGCTAAACGTCGCTAAATGTCGCCATTTAGCGACGTCTAGCGACATTTTTTACGGAGTCGCTAATTTAGCGACGTTTTTTACTTGGAGTCGCTAAAATACGTCGCTAATCCTGCTTTTTCTAGTAGTGAGAGATACACAATAAGAAAATACTAGAATAAATACAATAATGAATAATATGTCAATGAACAAGAATACTAATGACTAAGTGAGTGAGCACTAGCTTTAACATGTGATCGGCTTGGGAACTTGCACATGAATAATATCCTGGTTAGTCATACGTGCGGTGTATGACCAATACTCACAGGAAAACAATACTTTCACATGAAGGTATGATCACATATCTACACTAATACTCTCCACCCCCGACTAGTATAGTAGATCGTACCATGGTACGCTATGGCACAAGATTCCCCAAGAAGATAGCTAGTCTTCCCGAGAAGCAGTGTCTATATATGTACAAGATAAATAATGAAATAATACTTGTACAAGATATACCATATACCAAGGAATAACATCTCATGACGAGATCCGGATATACTAATCCATGTAACTATCGTGTCAAGAAGATATGGATATCTACACTAAATATAATAAACATAGATGATATCATAAATGAGAAACTATCAAAGAATGTACTCGTCTAAAGTCCAAAGAATAGTCTAACAGATGTCTAATACGATGCCTAGAAGACCTAGATATGGAATATAATGTCAATACAAGATTTCGGAAAGAAAATAAGTTAAACTAGTCAACTTCTAGGTCAACAAGCCATCTCTAAGTCAAAAGTCAAACTAAGTCAACTCTAAGCCAAACTATGGTCAACTTTGGTCAAACTATGGTCAATTATGTCAAGCTACCTATTTCTAGGTTTTATGAGTCTATCTCAAAGATATTGGGTTCAAACACTAGAGTCTAGGTCATAAAGCTACATATTAGGATACTAAGATACCGTATCTCAGGATACGTAAAATAATAGGTAAAGCATCACATATACATATCAAACAAATATTAAATATATAAAATTTTAATTACAAACATTAAATGGATACCTTGGTTTTGAACCAACTTGGTATTACTAACCCATAATCTTGATACCTAAACCCAATACCTTGGGTATCCTCAAATACCTTGATTTTTACCTTGGTAACTCAAGGTAAATGCCAAACTACATATATATACTAACTACCCATAATAATATATGCTAAGAACTAATAAATATAGTACACTAAAGTATAATAACAATTAGGAACTATATACATATATACTAATACGATATATATACATATATATCTATTATAATTAAATACATAATATATATAATACAGCAGAACTGTCGCTAAAAGCCCCGCTGCCGTCGCTGAAACTGCCGATACAGTGCTGATACTGCTGTTGTTACTGCTGCTGTTACGACGGTTCTGCTGCTGTCGCTATTCCTGCTGCTACCGCTGTTGCTGATTGCTGTTGCTGCCGTCGCTATTGCGGCCGCTGTTGTTGCTATTACTGCTGTTGTTGTTGCTATTCCTGCTGCTGTCACCAAATCCTTCACAAAAACCCATGTTCTCCCCTCTCTCATAATATATATACACAATATATATATATATATATATATATATATATATATATATATATATATATATATATATACAACTATACAATTATATATATATTCTATAACTACTAGTATATATATACTTGCTACATATATTTATATATATATACAAGCTCCTCTACATACATATATATGTATCCTCACTAATACACATATAGTAACATATATATATCATAATATTTACGTACACGTATATATATATATATATATATATATATATATATATATATATTATTATATATATATACTTATATGTTGTATTTATATATTATTTGTATATTATTATATATATATATATATATTATTATATATTATTATATATATATATATAATATATAATAATATATATAATAATATATATAATAATATATAATTATATATACTTATATGTTGTATTTATATATTATTTGTATAATTATATATATATATATATATATACACACACATTAACATATACATATATATATATCTATACTACAATATTTATATATATATATATATATATATACTACAATAATTAATAGCTCTTACATATGTAGAAAATAGCTAGATAAATATATAACCCATAGATATATTGATCCATGATACGGTAATACATAAATATATATACCCAACAATATATACATACATATAACTACACTTCACCAAGACTAAGAATAATTTAGAAATAGATCTAAAATTAAATTGCACAAACAAACACATGGAGCGTATCACACCCGTATCCCACTAGATCTAGGATACGCTTGCGACACGAGTCCATCACACATTCAAACGTACCCTGAAGGACACGAGCAAGTCTAATATATTATTTATGAATAATACAAAGAGTCAAATACAAATCTACGTGTCCGTCTCAAAATGTGATATGTTCAAAGTCCAGTGTCGGAGGAAAAAACCCCTAAATCAACACGTATCACCAAATTATTGGGATACGACCTATAAGTACCCAATTGTGGATACAATACTAGCCCCAAACACACAAGCACATGCCAAATTGATCTATAGGACTAATTGACACACATAACAATTGTTAATCTCAGAATTTTCCCAAAATTGACACAAAAAGTACCATAAGTTTCTCAATAGGCCTAATATGAATACAAAACCAAATCCTATGTGTAGCCTATGTATATGGGTTGATTTTTCATGGTTAAATATCATATTTAGAACCTAAATTAAGGGAAAAACTGAATTTTACCTATTAGGAGATAGATTCTCAATAAAACCTCTAAATGCGATAAAATTGGCCTCCAACTTGTAGATCCTTACTCCTCTTTGTAGATCCTTGCTTCCTTCTTCTAGATCCTTGCTTCACTAGTCTCCAATGGTAATTTGGGAAGGAATTAAGATAAAATTTGGTAGGGAAAATGATATGGAATAAAGGAATTTGGTTAAAAGAAATTCTAGACCTAGTTTTTAAATAAAAAGTTGAGAGAAACTTTTCCCCTCTTTTTATATAGGTCGGCCCCCTCTACCCCTTCCTCAAGCTACTACGTAATGTCCTTTAAACCCCTTGGGGTCTCTCATAAAAAAATAATTAAGGAGGAAAGCTTCTAGTCTAATGGTTTAATTAAATTAATCAACCTCCTAATCAATGGGCTTTTTAATAGGCTCAATTCTAACAATTAATACATGTTTGTCCATGAGTCTAAATTAAACTAGTTAGGTCCACTAACACAAGTCCAAAATAAATAACTAACATCTAACAACAATTAAATAATATAACAAATAATTATTTAACATGCATAATATTTAATTAATTATGAAATTACTAAAATATTCTTTCCTAAAAAATATGGTAGTGACATTATTGGCTCACAATGGTAGCAGATGCTATAGATTACGCTCGTAAATGCAAGTCATGCCAAATCCTTGCTGATTTTATCCCCCAACCAACAGATTTCTTACACCCTACAGCTGCCTCCTGGCTGTTGGAAGCTTGGGGACGGATATTATTGGTCCGATTAGTCCATCTTCTTTTAGAGGATATCGTTTTATACTTGCAATAATGGATTACTTCTATAAATAGGTAGAAGCAGTCCTGCTCATCGAAGTTAAGACGTCGAAGGTAATTACCTTCGTCAAACACCATGTTATCTACTATTTTGGTGTTACCTGGAGGATAATACGTGACAATGGGCCACAATTCTCCAGTCAATCATTTTATCAATTCTGGAACAAGAATCAAATCCAAAATGTAGCATCTATGACCTACAATCTAGGTGCCAACGACTTAGCGGAAGCCTTCAACAAGACCATAATCAAACTCGATTGGAATAAGAAACTGGGATAGTGTTTATCGACTTATCTTATAATAGTTCAAACTTTAACTGGTTTTACATCATTGTCTTTGGTCTACGGATGTGAAACAGTTCTTTTGCTCAAAATCCAGATACCTTCTCTTAGAATTGTTATTGCTAATGATCTAACAGTAGAGAATAATGATTGATTGTGCCTACAAGAATTAGAATCATTGGATGAAAAGTGCTTGTACGTTCAACACCATATTGAGCTATACCAATCACGTATTTCTAGAGCTTTTAATAAAAAAATCAAGGAAAAAATATTTTAGGTCGGTGAATTAGTCATATCAGTAAGGAGGCCTATGATCACAACCCATAAGAGCAAAGGAAAATTCTAAGCTAAATGGGAAGGTACTTTTTGGTGGAGACAGTATTCTCCAACGGAGCCTACAGGCTCGTTAAGCCTAATAAAGATTTGATAATGATGCCTATCAATGACAAATTTATCAAGAAGTATTATCTAAACATGACATATTTCTCTCCATCTCCAACAGATTAAAATAATATATACAGTAAATATATCTTTAATCTCTAGCAACTCGTAGCCTATACGACCTATCGAACTATTAACTATATTCATTCTTGAATAAGAAATGGGTAATGGGACCTAAAAATTCCCCAGTAGGACAATACTCAGATCCAACAGAACATTATTATTGAGATCATCTAAATGATTCTCTCAAACAAAAATATTTCATTCTTAAAGCCCAGTTGTTTCAAGGATATCATATTCTTGATCCCCAGTTGGGTTGGGAATAATCTCACATATTTATTCACCAGTCAATAAGTGTAATATGATTCATGTCCAAATTATCTCTGAATCATATTCCATTTATTATCCCCTAAAGAGAAGACAATAGTTTCGTCCTGGAACTAATCTTTCTTCTCTTCCCAAGTAGAGTAAACTAGTGATCTATCATGTCCATATCACCTCTAATAGCATTTTATCCCATAAAATTTATTATTTATACTCAGAATGAGTATACCTTGAGTGATAAATCTACCAAATTCTTCCACAGAGTTATTCTGTTATGTCCATAATACCACCGAGTAGATATATTAAGTCGGATCCTATTTCAAAACATATCACGTCCATATCACCTCTTATAGTATTCTATCCTGTAAAAATTATCATTTGTACTCAGCATGAGTATGCCTTGAGTGATAAATCTACCAAATTCTCCCACAGAATTATTCTACCATGTCCATAATACCTCTTAACTGATATATACTCAATGGATCTCGATTTAAAAATATCATTAAGGTAAAACAAAATTTCTTTATTGAAAAAAAATAAAAAAAAAGAAGATCCAAATAATTAGGAAGAGAATGAGTCAGAATCTCCCAAATTATTAACAAACTTTGTAAGAGCATGTAGAATACAGACGTCTGATGATACAAGTAGTCGACGTAGAGCTTCTATTTTATCCTGTTCTTCTTGTTTTCTCGAATCAACAAAAGGATGGCGGGAATCAGTGATCACATTCTGGAATAGAGTAAGACCATTTAGTGAAGGGCTAACAAGGTCTTGAAGAAAGTCTGTCTTATAGGATTCTTTCTTTTCCTTGGCAGGGGGCAATCCAAGAGCAGTAATGGCGTGACTAGAGTTAGATGTAATGGGTGAGAGAATAGTTGATTCATCAGACTTTCTTTCCTTCTTTAGAGACTTAATTTGGATCACGAGTGGAATGACAGTTTAAATTTTATAAACGAGTAGAATAACGGTTCAAATTTTCCCACATGATGATACATCATCCCACTATTCGTGAAGGAAGATAACGGTTCAGATCTCTATACACGAATCATCAAGGGTGCAACGGTTTGTTCCCCAAGCAAAAAGCAGAATACAAAACATAAAACCATTTTGTATGTTGGTCTGAGGACTCCCATGTGAGCACATTTATCTAATTGACAAAAAATATTACGTAGTGCACATGACCAGACAATTTGCAGAAATAATTATAAAAGTGTGCGAGACAAACCACACAGTGCACACTAAATCTAGTTTTCTCTAAGTACATATTTGTGCGCCTATCTGTGGGTTGACAGGGTAAAGACAACATATTCAGTCTTTTCGGATGCACGTCTTCAGAAAACAAGGACAACTAAAGTCTTCAGTTGGCAATACACATACAACACAATAAAGTCAAGCTAAATTTTTTTGATACTTAATCATGATTACATATGACGGAGATCTATCAAACATAGATTTTTATTCAAAAAATTATGATTATACATATGGAAATCTATTTCATCCAGATTTTCATATGATGGGGATCTATCATAGAGCCATCGCTATCTCTTTGTCCCGTCAGATCCTAATGCATGTGAATTAAGGCATAAAAGAAATAAACTCTCAGTGCAAACCACAGTACAGGAAACATAAATTCGTACTATGGATAAACGAGGTTGCTACACAGGACTTTGATTGTTTAAATTAGCACGGACCTATTTTTGTCCTGACTCGATAAAGGATATGGCGTATCAAATAGAAGCCGTTTCGCTATCTCCATCCAGTATGATCACTAGAAGTCTGGGTTGGGGAGTCCAATCCCAATCATGTAATCAACACAGGGTCCATATTAAGAGAGTAATTCTAGTGAGCTAGGTTTGAAGACATTGAATAGTCTTCTGGGTAATGCATCAGTTCAACATAAACGGTGAAGCCTATGGTATCCTTTCATGCTCGATCACACAAAGAGCTCAGCGGTAATGATTACCAGACGAGTCTCTCACCCATCGTTGGGAAACGTCTCCTCTTGCGTCTTCTCGATGGCCAGCAAAGCCAGTGGTGCCATGCTATTTCGATCATCTTCTTAGACTCATACTTAACAATAATCATACTCAAGTCTCACAGCAAGAAGGATATAAGTTTAGGAATGTTGGTAAATTTTTTCTCCAATTTGTAGGAGAAGACATGCCAAGTGTGGCATAGCTCTCAAAAATTATTCCTGAAAAAGATGCCCGTATCTCCTTAAAATCTGTCTGCATCTCCTTAAAGACCGCGTCAAACCAAAGAATAAGTCAAAATTTAATAAGTTGACCAGATACGTGCATGTCACACCTACAACCACGTCAGCAAAGCTATTGAGATTCTGTCCAAAATGCGCGCACAAATATCTCAACAACTTTTATGCTTCAAATTCAAAGTATTTTTAATTCATCTGAATGAATTCAAAACTTTGAAGGGGGTCTTATAGAAGTATAAAATGTGCGTCTTATGAAGATAATGCAATTTTCTATAAATAAACTTAACAGAGAAAGAATGGCTCACTTTTTCTCTATTTAGAGGATGGCGTACTTTATTTCTTTTCAAAGGATGGTGCACTATTTAGAGAACAAAAAAGTGCTGCACTTTTAAGCTGCTTTTATCAATACAGACATGTCTACAATTTATATGTCTGCTTTCTTACCCGAGCATTAAATACGATGAATCTGACAGGCTAGAACATAAATTAAAGTGTCATAAGTCATCATTAAAGCTGGACTGCGATACGCAGACCCAGGTTGCGTTTAGCGACCAAGCCGTTGTGCCAACTTTTTCAAAAGTGTGCCGTTGTGCCTACTTCTTCAAAAGTGCGCCATTGTGCCAACTTCTTCAAAAGTGCGTCATTGTGCCAACTTCTTCAAAAGTGCGTTATTGTGCCAATTTTTTCAAAAGTGTAACGTTGACCAATTTCTTTAAAAGTGCACCGTTGTGCCAACTTCTTCAAAAATGCCCCACTATGGCCAATTTCATCAAAAGTGCGCAATCACGGCTACTTCTTCAAAAGAGCGTTTGTATAGCCAATCTTTCCAAAAGTGTATCAGTCTCCAGACTACTTCTAAAGTGCATATACTATCCAAACTGACAGTGAGTAGTTATGAGTGCGTATCTTATATGCCATCTTCTCGTAAAAAGTGTACAAATAACTGTCCCCCACGATCTATGCTTTTCTCGTGTAGGAGGCTACTTGTCAAGCGGACAACGAGTAATGCACCCACTCATTCAGGACGTGGGGTGTTAGTACACCAAAAGTGCACCCACAATGGTGAAATATTACAGGTTGTCCAAATTTCACGCACACTCTCACAACCATTCCTAAACTCTAATTAATTGGTATATCCATTAATTAAGGATAAGAGAAGGAGGACAAATACAGAGAGGGATACAAGAACAGAAGGAGTAAAGTGATCGTCCACGGATTAAATCTCTACAGCTATATTTTCGCAGAATCAACTGTACTTAGATTCCTGTTTAGGAAATTTTGTACTTTTCTTTCTTTTCAATAGTTTGTTATACAAAAGTTACGTATAAAATTTTCTTCGTAAACAGAAAGGCATATCCTTTGTCTGGAACAGAGTATGTCAACAAGCATTTGACGATATCAAACGATATTTAACAAATCTGCCAGTTCTGGTGTCTCCGATCGTAGGGAAACCCATTTTGCTGTATTTTCGAGAAATATATCACTTCCTAGGAGCACTTCTTGCACAGAAGTGTAATGAAGGCCATGAACAGGTGATCTATTATCTCATTCGCATGATTGTCAGTGCTGAACATCGATATAATTCGGTGGAAATAGAATACCTCGCCTTGATATTTTATATTCAAAAGATATGACATTACGTGTCAGTTCAAACCATTAATGTCATATACAAAGTAAATCCTCTCCGAGTATTGATGACTAAGCCAAGCATACTCAATTCTCATTTATCCACATGGGCAACATTGCTATCACCTTATGACATGGTATATGTTTCGCAAAAAGCAGTGAAGGGTCAACCGCTAACTAATTTCCTAGCAGCTCATCATGTATCAAAAACATCCAAACTGTACGATGATATCCCAGATGAAGTCTTAGAGTCAAATATGTCAATAAAAGATGACACTTGACAACTATTCTTTGATGGCGCATCAAGAATAGGACCCAAAGGCAATATAGTAGCTAAAGTTGGCATAGTCCTAGTATCTCCTGCCAAACTACTCATTTATCGAGCATATTCTTCCAGTGAACCACGTATCAATAATATGGCAGAATATAATGCTCTACTCATTGGTCTCTAATTAACTAAAGAATTGGACATAGAATATCTTGAAGCCTATGAAGATTCAAAGCTGATAGTAAATCAGATCAGGAAAGAGTATGAGGTTCGATATGGTGACCTCATCCCTTATCATCAAGCAACAATCAAACTAGATTTTACTTTCAAAGGATTCTTTATCAAACATGTGCCTCGGTTACAGAATATTAAAGCAGATGCTTTGGTCGGCCTAGTAGCATCATTGGTCATTTTTCTAAAGAGATGATACTCAATTATGCTAACAGGACGAGAATTGTTCTATTAAAAAAATAACTTGCACGATGAAAATAGTTATGTCATAAAGTCAACTTCCATGGATAAAGATTGGAGATACCCTTTTATAGACTATGCTGGTTAAGAGATTATATTAAAAGGCATTCATTCCGATTCTACTATGACACCTCATCCAAAATATTATATTGTCGTTCTTATGAAGGATTGCTGCTATATTGTCTTTCCAACCTTGAAGCAAGACAATCACTCCATGAAGCTCAAGATTACATCTGTGGAGCACATCAGCCAGGTCCAAAATTACAAGACATCCTCAAAAGAATAGGTTATTATTAGCCCACCATGGTGGCAGATGCCGTAGATTATGCTCACAAATGCAAGTCATGCCAAATCCATGTTAATTTTATGCACCAACCAACATAGTTATTACACCCTACAACTGCCTTCTGGTCTTTTGAAGCGAAAAATGGATATTATTGGTCCGATTAGCCCATCTTCTTCTAGAGGATAATGGTTTATACTTATAATAATCGATTACTTCTCAAAATAAGTAGAAGCAGTCCCGCTCATCGAAGTTAAGACGTCTAATATAATTAACTTCTTCAACACCATGTTATCTACCATTTTGGTGTTACCCGGAGGATAATATATGACAATGGACCATACTTTGCCAGTTAAACCTTTTATCGGTTATGTGACAAGAATCGAATCGAGAATGTATCATCTACGACCTACAATCTAGCTGCCAACGATTTAGTGGAAGCCTTCAACAAGACCATAATTAAAGTTCTAAAAAAGTTTGTCTCATCCAACAAAAGTGATTGGAATGAGAAACTCAGATAGTATTTATTGGCTTATCATATAACAGTTCAAACTCTAACTGGTTGTACACCATTCTCTTTGCTCCATAAATGTGAAGTAGTTCTTCTGCTCAAAATTCAGATACCTTCTCTTAGAATAGAAATTGCTAATGAGCTAATAGTAGAGAATAATGATCGATTACACCTGGAAGAAATATAAGCATTGGATAAAAAGTACCTGCACATTCAACAATATATTGAGCTATACCAAGCACGTATTTCTAGAGGTTATAATCAAAAAGTCAAGGAAAGAGTAATCCAGGTCGACGAATTAGTCCTTTCGGTAAGGAGACCTACCATAAGAGCAAAAAAAAAAATCTAAGCTAAATGGGAAGGTCCTTATGTAGTGAAGACAATATTCTCCAACTGAGCCTACAGGCTCTCTAAGTCTAATGAAGATTTAATAATGATGCCTATCACTGAAAATTCCTCAAGAAGTTTTATGTCTAAGCACAATATTTTCCTTTCCATCTCTAGCAGATTAAAATAAGATTTACAATAAATACATCTTTAATTTCCAGTAACTCGTAGCCAACACGGCCTCCCAAACTATTACTTATATTCATTCTTGAATAAGAAATGGGTAATGGGTCCTCAAAGATTCTCAGTGGGACAATACTCAGATCCAACGAAACTCTCGTTGAGATCATCTAAACGATTCTCTCTAACAAAATTATTTTTTCTTAAAGTCCAATTATTTTAAGGATATCCTATTTATGATCCCTAGTTGGGTTGGAAATAATCTTATATGTTTATACACCAGTCAATAAGAGTAATGTGATTCATGTCCATATTACCTTTGAATCATATTCTATTTATTATTCCCTCAAGAGAAGACAATAGTTCGCCCTTGAACTACTCATTTTTTTCTTTTCCAGTGGAGTAAACTATTAAGCTATTACGTCTATATCACCTCTGATAGTATTGTATCCTACAAAATTTATCATTTGTACTCAGCATGAGTATGGCTTGAGTGATAAATCTACCAAATTTTTTTACAGAGTTATTCTGCCATGTCCATAATACCGCTGAGCAGATATATTCAATGGGTCTCAATTTAAAAGTATCACTAAGGTAAAATAAAATTTCTTTATTTATGGAAAATGAGGAAGAACAATATAAATACTTAGGGAAAAGTTGAGTCAAAATGCCCTAAATTACTTATAAACTTTGTAAGAGCATGCATAATACAGACGTCTGATGATGCAAGCAGTCGACGTAGAGCTTATGTTTCGGCCTGTTCTTCTAGTTTTCCTGAATCAACAGAATGATGATGGGAATCAGTGATCTTATTATGGAGTGGAGTAAGGCCATCGAGTAAAGGGCTAACAAAGTCTTGAAGAAATTTTGTCCTATATGCTTCTTTTTTTTCCTCGGCAGGGGTAGTCCAAGGGCTGTAAAGGTGCAACCAGAGTTAGATATAATGGGTGAGAGAATAGTCGATTCATCATACTTCCTTTCCTCCTTTATAGACTCGTTTTAGGAATCCATCAAAAAACTCGAATGAAGAATTTTGAAATTGAGTAAGCCAACTTTCTTATTTATAAATGAGTGGAATGACGGTTTGAATTTTAACACATGATTCATCATCCCACTATTCGTGAAGGAAGACGATGGTTCAGATCTCCATACACAAATCATAAATAGTGCAACAGTTTGTTACCCAAGCGAAGAGCAGAATACAAAATACAAAACCATTTTGTATGTTGGTCTCAGGACTCCCATGTGCGCACGTTTGTCAGATTGACAAAAAATATTGCATAGTGCATATAACCAGACAATTTGCAGAAATAATTATAAAAATTAGCGCAATAAACCACATAGTGCGTACAAAATCCAGTTTTCTCTAAGTACATATTTGTGCGCTTATCAGTGAGATGACAGGGGAAAAGCAACATATTCAGTCTTTTTGGATGCACGTCCTCCAGAAAACAAAGACAACTAAAGTCTTCAGTCAATAACACACATACAATATAATAAATTCAAGCTAAAATTTTATTGATACTTAATCATGATAACATATGATGGACATCTCTCACACCTAGATTTTTATTCTTAAAATCCTGATTATGCATATAAAAATCTATTACATCCATATTTTCATATGATGGGAATCTATCACAGAGCCATCCCTATCTCTACGTTCCGTCTCCTCCTGATGCAGATAAATTAAGGCAGTAAAGAAATGAGCTCTTCAGTGTAAACAATGGTACAAGGAAAAAAATTTGTGCCATGGACAAGTGAGGATGCTATACAGGACTTGGCCTGTTTAAATTAGCACAGACATATTTCTGTCCTGACTCGATGGTGGATATGGCGAGTCAAATGGAAGCTATTCCTCTATCGCCATCTAGCGCCACCGCTAGAAGTCCCGGTTGGGATTCCAATCCTATCCCTATAATCATCACAGGGGTCATGTTAAGAGATTAATTCCAGCGAGCTAGATTTGAAGACAACGTACAGTCTTCTGGGTAATTCATCAGTTCAACATGAACGATGAAGCCTATGATATCCTTCCATGCTCCATCACACAAACTCAGCGGCAATGATCGCCAGGCGAGTCTCACATCCATCATTGGGAAATATCTCCTCTTGTATCTTCTCGATAGCTAGCAAAGCCAATGACGCCATGCTATTTCAGTGATCTTCTTAGACTCATACTTAACAATAACCATACTCAAGTCTCATAGCAAAAAGGAGATAAGTCTGGGAGTGTTGGTAAAAATTTTCTCCTATTTGTAGGAGAAGACATGCCAAGTGTGGCATAGCCCTGAAAAAGATACATGCATCTCCTTAAATGATGCCTGCATCTCCTTAAAGACCGTGTCAAAATAAGGAATAAGTCAAAACTGAATAAATTAACAAGATACGTGCATGTCACACCTACAACCACGTCTGTAAAACTTTTAGTATTCTACCCTGAGTGCGAGCATAAATATCTCAACAACTTTTTATGCTTCTATTCAAAGTATTTTGAATTTATTTGAACAAATTCAAAAAGTTTGAAGGGGTCTTGTAGAAGCATAAAAATGCGCCTCTTGAAGATGGCGCAGTTTTCTACAAATAAATTTAACAGAAGAAAAATGGCATATTTTCTCTCTATTTAGAGGACGGTGCACTTTCTACTTATTTCAAAGGATGGAGCACTATTTAGAGAAAAGAAAAGTGGCACAGTTTCTAATTGCTTTCATCAGTGCAGATAGGCGTACAATATACATGTCTGCTTTTACTCTGAGAATTAAATATGATAAATTTGACAGGCTGGAACAGAAATCGAAGAGTCAGAAGTCATCATTACAGCTGAGCTGCGGCATGCAGACCCAGGTTATCGTTTAGCGACCCAAGCATTGTGCTAATTTATTCAAAAGTGCCCCGTTGATCCAACTTCTTCAAAAGTGCACCGTTGTGCCAATTTCTTTAAAAGTGTGCCATTGTGCTAATTTCTTCAAAGGTGCATCGTTGTGCCAACTTCTTCAAAAGTGATCCGTTGAGCCAACTTCTTCAAAGATGCGCCATTACGGCCAATTTTATCAAACGTGCTCATTAGGGCCACTTCTTCAAAAGGGTGCTTGTATAGCCAATCTTTCCAAAGTGCACAAGTCTCCAGACCACTTCTAAAGTGTGCATACAATCCTAACTGACAGTGAGCAGTTATGAGTGCGTGTCTTACATGCCGTACTTCTCAAAAAAATTGTATAAATAACTATCTCCCACAACCAATGTTCCTCGTATAGGAAGTTGTGTGTCAAGCGGGCAGCAAGTTGTGCACCCACTCATTCAGAACGTGGTGCATTAGTCCACCAAACGTGCACGCACAATGGTAAAATAGTACAGATCATCCAAAATGTGTGCAAACTCTTATAACCGCTCCTAAACTCTATAAATACAGGATTGGTACATCCATTAAAAGAAAGAGATAAATAAGAGATAGAGACATGGAAAGGGGCTAGAATTTTGTAGTCTTTAAAGTTCAAAAACCGAAAGAGAGAAGTTGAAGCTTCTCATATCGTTATTGCCAAAGCTTTCTTATTGTTCAACTCTCCAAGTTATTTATAGCATTCTCTGTATTTCTTCTTTGTCGTATGGTCTAAGGAGTAAAGTAATCGTCCACAGATCAGATCTTTACAACTATACTTTCCTAGAATCAACTGTACTTAGATTCTTGTTTAGGATCTTTTGTACTTTTCTTTCTTTTTAATAGTTTGTAATACAAAAGTTTCGTATAAACTTTTCTTCGCAAACAATTAGTACAGTTTATAAGTTGGCCTTTGACTTAACTTTTATTTGGTGATTACTTCTGCTACACTCTATTCACCCCTCTCTCTAGAGTTGCCTATCGATCATATAATTAGTATTAGAACATGTACTCTCTGAATTGGTTTCGGATCCCAATTGCTCCTACAATTGGTATCTGAGCTAAGTGCTCTTATTTGGACTAACCTCCTAAGAGTATTGATATGGCAACTACTAGATCCATATATACCCATAATGGTGACGGCCAGTGCACAAATAGGCCACCCCTATTTGATGGTACAAATTACACTTACAAGAAGACACACATGACTTTTTATCTCAAATTGCTTGACTTTGACCTCTGGTCAATAGTAATTAATGGTTACAGAAAGCCTAATATCATTTCTCCTCTTACTTCCAATGTAGTTAACAAACATTATGACTACAAGAAGAAAGAAAAATTAGCAGCTAGCCTTGATGCTAAGGCAATAAATATTTCATTTTGTGCTTTAAATAAAATTATATTTAACCTAATCTCTACTTGTTTGACATCACATGAGACCTGAAATTGCCTTGAAATTACTTTTGAGAACATGCATGATAATGAAGCTAATGATTCTGATAAAGAAGAAGAAAGTTTTTGCAACTATGCAAACACAAACATAGACACGAGAGCGAAGCTAGCGACTCAGAGGAAGAAGAAAATTCTTATAATACTGCAAACATATGCTTAATGACATCAACAAATGAGAAAGCAGAAAGCTTAGAAAGAAATGCAAGCATTTGGTACAAAAATTAAGCTAACGATTCGAAAAAAGAAAGCCCTCGACGTATTACAGATTTATCCTTAATGGTAAGCGAGGTACAAGATAATACTTTATTGGAAAATGAGTATTCTTATGATGAAATATCATACGCTTTTAATGATTTATTTGAAGGATATAAGAAGCTTAAAAATAATTATAAACTTGCTAGAAATGAGATTAAAATGTATAAGATTGAGAATGAAAGGCTTTTCTCTTTATTAAATGAGACAAACTCTTCAAATAACACAGATAAAATTTCTTATCCAAAATTAAACTTGGCTGATGCTCTCTAGTATATTGAAAAGAATACACAAGAATATGAGAACTCAATGAAGCTTACGAATCAGAAAAGAAGAAATATAATATTGTTGTTCAAAGAATAGATACACTCACTATCAAATATGATAATCTATATGCTAACTCTAAAAAGTTGGTGATTAGACTGGGAAACAGGTAATGGAACCTATGACTCTATTATACGTGATTCTTCATAAAGTCACACACGACAGATCAATTACAAAAAAGCAAGCAACGCCAAACCTTCATACAACCACGCTGTTTACTACAAGTATCCATGCAAGATACAACGCACCACATCACATAGTCATACTCATCATGCTTCTTCTAACACTAATGTCCAAGCTACATATCACTATTGTGGGCAGAAAGGAAATATTTCACATTAGTGTAGGACTAGAAAGTTCGTTGATATGAACAAATTTATATGGGTGCCTAAACCTAACCATTATGGATCCAAATTTATTTAGATACCAAAGTCTTTGTCTAATACTGTAGGTGAAGCTTCTTATATTGGAACTTCCTACCGAGAAGAACGCTGGTGATTGCAAAGCTACAAAAGTCATCTTTCAAGCAATTGTACCAACATAAATATTGCCACTTGAGCCACTTTGGTAACGTGCTAATTGATTCTTCCTAAATAGCCAATTATAGAATCTGGCATATTTTTAGTCAATATTTTGTTACTATCTCTTGTTGATATCTTTAGTTATTATTTATTTAAATTAATGTGATATGTGCTACTAGCATGCTTAGTTAATTTTCTTAAAACTACTTCTATCCAGCATGACTAGTTGTTTAGCTAAATATTAGCTTACACTATACAATATTTCACACACTTTCTATTTGTGCGAGATCACTTTCTAAAGAGATCATCAGTTACACGTTGACATTAGCTTATATTATTTTGACAGTAAACATGAACTAGCAAATATATTTACTAAACCCCTAGTTGAAGAATGTTTCAACTTTATTCGTCAAGAATTAGAAATTCTAAATTTTTACACTATATGATATATATATATATATATATATATATATATATATATATATATATATATATATATATATATATATATATATATATATATATATATGTGTGTGTGTGTGTGTGTGTGTGTGTGTGTGTGCGTGTGTGTGTGTGTGTGTGTGTGTGTGTATTCAAATAAAGTTTTTTCGAGCAAAAATTATTTTGGGTACATGCCGAAAGGGCCCTTCTGTCAAAAAGGCATAAATAGCCTAAGCGATACGATATTTAAGTGCCTTCGTGACCACCGCTAGCTGGGATCTGGTCCCTACAACTAACCCAAGATGATCAATACTTGTTAGAATAATAATTTGTTAAGGACTATTTTAAAACTGTTTTCAAAATATAGTTGCAAATCCGAGCTCTATTCTCTGGGTTAAAGTTAAAAACTGTAATTTCAGAAGTTGATGTAGTGCTTCTAATATCGGACTTTAGTTAAGATGGATGTTGTTGATGTTTAGATTAGTTTCACTTTGTTATAGTTTTTACTTACCTCGTGTATTCGCTATTGGTTATGATGACCAAAGTGTGTATTTCTTATCAGTTAGTTTCTTCCTTAAAGTTACTTCTTGATTAAATACACTTGGCTTTTTGGTAGACATTATGGATACATGATTTTTATAGTAGTTGAATCCTTTTGTCCCGACCCGCACCTGGTGTAAGAAAATGAATATGTGGGTACGTCTAGCCTACCCCACAACATCGTAGGTAGAATATTGTCTAGGTCAACAATACTATCTACACATCTCACACAATATATATAAGGTACTTGTCATGCTATCTAAACTCCAAATAGAGGACACTATGATAATATGGTAAAGGTAAACAATACTCAATCACAATAACAAACTAGATGATGACAAGGCACGATATGGAATATAAGGAAAAAAGAGTCATAAATATAACACAAGTCCAAGTCTAATCTCAAAATAAGACATCAAATAATAATACAATGCCAAAGTCTAACTGACATATATAATATCAAGAATAAACTAACTATGCCTCATAAACTGCTGGAACTAACTCAACCGGCTCTACGGGTGATAACTCAACTGGCTAGCCATCTTGTATCCTATAGTACGTAGGACAATAGTCCTCTAATAAATAATCTAAAAAATATATTCAGTCAGGATTGGAGCAAAGTATAACCCAAATAGTAGTTCCAATAATTGACAAAGCCTATGAAATAACAATAGCAATAGAAATAAATTATGGAAGTAACTGAACTAAAATATATCACGAGAAAGAGCATCACGATAAATAATAGCAAAAACTGAGAACAATATGGTGAGGAACAATAATGTAATGAACTGGAATAGAGGAAACAATATATATAAATGTGCCTTGAAATATTAATAAGATAATATGATCGACTTGGGCCTAACACGAACTATATATAAAAGGTGAGCTAGTGTGATCACGCGTGAATGACATGATCTGCTAACTATCATGGACTATGCTAAATCATGAACTATAAGTTATGATCATATATCTACTAATATTTTGCCCAACCCCTGACTAGTATACGGATCCAAATCATAATACTTTATAACACATATATCACACTGCACGGTCTATAATATCAGGCACTATGATCACGGTCTATATAATCACTAAGATATCATGGTAATCTCTGAGTAATCATGAAACAAGACACGACAATCACTGAGTAACCACGACAATAATATCTCATGATCAAGATCCACGTATACCAATCCGTAAAACTATCGTATCAAGAATCAATTATATTAATACTAAATACATGAAATATAAAGGCTATCAAATAAGGGAACTATCAGAGAATGTACTCTCCTGTGGTCCTGAGCAAATGATATATCTCAGTATTCGAACTGGTGTTACACAAACCTATATATGAATGGCATGTCAAATCGGGTGTAATAAAGTGATAATGAGCTAAAATGCACCAATATGATTTTTTAAGTCATTTCTAGGTCACTATAGCTAAACTAGGTCCTACACAAGTTAATTGGGTTACTAACTAGTTAACACTAGCTTATCTAGCTATACAAGTTCATTACCTAGGTTTCTAAGTCAATACCTTAAGTACTAGTTATACTAAACATTAATACTAAGTTATTCACATACCTACTCATGAACACTAACTATCAAATATAATAGAGTATCTTTATATCTATGACTTATACTTAACTAACACTAATATCCTAATGTCTCATATACACTAGTTGATACAAATACTTAGTACAAAAATTAACTAATCCCCATACCCTTGTCCTACTTTAACTCCACACATCCAATGTGTAAACCTGATACACACAGTGTATATATACATACTGGTACACCCTCATGGATACACTAGAATCACTCACAGTGTATTCACTAATACTCATACATCATTGATGTTATACTGATATATACCCACAATTAGTGTTTACACTAATACACACTTATTAGTGTTTAGACATGAGCTCTCTTACTAAACTTGATGTTTTGCTGCTAATGTCCCCACTGGAATGCACCAGTGCAGTCCCCCATCACTCCCACCTGATACTCGAGCTGGCTGCTATTGGTTGAACTTAATCCCCCTCCCAACTGCTTCCAACTGCTAATATTCAGGTCTGTGATAGACCCGATATTAAGTTCTTTCCCTAACATCTCTAAACTTCACAGAACATGTTCATTACCGGAGCTCCTATAGCTGCTGTTACTACTACTCCTTTTGTTAATTGCCATTAAAGCCACCCTAAGTAGCTGCTGCTACTGCTACTGCTACTATATCTGATACTGTTATTGCTACAACTACTGCTACTATAATTGATATGTAACTTGCACACAAGGCTGCAGTATAGCCACTGCATACCTCCCTCACTTCACCTTGCTGCTACTATAGTTAGCATTATCTGCTGCTGCTACCTCGTGTAGCAGCAAACTCCACCTGACTGCACTCCCATAATCTGAACCCGAAACCTCCATACCTGTATTACTGTGAATCAACTCATGTTAAGTTAAGCCCTTCTATAATAATGGTCTAATATTCAATTATCATTGGAAACTGATATGTTGCCAGCAACTGAAACTCTCTCATACACAACACCTTCACCATAGTTCACCAGTGCACGACATACTCACATATACTGGATATTAAACCAAATACTATGTGAGAAATATATAATACACTATGATACATACTCAATTAAAATACCAATACCCAAATTATCCATAATAATATTAATAATACACACCAAATATATATTAATATAATTAAACTAATTAGTCACAATAGAAATTGAAGAGAGATCTCACTAATATGCACAAATCACCCAAAATGAACCCGTATCACACCTTATCATAAAATACCATGATACGCTCTACTCGTATCCAATTATGGATACGTACTTAGTTCCATAATCCTTATCTAAGTCTAATTAGATCTAATTGGTCTCATGACACATAATTGATGTGTCAATCTCGTAATATCCCCTAATTAGACATAAATTACTATGTAACTTCCATAATACAAGTCATATAAACTTAGATCTTAATCCTATGGTATTGCTAAGCGAAGGGATAATTCTGATGGTTAAATGCATAAAATAGAGTCTAAATTAAGGGTTGAATTCAGAATTTATCTATTGGGAGATGAATTCCCAATGAAATACTCAATGAACACAATTAGGACAAGATCTCCATGACAATTCCTCTTCCTTCAAGTGCTCCTTGCAATTTAAGCTCTAATGCTTCTTAGATGATGAAATTGAGGGGGAATGGGTGTGAATTGGATTGAATTTGGTTGAGCGATGAGTCAATTTGGGGAAAAACATAATTGGGGATCTAAATAAAATAAATTAATGAAGAGGAGAGAGAATGGAGAGTCCTCATATGACCGCCCCCCTTCTCTTTCTCTCCAAGCAACATCAAATATCCAAGTTGCCCCTCTCTTAGCTAATTATGAAGAATAATTAAGAAAGGCTATATAGGAAATGATCTAAACTAATACAAATTAAGCTAATGTCCTTAATTAACTAAAGAAGAGGGTCTAATAGGCTTGGTCTAATATTGGACTCAATGTCTCATAATAATCCAATGGGTTCACTAATGACAAGTCCAAATAAACATAGGCTAGCCCACTAACTATAAATAATTAAATAGCTCAAGCATAATTTAAATAAATAGCATAATATAAATAGATATTAATTATTAAATAATAATTATACTAATGACAAAAATATTCTCATCTAGAAATATGGTAGTGATACCTTTCATGTATGCCTATTTGATTTATAGTTTAATATTTCCTGACTTTTTTGAGTTTTATTAGAGAAGTTGTTTAATTATCTATTACATATAAGAAAATTTGAATATTTATTTATGCTTCTCTGGCATTATTGTTACCCAATATTTTTGTAGTAATGTATTGAATATGTCTACATCTAGTTACCTTTATTGTTATGATTTGCAAGTCACTACTTTATAGTCGTTGGTAATATTCTAGCTACTTAATCTTCATTTAAACACGTGATTATACTATATATTTTTTGTTACCACATTATTTCCATGATATATTCTTGGTTTGCGGGAGAGCCGTAAACTATTTTTTTGTGCATATCCATCAACATCTCATATACTACGGGAAAACCGTTGCATAAGTACAAGCCTTGGTAATATCTCTTATTACAGGGGAGCTTCCTTTTTTTATCATGTCAAAGGAGGAGAAGTAAGTTTAAGTATGTAAGTATATGTTTAAATAATATACTGGTATAATAATTTATGCTTATTGTTTTTGATATATGCATAAATTATATCATATCTTAAACTTAACAGATTTGCCATAATTAAAAAGGGGGACATTATTGGCCCAAAGTTTAAGTTGAGCTTTTTAATATGGCTAATCGATTAAGTTTAGCATTATGATAATCGTACACTCACTATAGTAACTTATAAATTCTACTTAAACTTAGTATTATCCATTTATTATATATATATATATATATATATATATATATATATATATATATATATATATTTATGTAAATTGCTTTGTTCGTCTAACATTTATTTGCAGAAAAGCAATAGACATATGCAAAGAAGAAATGATGATGAGCCAAAGATGATGTCAACCCATAAGATTTCTTTGAACCGCCTACGACTTATCCGGAGCCTCGCATTCGGGGGTTTCGCTGTCCGTTCAATGGATGGGGGTCGAGGGGACAACGCCTCTCGTGGGGGTTCGGGGGCGAAGCCCCTAAAAGGTATTCAGATTCCTAGATCTTTTATCTTTGCACAACTGCCATCAAGGAAAAAATTGTCTTCAATCAGCGGACATTTCAAAAGATTGGCGTCATCCTAGTTCTCTTGGTTTTCGTATTTTTTATGTATTTTATATTTTGTTTATAAGATAAATTATGCATGGGGTTTGTGTTGGCTCTAGGAGATGAAACCCATATTAAACCAGAACCTAGTCCACTCAAAACAGCCTAAACCAAACCAAACCGGAACCAAACTCTCTGGAAATAAACTAACAGAGTTCAGACCGAACTCGGACCAAAATCGGTCAGGGTCAAACCAGAAGACCGAGTCAGCTTCCTCTTCAGGCTCTAATATTCAAATTTTTGAATGGTAGACATTCGAATTCTTTCCAAACTCGATTCCTAAAAGGCCCTATATAAAGCGATTGAATTTTCCATTCCATATCACTCATTCACTCACTTTCATACCTCTACCTATCTGAGCTATAAACCTTCCCTATTCCAAAGATCAACTCCCAACCTTCTAGTGCCAACACGGTTCCAATTTAGAAGTCTGATCGAGTTATAAAACTTGGTTTACAAGTTTATCTTCCAGACAAGACTAAAGTCTGTAAGCTCTTTGGATCAAAATCTTATGTTTGTAAGGAGTCGCGAGTCATTCGGATCAAATCTTGTATTGTAAGAAGTTGGCATGCTCTTCGGATCAAAGGCGCATGTGTACAATATTTCACAAATAGTGGATTAACTTTGAGCAAGGGTTCTCGGGACTGGACTAGTCCTCTCAGAGAAATACGAGTAAATATCATGGTGTTTGCATTTGCTCTTCTAAACTTTACTTATACTCTATTTACACTCTGATAATTACTTATTACTGTAGCTTATAAGTTGGCCTTTGACTAAACTTTTATTTGGTGATTATTTTTGCTAAATCTATTCACCCCCTCTAGAGTTGCTATAGATCCTACAACTGGAGGGCGTTATAGCGCTTGAGCGTAATCCTTTATCTTATGCCAATCAGATCCACAATAGAGGCACTACTTTTTCCTTTTTCTATATTCCTTCCATGTATACCCTAACTTTATACAGTATGCACAAGTAGGACCCCTCTTAACTGGCCTCTGCTATACTAGAACTCTAGCTAGGACATGATGCATATGCTCTATATCAGGACACTTCAGAGGCCCGTGGTAGACACCATCTAATGCCATCTTGAGTCTGGATCCTTCCTCTTGGTGATGTATAATGCGCAATAGCTGTTAGATCATCGGACCTTGATTCCTCTGTACTCTCCTCAGCCCTTCTAATTCTTGCATAACCTTTGCTCCATCCAACCCTCTCTTCCTATGATCTAAAGTTGGAGGCATTGTATCCTCCGTGGTTTCTTTTACGCAAACCTTCTCGCTTGCATTCCCTTCTACCATGTTGAGTGTCATCATTTATGAGGATACAGATGAGCAGATAATGAGTTTCAAAGGAGTAAGAAGTCAAATGTTACAAGAAGAACAAATATTCAAGAATCAATTGAGTTTAAAAATTTCCTAGAGATGATTGTGTATTCTCTTATCCTAGTATCCTATATCCTATCGCAGGCTTACAGCAGTTCAACGAAGCCGTTGCACTACCGTGACATCATACTATTTGTAAAGCCTGACCTGGATGGGCCACCACAAAAATGTGTCTCAATCTACACCCGGTATGAGGGCATGAGTACGTGGGTACGTCCAGCCTACGCCATAGCATCGACGGTAGAACACTGTCTAGGTCAACAAACACTATATAATCATCTCACACAATATATATAAAATCTGTCAGTGATATCTCAACTCTATACGGAGGACAAGATGACAATATATATGATAATCAATACACAATCACAATAAATCTAGAGGAAGATAATGGCACGATATCAATAAAAAAATGGAATCACAAAGAAACTAGACATCACCATAATATCCAAGTCTAATAGTCTATCCACAAAACACAAATAGTCTCAAATATATATATATACCAAAAGTCTAAGCTAATGACATATCCAGTACAATAAAGGAAATAACTATGTCTGCTATACTCGCTGAGCCACCTCAACGACTGGTACTAGTTTATTCTGTACTAAAGGTTCTACCTCAGCTAGCTTACCATCTTGTGGATCATAATGCATAGGACACCAGTCCTCTAACAATCATCTACAAAATATATTCAGTCAGGATTGGAACAAAGTACAATCCAATAGTAGTTCCAATAAATGACAGAAGCTATAAAACAGTAATAACAATAAAAATAAATGATGAAGAGCCACTGAGATAGTAAACATCACGAAAAAGAAATATCAGACAAGTAATAAAAATAACTGAGAGCAATAAGATAAGAAAAACTACCATAATGAACTAGAAATGAAAGAAAATATAACAATAAGTTCCTTGAAATATTAGTACGATATGTGATCGACTTGGGCCTAGTACGGTCTATAAATAAAGGGAACTAGCTCGACCATATGTGCATTGCATGATCGGCTAGTTATCTTGGGCTACAATATATCATAGGCTATACGGTATGATCACATATCCACTAATATTTTTCCTACCCCCGACTAGTATATAGATCCAAATCACTACATGTTATAAGACGTATATCATGATACACTGTCTATAATATCATGCACTATGATCACTGTCTATATAATCATGAAGATATCACAGTAATCACCGAGTAACCACGAAGAGCGATAAGGTAATCATTGAGTAATCAAGAATAATAATATCTTATGACGGATGTCCACGTATACCAATAAGTATAAAATTATGTCAAGAATCAAATATCTCAATACTAAATATATGTAACATAGAGACTTATCAAATAAGAAAACTAACAGAGAATGTACTCGTCTGAGGTCTAGAGCAATGAATGAGACTCGGTGTCCAAACTAGTGTCACCCAGACCTATATATAAAATTTTATGTCATTTGGGTGTAATAAAGTAATAATAAGCTTAAAAATCTAGAATATGGTTACCTAGGTCAAGACTAGGTCATATTAGTCAAACTAGCTCAAACTAGGTTATTACCTTGATTTTAGGATCATACCTAGCTTCTTGGTTGATTACAATGCTAAACTAGTTAGTACTAGGTTGTGATTAGGTTTCTAGGTCAATACTTTGAGGGTATTAGCTAAACTAGCTAATATAACTAAATATTAAGTATAACTTATATATACTAGTTAATATTATCAAGTATATATATATATATATATATATATATATATATATATATATATATATATATATATATATATATATACACACACCTTAACTTCACACTCCATTTTGCACTTTTACTTGGAAACCCGAGCATCATTTCCCCTCACAGCTAATACCCCTACTTCAAGTGCAATACCAGAATACTCACCTTCACACCACACAATCTCCACTACACCAACTATAGAACACCAAGCTTCTCGACTATCACTCATGTATCAACTCACACCTATACCAACATCAACACACGCACACACACACACACACACACACACACACACACATATATATATATGTGTGTGTGTGTGTGTGTTGATATTGGTATGTATATATATATATATATATATATATATATATATATATATGCTAACACACTAACACTACCCGTATCCAATTGTGGACATGTACACCCTTGCAAATCATGCATCACACTCTAAAATTACTAAAGAGACATTCCATCAAATACCTAATGGCCCAAACAAGGATTTTCTCTAATTTGGCCATAAAAGTAAATATAACTATCACAATATAGCTCTTATGAACCTAGTTCTTCATCCTATGGTAGTCCTGTCATGCCCCAAATCCAGAATACTGGAGAACGGAGGAATAACCCAGCCAACCACACCTTGTGGAATATTGAAGCAGCCCACAATGTGTTAAGGTTGTCTAAAGACATTAGGGTGAATACTACAATCAGGTCTTCTAGGGTCAAAAATTTCTATTTCTCAATTATTCAAACGAGTAGCAATAACATAGACATTTCAAAATAAGTAGTAAGGTATCCCAAACGTCATATCAGAATGTTCTTAGAGATATAGCAAGACAAGATGATAAGCCAGATATAAGATTAAAAGTATACATGATAGCGAGTCATTTGCAGTCTGAGTATATTACAATCATATAGGAAACTAGTATATAGATTTGTTGGCCAACAGGTATAGGTTGGCTAAATGCCAAAAAGAATATAGTTTACAAAAGACGAGCAGTGAATAAAATAACCCCCTCGTGTCCCTCAACATCTATCCTTCGAGTGCGTGCCTTGAGGGGGAAGTAAATTTGATACTTAGGTGTTGGCTCTAAACCTGACCATATAAAACCAGTAGGGTCAAACCCCAAATAGCAAGTACCACAAAGGAAGCACGAAATGAAAAAATAAAACAGTTCTATAGCATGAGATGCATGAGCCAACAATCAATAGAATATGTCATATCCAATGCATGACACGACACCCCTTCACAAAACAAGGACAGGAAGACCCTTCTCACATTAATATAGAATACATCCCTTGATTATGGTCAAGCTAAAATAACTCTACATCGTAGTTTCAGTCCACAACCTATCATATCACAAAAATATAACCCAACAACCAAACCAGGACATGAGTTGCACCATCATGCTATAATAATCTATGTCCCTAATTTTACTTAATAGAGGGCATAATACACAATCGGAGATATTGCATAGAAGAAAATAATCTAGCATCAGTCTATGGATTATCGTAACATAACGACTCAATCCAGTAACCAAACAAGGATATGGGTTGAATAATCATGCTAAGACAGCCTACTTTCCTGGCTAGGCATGCATTCCAAAAAATTTAAACGGCCAATTATGTATTATGGCTTGATATGTGATCTCTGGGTTATCCCAGTAATGCAATATATACGTATTCTGTATTCTAAGTTCGTGCCCTAATCAAGTAGGGCAGGCTGAACCAATGATATACGAGCAAGAATATATGTATAAGATGCACGAGTCCCTTACAAGGGTACTGAGATAATAAATAATTAGTAACACTTCCAGGCTTTATATAGGAAAGGTATTGGTTCGATCTTATATTTAGATCAGATACTACACTCTCCAAGTGCCGATAATTTACAGTATCCGTGGTGGTCAGCCTGTAAACCCCCTTACCCAAAAATAGGTATTTTTGTGTGTATTTTATATTTATTTTAGATTATTTTAAATCAATTAAAACTCAATTGTTGTATTAGGATACTTCCCCATAGTTTGGAAATTATGATATAGGATAAATCCAAAATCTACAATACCCTTCGTAGAAAGTAGCCTACACGGGATACACTACTAATAGGATCTTTCCATGACATAAAATTCGGTCATTCATCTTTTCGTGACATAAAATTCGATCATTCAATATTAGTATGACACCAGTGTAACAACCATAGTTCTTGTATTTAATGTTTAGAGATTTTTTATATATAATTTATTTATGGTTATTTTTTAATCAAAATACCCAATCCAAAGCCATGAATTAATATATTGGACACTAGTGGCTTAAAATATGGTAATTAATTTTATATATATATATATATATATATATATTATAGAATTTATTTTAAGAGGATAAAATTTGAAACCTTCTTGAGATAGGCTCAACATTTGTATATAATCCACTTTTAGATCTAATCCAATTCTAATAATTTCATATTTGGAAACCCCTCTACTTTAAATATTCTATCTATCCTTTTTTGGTAGCTTCCACCTATTTAAATTCATGAATCAAATCTTTGATTTATCCCACTAGAATACCAATTAAATATTAATGATTATTGGATTAAAGATTTACCAAAGATTAGCATTTATTCATCCATTATCCTATTCGTTAGAATCCTAATCAAATCTTAATGATTATTGGATTAAAGATTTATCAAAGATTTATGTCATTCATCTATTATCTTATCCCTTTAGAATCCAAATCAAATCTTGGTTATTGATATCTAATTGTATTAGAGATTACCTTAGATTTGCTACCAACCTAATTAGGAAACAACCTAAAACTATTCCTATTCCTACCCACCTCAAACCTGTGGCCTCCCTATATGTGCGCAAACCCACGCGACCCCCTCTCTCTCTCTTTCTCTCTCCACCTATATATATATATATATATATATATATATATATATATATATATATATATATATATATATATATATAACTCTCTTTCTCATGTTCCCTTCTAAAAACCCAAATTTATTCCCTTCTCCAAGAACCCTAGCCGCCACCATCACCACCAAGACCGACACTCCTTCACATGGACAATATATATATATATATATATATATATATATATATATATATATATATATATATATATATATATATCTTTCTCATCTTCCCTTCTAAAAACCCAAATTGATTCCCTTCTCCAAGAACCCTAGCCGCCACCATCACCACCAAGACCGACACCCCTTCACGTGGACAATATCACCTCCATCATCAAAGAACCCTAGTTCTTCATCCTTCTTCATCTAGTAAGTCTCCTTCTTCCCCAAAATCCTCTCTAGTGTGTATGATTGTATGAATAATTATTATTTATATATAAATAAATAAATTTTATATTTATTTGTAATTTATTGCCATGTTCTTAATAGTAGAGTTTTTTTAGGATTTGCATGTAAAGAATTAAACCCATGAATGGGTGTATGCACCCATAGGTAGAACCCTTGATTAAATCTTGTTATTAATGTAGAACTATAATATTTAAATTATTTGTATTCATATTTTTATTGTTTATTCTAGATTATTAAATTATTATTTTGTTGGAATAAATTACATCTATAATGGGAAGGGTGACCTAGTTTTATGTTTTCTTCAAAACCCCGCATCGAACCCTTCTAAAACTTTATAAATAATTAAAGTATGTTATTATTAACCTATATTATTCATTTTTTAATTTATTTTTTCAGAAGTATTATTTTTAATTTAAATGATTTTTATGCATAAAAAATTATGTAGTTGACATAGTTTTCATATAAACCTATTGTAACTTGTTCTTTAGCCATATAAAAATATCTTCCCTATTATTTATGATTAAAAACTTATTTTCCCAGAATTAATTATAATTTTAGAATTTTATGCAAAGCATAATAGTAGGATTATAATGGCAAAATTTTGCCAATATTATTGCTAAAAAACTAGTAGGAGTCCAATGGAAAAGGCCAATAAGTATAATTGATAAAAAGCATATTGGAACTCATTTAATCATTATTTTCTAATATTTTAGAATTATTCCCATAATTTAATATTTTTATGATTTTTTTCTTTTGAGGAATTGCATGTCAAAAAAAATCTTGTTTAGCACCTATATTAGTATGACTAGTTGACAACCCTCGTAGAAATCCTTTGTAGAAAAAATTATTGTTTTGTCCATTTTTATGATTAATTCCAGAATTATTATTTTTATTAATTAATGTCTTTAAAAAAGATTTTGGTAATGATTAACAGTTAGTATTATTTTGAGGCTAGTTACTTGCATGTGTAATCAACGTAGAATTAATAACTAGTTAATAACCTAATTTTCTACGTTCCTGTGGAGAGCACCTGACCAGATTCATTGTTCTCGCATCTTGGCTTGCCAGGCAAGTACACCTTGCTTGTTTGTATTGTACAGTTTATATTATGCCTAGTTTTTTTATTTTGTTAGTTATGTGCACGCGTCCTAGAAGTAGTTGACCTATTTGGTATGGTAAAGATACGTGGTATCTTTTGACCTGACACAGTTTTAAACACGTTCACTGAGTGAGAGAGTGAATAGACTGGCGTATTGACTGGCCCTTGATACATCAGTTCGTGTCAGGTGTAAGTTTTTGGTGTTAGTTTGGGTTCTAGATTTTATTGATGTCATGCCCCAGTCCCAAAATGCGTGGGACCCGACACGTGGCAATGGCCAGCTGGTACGACTCCGTAGGGCTTTCCAATTTAATGGACCCGACGAAGCGCACTTACGCTGTCCATGGTAAAATGATCTAATTAATAATCTAAATTCTAACATGCAATAAGTAAACTAAGTCTCAATCTATGGTAAATAATCTCAAGAAAGAATGATACGCATTATCAGTCTGCAGCCCAATAATACATCCGTTCGAATAGACCAAAAGAACAACATAGGTCTATAAATACTACGCTATAAAAGCAGAGTCAAAAATATAAAGTAGTACATGACTGTAATAGCTGAAGATGTAAAGATACCTGCAATGATGTCCACACTCCACTAGATCAAGCACCCTATAAATTACACAAATAACCTGGAAGGGAACCAGGTCCTCAAAAGGACATAACAAGATACAAAAATACATGCCATAAAGTAAATACTGTGAAAACTCGAGGGTGAACTAACCATCTAAGTGAAATACAATTTGAGGACAACTTAGTGCGTATGGAAAGTGTAGGCTAGACATATGCTGACATAATTTACCAATCGTCGAGACTAGCTAGTATATGCCATATATGCCCACATAACAAGGGCCCTCACATATATAATGACGGCCATAACGCTCCGAAGAACGCAACACCTGAATATAGTAACATCTGTATCGCACCGTAGAGCACAAAATCTGCACAAATAATGACGTCCATATCGCTCCGTAGAACACGGAATCTGCATAAATAATAACATCTGTATCGCTCCAAAGAACGCATAATCTGTATAAATAAAGAGGTGGGTATCCCATACGCCTACTAGTTGTCCTCCCCGCCTAATGCAATGTACAAGCCTCAAGCAAGACGTAGACATCTCGTACTATAATGCAAGTCACTAAAGAAATATACGACTAAGCTAAATACCATCACACGTGCTGCTCATACCGATGGCCAGTCAAGCATGAAGCACGCATCCCTACATGAACTCACTCTCTGCCATACAATGATACGTGTCAAGGCCTGAGGAGTCATATTGATAACTCTACAACTTTAGGTGGGTCCACTAGATACTAGGTCAGACACAAGTCCTAACGTCAACGCCTTCGTTGACTGCACCAGAGTCTTTCTCGGACGCGCACAATTATATAATATTTAAATAATAAAACATCCAACTAATAATGTCTAAATTTAAACAGTACAACAAGGCAAGGTATACTTGCCTGGGTCCTCAAGCTGCGAGTGCCAATAACCTGCTCCCAAAATCTCATCCAAAAGGTCAAACGACTCTATAATATAATATAATATAATATAATCATCAGTCATTATACTAGTACTTACAAAAATTATAACTATACTGCACTGAGGAACTGACGTAGGGGGTCACGACTGGTCAACTAGCAGGGTCAAGTGTGCGTCTCTAAACACACAGGTGTCAAGTTCTCGAATACCATACACAACAAGACAAATAACTAACACTAACACAATGTCCAAATCTCCAAACCTCGTATAGCACTAACATATGGTCTAGCTAGAAGGTGAGGGTACACATAAGGCAGTGAGTCCAAATTACATTTAATATTTAAATATATATAAATCACCTTAGTATATTATCTAGTATTACCCGATACTTATAATTATATTAATGCACCTAGGTCATACTTAACATATATAAATATGTTACACCCACAATTAATAACCAATTTCTAAGGGGAAAACACTAACAACTAATTCACATGAAGTAGCATGCTATCCCTAGTACCATTCACACATGCATACATAAAATCACAAAAGAAGGCAAGCTACGAACCTTGATGGGCATGTGAACATGGAGGGTGAAGCTGACTGGATAGGGTGCTCGGGCTCCGACGAGGGTGGTCGCGTGGTCGTGGAAAGGTCGAGTCGGGGTCGACGTTGCTCGGGTCGACAGGGCTGTTCCGACGAGAAGGTCGGGTCGTTGGAGATGTCGACGATGGTGGTGATGATGATAATGATGATAATGACGATGATGATGATGATGGTGAAGGTCATCGGTGGCGGTGGTTCTGCCGGGGAAGGATCATCTTGGTAGTGATGACAAAGTGGTAGAGGGGAAGAAGGATTGTGAATGGGGTGGTCGAGGTGTCGTGGAGTCGAGAAGGGTGATGGTAATGATCGTGGTGATGGAAATAACGAGGTGGTCCGGCGACGTGGGTCGACTGGAGATGGAAGGAGGTTGTGGTGGTGGAGCTGTGGTCGGATGTGGCGGTGTAAGGTGTAGATGATGATATTGACGGAGGTGGAGAGAAGAGGGTGGTGGTGCTGTTCCAGGCGGGGCTGCTGTGGTCGGAGAAGACTCTGGCGGATGTAGGTTATTCGGTCGGGGAAGGTGACCGCAGAATGAGGGAAGTCGGGGACAACAAGGAAAGAAGGAGGCGGTGATGACAGGATGGAGGTGCAGCATGGGGAGCCGGGGTCGATGGTGAAGTCAGAAGGAGAGGTACCGTGGAGTGGTGGTGGTGAGCGGTTGTGCTCAGGATGCTATCGGTGGAGGAGCGAATCAGCTTCTCCGACGAGGTCGACGGCCGGGGGTGAGAGATGAAGTTTGGGGTTAGGTTAGTTTCGGTTTGATGAAGGAGGATGGTGGTTTGATGATGTAGAAAATAATGGGGAAGAGTTTTGCATGATGAGAGAGAAGATGGGTGCTAGCCTAGGGATTAGGGCGACTGCCTCATAGGGATGGAGTTTTCCATTAGAAATGGGGGATGTTGCTACATGAAGGAAATTGGAGGGTGGAGATGGTGTTGGGTTGAATGGAGGGCTAAGATTTAACATGGAGGAAAGTATACAAACAAAAAGGGAGAGAGAGAGGGATCAGACCGGTCAAAGTGGGGGGATGAGATTTTCTTTATTGGCCTTGACCAATAGGATGGTGACACCCTATTGCACTTTTGCATAAAAGTCCTCAATAATTAAAAAATTGCACAAAAAGGAAATTTTGATTAAATGAGGGAAAATATCATGTTTGGTGTGATGTAGTGGCTAAAAAGGGTGTATGGTGTTTGGTATGAACCTTGAGGGTGTGAGTGGGGGTTTGGGTTGGTATTGGGTCTAATTTTGGGTGAGGTTGGGTCCTTACACAAATTTAATTAAAATTAGTATAATTGGTGCTCTTTAATTAATTGGGAATACAAAGGGTTAAAATTGGGTGGGACACAAGTGTCATTGATGTAGTAGACTCAGAATAAAATATTATCAATAATTGGGTTGTACAAAACGGATCGAGGTTGTGTCTCCAATTTTGATTGGAACGGACAAAGATGCAAAGTTAAATTTATTTAAATTTAAGAATGGACGTTTGTAACGAATATTATGCTACTAAAATAAAGTATAATTGTCATGCCCAGTCCCAAAATACGTAGGACTAGGACACGTAGGCATGCCAGCCGTATGGATATGGCAACTCCAATATATGGAAACAAAAACCCATACGTACGCTGTAATATGAATATCAAATCCATAAGTGGTATTAATCTATCACAAGTCACAGGGTATAACTAAATCTCATCCACGAAAATCAAATATAAATAAATAACCAATATCTACGAAACTAGATATCAATACCAAGTATCTAAAGATGATGGTTGGATGGAAACAATCTACGAAACTAGATCTCAATACCAAGTATCTAAAGATGATGGTTGGATGGAAACAAATCTATTACCAACTAGAGTATATAAGTGCAACACAACAACACAATATAGGAATATCAACTAACAATTACGGGGCTCGAAGAGAAGAACTCCTCAAAATATACGTAGCAAGTCTGGATCTGCGCTCCTGCGAATACTCATGAACATCTACACTTGGAAAGGGACCAGGTCCTCAGAGGGACGTAACAAGATACATAGAAGCATGCCAATAAAGTACTAAAATAAATATTCTATGGGTCGTCTAACCATCTATGTGAATGCAGTTTGAGAACAACTTTCCAATACGTGGGCTATCTGGCTATAAATGGGATTGGTATGATTCTCTCGGAGAATCAGGGGCCACCGTCTTTTGAACAACAGAGGCCGCCAGGTAATATAGGGGTCATCACCACCCGTCGCTCCTACGGAGCATCCGGGCGAACAAAAGAAAAGTGCAAAGGAGCCCAAACGCCTTACTTATTGTTCTCCCCACCCCATGCTCTAAGCATGTCATATCCATGACATGATTTGGTTCATAGCCTATCTTTAGTATAATAGCCCAACCCTGCAACCAAACAAGGACAAGGATTGGTGTACGTTACTACAATAGACTATCTCCCTGGACTACTAATAACTGTTGAGTCTTGTAGCATGCAAAGTTTCTAACAACAGTTATCCCTAACGCACGGCCCATACGTACAGGAGGCCAACCCAGTACGCAGTCCGTGATCTATTTGAGACTCACAAATTGTGTAACAATTGGGTCACGGCAAATGAACCTAATGATGCTTCATGATAATGGGACAGTCTCATAAACAAGATCAATGCATATACATAATAAAGATAATCACGACGACACCGTCGCGTGCATTTTATATAATAGTTAAAATATATGAACAAAAGATAGAAAATAAAGATGCATACAACATATGGAATAAGAAAACAGTACAATGGCAAGGTATACTTGTCTAGCAAGAGAGCTGCAAAATATAACGTCTAGATATCAAACACCGAGAGTCAGAAACTACGGCCACAGAATAAACGTCTTCGAATGCTGAAATGAACATCACCAACATTCCCAGAATAAGCGAAATAGCTAAAATATACTACCCTTTCGTCCAATTTGGACACAGGGGCAAAACGGTAAATTTGGGTCAAAGCAGGCTCCACATGTGGGCCACTTTGTACCAAAAAGTGTGTCAGGGGTAAAGGTCTCTAAATAGGACAAAATTGTAGGTCAAACTAATTCTAAACATCAATACGAACTCAACGGTACGTCAAATTTTAGATTCGGGAAGCCGAACACAATTTTGCCCAAAAAGTCAACCATGGGGCCCGCCAATAGGCGACTTGGTCAACTATCACAGAATTACGTAAAAATTGGGTCACAGGACCAGCACGATACCACGAGTCTTGTGGTGCAAGTTTCGACGCATTCTAACGAGCGTGCACTAAATGGCGCAAAATTTTGTAAAATTTATGACATAGAAAAATTTGGTGGATACGGGCTGATTTCGACGCGCACACGCGTCCAAATCAGTTTTCAAGAAAGCCAACACGCCTGGGTATGCCGCACGCACCTTGTGGTATACTTGGTACACGACTTGGCGTCAATTTTTACATAGGTTTGTGCGTTGTTCGAGATAAACTAATGTATATTATTTGAAAGGGGATAGGTCATGAACGTACGTGAAGACACGGTCGAGTTTGGTCGAACGAGGATGCGAGAAACGAGGCTTGAACGTAGGTATATCGCTGTGAATTTCCTGTCGCGGTGCGCGGTGGAGTGGTAGCGGACGACGAAAGCGGTGCGGTGGCTCTGCGGCGGCGGTCTGCACTCCGACAACGGTCGACGTCAGGTCGACGTCGGTTCAGGAGGAAAAAGAAGATTCGGGTTAGGGTTTGGGATTATAAGATAGGTTATATATATAGGGAGAGAGAGGTCGAGAGAGAGTCGCGGAGGGGAAGGAAGTACTCGCTGTGCGCGGGTATTTTGCACAGCGGTTGCTGTGGTGAGTTTGCGGGCCGGGTAGATTAGGGCTTAGCGGGTAGGTTAGGAGCTATAGGGTTTAGGTATCCATTAAGGTTTTATTAGTTTATTTCTTTTTCCTTTAATACCTTTTTTTTTCTTATTTAATTCTTTTCTAATTCTTTTCTTTTCTATTTTCTTTTTAATAACATTATATATATATATATATATATATATATATATATATATATATATATATATATATATACACACACACACACACACACACATATACAAATAGAAAATTCTAGAAATTTTATTAATACATACAATAAATCTACTCAGCTGTCCAAAGGGTCTCCTACATGGAATTAATTAGAAAAAAATTATAATTGCTCCAAAAATCCCCTAAATGCACAAACACCTAAAATAAAAATTAAGTAAATTTTATTTTCTCTAATTAGCTCATAATTATGGTAAATTAATTAAATAATTAATTAAAAAGGTAAATACGGCTTTTAGAATTTAGGGTTTTATTTTCTACCCAACTTATAAAAATTTCGTCCTCAAAATTAAAAATAAGCCACAATAGAAAGTCAAAGATGGTATAAGATAGAGATTTGTAGCTTATTTTGTACCTTCCTCCATCCTAACCTCCATGATTTTTCAATTGTCATTGGGTTGTTTGGAGGGCTATAATTTGCATTGTTTAAAATGTAAGGCTAGATTTAAATGAGGGGCGACGTTGTGCGTTGCATATTCCAAAAATTATGGAGAAATTTTATATGAACGAAAAATAGGTTTTTTCATGTGTCGTGACCAATGATGTGGACACCTCAATGCACTTTTGCATAAAAGCATCCAAAAATTAGAAAATTGCACAAAAATAAAAATTGGATTAAATTAATTAAAATTAATGCGCATGGTGTTCTTGAATTAATTTGAAGTACATAGGATTAAAATTAGATGGGACACAAGGATCATGGACATAGGGGACTCAGAATAGAATATTATCATAAATTGTGATGCACGAAATGGGTCAAGATTGTTTTTCAAAATTAATATAGAATTAAATATAAACGTCCGTGACGAATATTGTGCGACTAAAATGTAGCACAAAGGAGCTTAATTATAAGTCACGCAAAGGTCATAATAGAAGGCGGGCATGTCTAGGATAAGGATGTGAAATTTATAGGAAGGCATAGTGCTCCAATTATCGAAGCAACGGTAATGGTACTCTAAGTGATACAATATTATAAAATTAAATAAAAATACCGTGTTCTATTTCTAATTGGATTCAAACTAGCCTTAGTCTCACTATCTAAGCCAAGTATGTCTAATTTTGGGTGAGGGAGTTTATAATCCAGCCAACTTAAAAATAATTTTATCCTCAAAATTAAAATAAGGCATAATTTATTAACTCCTCCACATTCGCATATAAGGCAAGTCAATCGTAATCTCTTCCAAAATTTAAAATCTATTCAAATCCACCGCAATCACTTTCAAAATTTAAGGTAACCTCTGTTTAATCAAAATTTAACATATTGTAATCTCTTCTCGATTTTTAAATAATTACATCCAAATTTAAGCTAAATCTATATGACATCTTCAAGATTTAAATAACCCATTTCAAAATTTTTATCACGATCTCCAACTATCATAATCTCCTCTAGAAAATAATTCTAATCAAATATTATTCCAAATTTTTACTTAAGAATTTTGTACTCTTCAAATTTTAGTTTTAATTTACATCCTCAATATTTCAAATAGGTAATCCAGCAATCAAAATTTAACTTTTAATTCAAATCATCAAATTTTAAAAAATTTATATCTACTTCACCAATTGTTCAATCCTAGAATTCTATATTTATCCTCAAAGTTTAAATCGATGATTCAATCTTCAATATTCAAACTTTAAATCATGTGCCAAAAGTATAAATATTTGGTCCTCACTATCAAGATCTCAAAATTTATTAAATCCTTATCATCTTAGGCATTCTTAAAAATTCCTAAAATTAAAATGACTTAAATCTCTCAATTTAATCTTACTTGATCGCTTGATCATAATCAAAGAATCACCTCAAGTTGACAATGCGACTTCTACCCAACTTAGAATTTGTCCATCTATCACACAAGCTATACATTTAAGAAAAATATCCTCAAATTTTAATCATGCTATTCAATCCTCAAAACTTTAATACCAAATATATCATATATGATATGCCCTTAATCAATTATAAAAGATAGTCATCTAGTAATATGGTTGGCCTATGGGTATATCTAGTATTCTCTGTGTATCAACTTATACTAAGCACGAGCGTTCATCTTTTTGAAATAGGGACAAAAACAATAATAAAGAGTTCAAGAGGGAGGTAATAGAATAAAAGTATGGGGATCAAGGCGTTTAAAAAAAATTCAAATGGGAATTGTCAAGGTAGTTGTGAAGTAAAATCCTATTTTGGTAATTCCTATACACATGTTTGTATCAGTACAATTATGTAACTAATACGATATACTTAGACATATCTAGAGGACAAGTACATGCGTCTACTAGTCACTATATATCTCAATCCACGTAAAGTAGACATGCGAAGAGCGAACCAAGCGCACTAAGGTTAGCTAGACCTTAATACACTAATTCTAAAATATATTAGTGTGTATACCCAATAATACATATATCAAGATCAAACTCGATAGAAGAGTAAGCTTGCAAAACTAGGCTATAACAGCAGCATAAGCCGCGTAGTACAAAAATATAAATACGCTGGATTATGATGAGAGATGTTATAAAATAATTCAAGTTCACAAAAGAAATACGACTCTACAATCTCTACAGTTGTCATACTAACTCCTTGTCTAAGTCGTTAGTCGACCAAATAGGGTATGGGCCTCTAAATTCTACAGCCTGAATAAACACTATCGTCTTATGCTAGCGTACAGGTAATATCATTCAATTATACTTCATTAGTGGGTCAAGAGGACTATGTGATACTAGGTTGTGAGGTACACTACCCAACTTAAAACAATAAACAAATACTGTAATTGCCTTGAGGGGATTTTTTAGAATAACCAGGTCCTTATAAATAAAGTAGAACTCTTATTAGGGTATACGAGAAAAGATCTTGGTACTCATTAAGGTCTCCTATTGCATTATATAGGTAATGGTCATCTTAAGTCTTAATCATAGTGTTCGTAGAACATGTGTCAATAGTAAAATAGAAAAGTTACTAGCCTTCAAGGGAAAAAGGGGATATAACTCGTATCGAGGTATGGTACAAGTTATGCAATTTGAAAACTAAGGGATAGTCATCAGGTCGCAATCCACAAAAATAACTTAAAACTATCAAGTTCTAACTACCAAGCACAGAAATTCAAAATTTCAATATTACAACTATAATCCTAGCAAGCTATATATCCTAACATAGAATAAAATCGCTTGGTCTATAATCAGAGGTGTCAAGTGACACGAGTTGAAAGATGAAGAAAAGAAGAACGTAATTTTAGTCGTCGCACAATTAGCGAACGCTATGGGTTCAGAGGAACAAGTCATAAAACTAGATATAAAGACTCTAGATAATGTCATGGTTTCTTGAGGGAAGGTGGTTGCTAATCTCTGTCTTCGAGGTATGATCAAGAGAAATATTCTAGTCATTCTCCTTGGCTTCCTAAGATATTGTTCTGCTAATATCAAGATAAGAAGCTAAAGTTGTAGTTCTATAATACTATCTCATTATAAAAGTTAAGTTTTGGTCCTAATATTCAACATTGGATTTCTATTGGTACCTCAATACTAAGGTCGAACAATATGGTCAAATTTTAAACTAATCCTAGTAGTGTTTATACTACTCTCAAGTCTTCATAAATACATCAAAGGGTAATGGTAAACCAATCTATATATAAGGGACGCTAGGGTTCATTAGGTATTCGAATCTTAGTATTGTGTCAATACTCTAGTTATATTCTTAATAGGAAGGTTACCCTACTTATTATCTAACAAAAGGGACTTCTATATTCTAGGAGCGACTATACTCAAGGTTCTATTAGGAAAGCACATTAATCAAGCAGGATGCAATTATTCAAATAGAATGGATTGGAAGAAAAGTGAATCATAGTCAATTGTGGATGAGATCCTATACTCTAATACTAGGTGCAGGCTTGCTCGGTACAGTAACGTAACCAAGACAATATGCTCTCGACATGCATAGGCCACCACTAAAAACATGTCATGTCCCAGTCCCAAAATATGTAGGACTAGGATACGTAAGTATGACAGCCGTATGGATATGGCAACTCCAATATATGGAAACCAAAACCCATACGTACGCTGTAATATGAATATCAAATCCATAAGTGGTATAAATCTATCACAAGTCACAGGGTATAACTAAATCTCATCCACGAAAATCAAATATAAATAAATAACCAATATCTATGAAACTAGATCTCAATACCAAGTATCTAAAGATGATGGTTCGATGGAAATAAATCCACTACCAACTAGAGTATATAAGTGTAACACAATAACACAATATAGGAATATCAACTAACAATTACGGGGCTCGAAGAGAAGACCTCCTCGAAATATATGTAGCAAGTCTGGATCTGTGCTCCTACGAATACTCATGAATATCTACACCTGAAAATGGACCAGGTCCTCAGAGGGATGTAACAAGATATATAGAAGCATGCCAATAAAGTACTAAAATAAATATCCAATGGGTCGCCTAACCATCTATGTGAATGCAGTTTGAGAACAACTTTCCAACACGTGGGCTATCTGGCCATAAATGGGATTGGCATGATTCTCTCAGAGAATCAGGGGCCTAAAAAGCATACCGTCTTTTGAAAGGCAGAGGCCGCCAGGTAATATAGGGGTCATAACTACTCGTCGCTCCGGCGGAGCGTCCGGGCCAACAAAAGAAAAGTACAAAGGAGCCAAAATACCTTATTTGTTGTTCTTCCTACCCCATGCTCTAAGCATGTCATATCCATGACACGATTTGGTTCATAGCCTATCTTTAGTACAATAGTCGAACCCTACAACCAAACAAGGACAAGGATTGGTGTACGTTACTATAATAGACTATTTCCCTGGACTACTAATAACTGCTGAGTCTTTTAGAATACAAAGTTTCTAACAACAGTTATCTCTACTTTGCACCGAAAAGCGTACCAGGGGTAAAGGTCTCTAAATGGAACAAAATTATAGGTCAAACCAATTCTAAACGTCAATACGAACTCAACGGTACGTCAAATTTTGGATTCCGATGAGCCAAACACAATTTTATACAAAAAGTCAACCGTAGGGCCCGCCAATAGAAGACTTGGTCAACTATCTCAAAATTGAGTGAAAATTGGATCACAGGACCAGCACGATGCCACGAGTCTGATGATAGAAGTTTTGTCGCATTCTGACGAGCATGTACTAAATGGCGCAGAGTTTTGCAAAAGTTGTGACACGGGAAAATTTTGCGGATACGGGCTGATTCTGACACGCACACGGGTCCAAATCAGTTTTCGCAAAAGCCCACATGCCTTGGTATATCGTGCGCACCTTTTGGTATACTTGGTAAACGATGGGGCGGTCCAGTTTGGCGGGACGCACTCCGTATCGAAATTTCTGAAATTTGAAAAAAGTAGGTTTTTGGGGTTTTTCATCTAATTTAATTTTACATTCAGCAATAAATAAAATATTATAAATAACAAAAATTAAACTATGTTAGGTGGTCTTCGCATACCAAAAAGAAAAATCAAATTTGGATCTCTGTGGTGGGAGATACGAGTCCGTGAACATAGGTCATCGCAACAGAATTTCTGAAATTTAAAAGTGGTCATTTTTCTTCGACTTGACATCGATTTTTACCTAGGTTTGTGCGCTGTTCGAGATAAACTAATATACAGTATTGGAAGGGGGATAGGTCATGAACGTACCGGTGAATACGGGATTGAGTTTGGTCGAACGAGGGTGCAGGAAACGAGGCTTGAACATGGGTACGTCGTTGTGTATTTCCTGTCGCGGCGCGTGGTGGGGGTGGTCGCGGACGACGGACGCAGTGCGGTGGCTCTGCTGCGGCTGTCTGTGCTCCGACGGCGGTCGATGTCAGGTCGGCGTCGGTTCAGGGGGAAGAAGAAGATTAGGGTTAGGGATTATAAGATAGGTTTTATATATAGGGAGAGAGAGGTCGAGAGAGAGTCACGGGGGGGGGGCGGGTACTTGCTGTGCGCGGGTATTTTGCACAGCGGCTGCTGTGGTGAGTTTGTGGGCCGGGTATATTAGGGCATAGCGGGTAGGTTAGGGGCTATATTATTTAGGTATCCCTTAAGGTTTTATTACTTTATTTCTTTTTCCTTTAATTCCTATTTTTCTTTCTCTTATTTAAATTTTTTCTAATTTTTTTCTTTTGTATTTCCTTTTAAATAACATTATATATATATATATATATATATATATAAAATTCTAGAAATTTTATTAATGCATACAATTAATCTACTCAGCTGTCCAAAGGGTCTCCTACATGGAATTAATTAGGAACAATTTATAATTGCTCCAAAAATCTCCTAAATGCACAAACACCTAAAATAAAAATTAAATAAATTCTATTTTCCTAAATTAGCTCATAATTACTACAAATCAATTAAATAATTAATTAAAAAGGTAAATATAGTTTTTAGAATTTGTGGTTTTACAACAATGAAGAGTATTTATGAGTTACACAAAGGTCAGAATGGAAAGCTGGCACGTCTAGAAAAAGTGTGTAAAATTTGTTGGGAGGCAGAAGCTAGTGTAGTGCTCCAAATATCAAAGCAATGGTACGGTGCACTAATTGGCTTTAAAGTAACCCTAATCTCTCAATCTAATCCATGTAGACTTAAATTTGGTCGAAGGGGTTTACAATTGACGTCTTGCATTATATCTGCACCACATATACGGTTCGGATAGTACATTGGAGGGAAGAGTCTACTAGTGAGCATATAAGATTTTTGTTTCTAGTAGTATAAATTGTGTATATCGTATACCCCTGAGTTCTGCCGAACACCTGGTGGGACGACTGTTCTTCTATTTCTCCCCCCTCATGCGCCAATAGAGATGTCTCGAGTGCATATCACATAGATGGTTTATTACCCTATTATTCTTTACTACTTTACTTTCATGTATCTTGATTCTTGTGTACTTGTTATGTCCCTCTGAGGACCTGGCACCTTTTTCAGATCTCGACGAGCACTTGAACCCAATGAACTACGGAGTAAGAGATCTTGCTGACAAGGACCTTGAGGTAGAGCCATTGGAGTTTCCTTGAGCGTCCTGGACGACAGTTGCTTAGATTCTTGATTGTCATTATCTAATTAGCTGACGCCCAGACTATTTTTATTTTTTCTTTATTACTTAGTTGTATTATTTCAATAATCATTTATACTCATTTTTTATGGATTGTTGTCCAGTAGACTTTATATGTAGTGGACTTGACCCTTATTTATTTATTTAATTTCTTATTCTATGATATTTGTGGATGAGACTAGATTATACCTGCATGTGTTATTGTGATAGTTATATTTTACAGTATACTATGACTGGTTAGGTCCATTAAATTGGGTTCTTACACTTGTTCGTACAGCTGGCATGTGTACGTATACCTGGTCCTACGTATTTTGGGACTGGGGCATGACACAGCCTTTACTCTTAGCTAATTTAGGGTGGCTAGACATGCACGATCTCGGGATAGCATTCCCTTCCAATGCTCTGCAAGTTAAGTTGCCTAGTTAACCCTAGGTTAATAGATCTCATGTAGTGATCACATGAACATTCTTTTTAGATATTATACTTTAAGTGCAGGCACTCTGGATGTGAACCCATCTTGTTACTCGCAAGTTAAATTTGGATTTACCCAAGTGTGATGTAATAATCAATACTATCTAGCCACGACTAAAGTCATTATCCAACTTATTGACATAAAGTGGTCACAATCAACCTGATTCTGATAATCGTCAAACATCAGATCTAAAATACAGATGAAAAAGATACTCGATGTAAAGCATATTAACTCCTTTACTATTAAAGTCAGACTCTGCAACAGCTATTGGTTTCATATTCAAATATAATCTTTTATTTATTTGAGTCTAGGACTAATGTAAGCCGAGTTGCACTGGCAAAACCAAGTAACTTTACCCAGATACCTAGTCCCCTCAAATAAACCAAAGAACCCATCAACAAAATCAGGCTACATTCATTTACAAAGTCTACCATACTTAGAGACCGAACTCAGGCCGAACTCATGCTGAACTCGGACCTAACTCGGTTACCCTTTTGGTATAAAATCAACCAGTTCATTAGCTCCTAATTTGCAGGCCCAACGGTTAGAAATTTGATTAAACTTTATCCGAATTTTGGCCAAATTCTGTTTAACTACACCCTATAAATATGATTGAAATTTTTTATTCTTATACAACTCAACGATTCATAATCTTTTGTCCTATTATGAGCAAACATCTAAGCCTTAACATTCTCATCTCCAAGAGCAACTCTCTAGCATTTCTAGTGCCAAGTGCGATCTTGGTCTAGAAGTCTTCAGAGTTGTAAAGAGCTTGGTTCCATCAGTTTCTCTCTCTATCAAGCTGTGAAGTTGCAAGACTTAGTATCAAACCTTATGGTATAAAGAAGTGGCAAGCCTTCGGATCAAAGCTTATGATTTACTATTGTTGATTATAGTGGATACAACTCCGAGCAAGAGTTCTCGGGACTGGACTAGTTTTCTCAGAGGAAAACCAGTATACATCTTGGTATTTTTGTTTGCTTTCTTTTACTATTGTCGCGTTCCAGTTCCAAAATACCGAGGAACTAGACACGTGGCAATGGCCAACAGTACACATCGATGGACAAACCCAATTTAATGGACCCATCATGGTGTTCTTAAGCTGTAAAACAACTATAAAGGTCTACAATACTAATCTCATCCATAGAAGATAAATACAATCAATATCAGAATAATCAAGATGAAATAATAATCAACAAGTCTCAATAAAAGTCTCAGGGAACAACCCGATAATGGATTTGATACAGCAGTTCAATAAATAAGAAATATGAGTCTAAGAACATAAATGACTGAGTATAAAGCAGATACTCAAGAGAAATCCACGGCGATCACCTCGTCTTTTGGTACTGGCACTACTCCAACGTCTGCTCCTGTCCTGTATACCAAGGGATAGATCTCCTCTGCTATACCTGGAGACATAATCCGAATTCTAGGTTCTCAGAGGACATAGCAAGGTACAAGAATAACTCAAGCCAAATAAATGCAGTATATAAAGTGTATCAATAGGATAAACTATGTAACCATCTAAGTGATATGTAAAAATGAGAGCATCACTAGACTCAGGCTGATACCTCTAGAAGCTCTGTGTTGGGGAGCCGGTAGCAGTAATATCACGTAATGTGCCTAGCTCTGATGTAGAGTCTACGGCCTCACAATAATAAATATATATACAAAATTAGTCTGTAGCCTGTGTGTCTCTCCTCACCCAATGTAATCACACGTCTCATGTCTACGACTTATTATGTCCATGACACGCAAGATTATGACCTCTAACTAATATAGCGAGTCATAATGATAGCTAAGCATATGTAATATCTATGTTACAAATCCTGTAGCCTATACAGAATCACCATAAATAACTTAGAAGATTCTATCTCATGAATAGTGTCAAGTGTCCTATGGTATGACGTACTTGATAATACAAGCACGAAGATATATAGGGTCGCGATATCAATCTCTACTAACATTACACAACTTTGCATGCGACGTTGACACCCGATTATTATTTGAAAGCTAAGCAATGTCACACGGTCCTAGGTTGAACATTTATATCATATAATTAAATCAAGAGTATATTATATAGCAAATACTACAAGATTGGCAAGATACACTTGCCTGAGGTTTGAATACCAACAGTTACTTCGGAAACAGCGGGATCTTCAAGTATTCCTTCGGTTGCTGAAATAAATATTACCATCATGCTCAGAAGATATAAAATAGCTAGAATTACCTGTCCATAAGTCCAATTTGGACACAGGGGCAAACTTGACAGTTTTTGGTCAAAGCGGAGTCTACATGTGGCCCACTTCGCACTGAAAAATGTGTCAGAGACAAAGTTCTCCAAATTTGTCAAACTTAGTGTCTACAAGTCCAGAACGAAGATATAAACCCAACGGAATGTTCAAAACTGGATTTCGATGAGCCAATCAAAAAATTATTTGTTAGGTAGAGTCTTGGGGCCCACGAAACGGAATTTTGTTAATGTTCTTAGAATTGCACTAAACTTGGGTCACGGGACCAGCGTATTCGCTACGAGTCCGATGGCTCAAATTTTGTTTAGAAATACCGAGCACACATGCAGTTACAACAAGTTTCAGAACAGGGCCGATACGAGGCATTGTCGACGGATACGTGTTGATTCCGGTATGCACGCACATCCAGATCAACTTTCGCCAAATCCCACACATCCGTATTGATGGTGTGCACCTTTCGATAAAATTCACACACGACCAAGTTGCCTCATTTAGCGGAGAGCAAATTCAAGGTTTTAAATAACCATATTTTTGGTCAATTTTACCCTTGAATATATTATAATCTACAACACAATAAAATAAACTATTTACAGGATTTAAAACTTGGTCATATTATCTAATTAATTATTCAAGTAAAATTTGAATTTATTAAACAGGTTGCACGTAAAACGGTTGTGAACTTGAGAGTTCGGAATAATTTCTAAAATTTCAGAAATAAGGGTTTTTTCCTATTTTTGCGTCGCGGTTTGCGACCGACACATGACACAATTTTCTAGTCTAATTGTACGGGGTTCGAGGGGATCACGTAGCGAACATGTCACAACTATCAGCTTAAAAAATAATACGGTAAGGAGAGAGAAAATCTTACCAGAACAGGAGATCGGAATCGGCTATTCTTCGCGTATACGCGTCGGCGCGGCGACTGCGGGGTAGCAGAGCTCGGCCGGCGATGGTGGGTGCTGTGGTGGATGTGGCTGTTGGCTGTCTCGATGCCATCGTCGAGGAGATCACCGGAGGTGAAGGGGTCGCAGCGGAGGTCCGCTCGATCGGAGGAGCTCGGTGGCTATGGTGGAGAAGTGGTGGTGGCAGCGGGGTTTTATAGGTGCGTGGCCGACGGTTAGGGGAGGGGGACCGTCGGCCGACGATTATGGTAGTCAGAGCAACGGGGAAGCGAGTAGTGGGGGCGGCTGTGGAGGAACGGCCGCGGGGAAGGCGAATGGGGGAGTAAGGGATCGGGGATGTCGGTGGGCTACTGTAGCAGTTGTTTAAGGGTCGGGTTTCGGGTTTGGGTTGGCGGGTCGGGTTCAGATCCGACCTGCTACTGTTTGGGTTGGTTTTATAATGTGTTCGATTTAATTAAGCTTAAACCGATTTGGTTTGGTTCAGTTCAGGTTGGTTTATTTTGGTTTATTTAAAAAACTTAGTTTTTAGGTATTTAAAAATAGTTTTTGGGTCCAATAAATTCCAAAAAAATGAACACTATATCTATTTATTTATTTTATACTCAAAAATATTATTTATTTTAAAATTTAATAAAGTCACAAAAATTATTTAATTCTAGAAAATATTTATTTTAATTAGATATAAATTCAGAAAAATCCTAAAAATTTGTTTTAAAATTTTAAAAAAATTTCGTGTTTACAATCTACCCTTCTTAAAAGAATTGCATTCTCGCAATTAAGAAAATATAGCCAGTCAGAAAAGATGACGCGGTTGTAAGTCATGTTCGACGCACGACACAAACAAAGAATCATGATCAAAAAGAAATCTAAGGATGAGAGTTAAGCAAAATACATAAGGAAAAAATAAAGTATTTCCCTAGACAATAAAAGTTAGGTAAGTCAATAGTAAAGAAATCTAGTTAGGACTAGAAAAACTATAGCTTAGGAAAATAAAGGTATCAATTACTAACAAGTTCAAAATACTAGGTTTAAGGCTAAGGAAAGAAATTAACAGGCACGCGCTACGACATAACTAGAAATATATAGCTATGAATAACTTAAATATTATGCGTATTTGCTACTCCGCGAGTTTTTGTGTCCCCCATGGTCATCGCAAAAGTTTGTCCGCATCTTTGTGGTGGTGCCCTCTCTTGTTGCTGGGCCTGCTGTAAGAGTGCTTCCTGGGGAGCCAAATGTGGCCTCGGTTGATATCCTCCTGGTGCTGGTAAAGCTTGTTAGTTAACCATTGGTTCTCGTTGGTGAACCATTAGTGTTTCTTCTCGATGCTCCGTGCAATTTCTGGCTGCATGTTGGCTGGATTCGCAAAGCAAGCACAGTCCCAACTTGCATCTGCACTCCCTCTCAATATAGCCTACCTTGTCACAGTAGTGACAAGTAGGAAGGGATGGGGCTCTTGGTGCTGCTCTCTGTGGTGGATTCCTCTGAGGTCGCTTTGCAGACTCCCCGGGTAATGTTCTGGTTGGTGCTGGTATAAATAGCCATTTCAGGCTGGACTCTCTCCTGGTGACGCACTCTATGCGTCGGACTGCAGCAAGAACGTCCGAGTATAAAGTAGGTACAACGGATCCGATCAATCTATGTAGCTCAAAGTTTAGTTTGTCGAAGAACTTCTTAGTCTTCTCTTCTACTGTTGGGATCAGGGTAAGAGCGAAGCGACTCAGACGAATAAACTCCGCATTGTACTCTTCCACTGTCATATTGTCTTGAGTGAGGTGATTAAACTTATCCCGAAGTTCTGATCGAGCAATTAATGGAATGTATATCTCCTGAAAGAGTCTAGAGAACTCTTCCCAAGTGACTCGGTCTGGTCCGAGCCGTGTCTCCTCAGATAGCCCCCAGTGATGTGCATTACCCTTCAACTGTATTCTGACGGCTGTCATCCAATATTTCCTTGGAAGCTCAGCTGCTTCTAATTTATGTTGAGTATTTGTGAGCCACTCATAAACTTTAGTGGGCTCCTCCTTGCCAGAAAAGGTACAAGACTTCAGTTGGCAAAATTTGGTGATAGAGCCTGTCGATGGCCGTCATGCTGGTAGGTTTGCCTGCTCCAGTGCGATTATTAGGCTGTTTCTCAAGTTCTCCACCAAGTGACGTAGAGCCTCTTGTTGAATCTGCTGTTGGGCTTGCATCATTGCATAGATCATTTGAAATATCTGATGTCCGTCCATAGCCTGCCCTTGTGGGAATACGGGCATTGGTGGAGTGAACTGTGGCAGAGGTGGAATATCGTCTCGCCAAAATCTTGAGGTATACTGATTTGCTTAGCTGCTTTATTGTGTTGATTGACCTCCACCTACTGGGGTCACTTCATCTTCGTAGGTGACTACAGCACCTTGTGGTGTTCCTGCAGGAGTCTCGTCTCTTTCCGGTGGATCCATTACTCTGCATCCAAAGTAAACTATAAGAGGCGCATAGAGGGATCAAGTCAGGATGCAAGTCAAGAAATTCGAATCCGATATAGAGATCAAGAATGATTCAATCAAGTGGATGAGATCCTATAACTTATCCTATCCTTTTCGCAGGCTTGCTCGGTCCCTTAGTTGAAACCGAAACAATTTAGTCATTAACCAGATGGGCCACCAAAAAAAACTATGTTATGTCCCAGTCCCAAAGTATCGAGGGACTAGACACGTGGCAAGGGCCAACAGCATATACCGATGGACAAACCCAATTTAATGGACCCATCAGGGTGTACTTAAGCTATAAAATAACTATAAAGGTCTACGATACTAATCTCATCCACAGAAGATAAAAAAAAAATCAATATCAGAATAATTAAGATAAAATAATAATCAAGAAGTCTCAATAAAAGTCTCAAAGAACAACCCGATAATGAGTTTTATACAACAGTTCAATAAACAGGAAATATGAGTCTAACAACAGAAATAACTGAGTATAAAGCAGATACTCAGGAGAAATTCTCGACGATCACCTCGTCTTCTGGTACTGGTACTACTCCAACGTCTGCTCCTGTCCCGTATACCTAGGGATAGATCTCCTCTGCTATACCTGGGGACATAATCCGAATTTTAGGTCCTCAGGGGACATAGCTAGGTATAAGAATAACTCAAACCAAATAAATGCAGTATATAAAGTGTATTAATAGGGTAAACTATATAACCATCTTTAAACTCCCTCACCCAAAATTAGGCCTACTTAGCTTAGATAGTGAAACTAGGGCTAGTTTCTATCTAATTAGAAATAGAATACGATATTTATTTAATTATACAATATTTATATCATATAGTGCACCTTACCGTTGCTTCGATAATTGGAGCACCTCATTAGCCACTGCCTTCCTACAAACTTCACACCCTTATCCTAGACATGCCCGCCTTTTATTCCGATCTTTGTGTGACCTATAATTATGCTCTCTTGTGACACATTTTAGTCGTACAATATTCATCGAGAACGTTTATAATTAATTCTAAATAAATTTAACTTTGTATCCTTGTGCGTTCCAATCAAAATTGGAGACATAAGATGATAGTGTTTATCCAAACTGTAGAACTTAGGGGCCCATACCCCAAATTGGTCGACTAGCAACTTAGACAAGGAGTTAGTATAAAAACTATAGAGATTGTAGAGTCTTATCTTTTTCTTTTTCTTTTTGTGATCTTGAATTATTTTGTACCTTCTTTCATCATGATCTAGCGTATTTATATTTTATGTACTACCTTGACTAATGCCATTATTATAGCCTAATTTTGGGAGCTTATTCTTTTATCGAGCTTGTTCATGACATATGTATTAGTGGGTCGATATACTAATACATTTTCTAATCAGAATAAATGTATTAAGGTCTAGCTAACCTTAGTACGCTTGGTTCGCTCTTCGCATAACTCCTTTACGTGGATTGAGATATATAGTAATTAGTAGACGAATGTACTTGCCCTCTAGATATGTCTGAGCATATCTTATTAGTTACATAACTGTACTGATACGAGCATGTGAATAGGAATTATCAAAATATGATTTTAATCCACAACTGCCTTGACAATTCCCATTTGAATTCTTTAAACTCCTTGATCCCCACACTTCTATTCTATTACCTCCCCTTAAAATCTTTATTATTGTTTTTTGTGTTCCCTTATTTCGAAAAGATGAAACCTCGTGCTTGGTATAAGTTTGATACACTGATAGTACTAGATATACCCATAGGCTAATCACATTACTAGGTGACTATATTTTTTTTATTGATTAAGGGCATATCATATATAATATATTTGGTGTTAAATATTAAGGATTGAATAGCACGATTAAATAATTTGAGGAATAGTTTTCTTAAATGAATAGCCTATTGTGATAGGTGGGTAGAATTCTAAGTTGGGTAGAAGTTGCATTATTAACTTGAGAGAAATTTTTGTTAGATTGTGATCAAATAAGAGTAGATTAAGAGATTAAGTCATGCTAATGTGGAAGAATTTTTGAAGAAAGAGTTAGAGGATGAGTAATTAATAAATTCTTGAAATCTTGATATTTCGTACCGAATAATTATAATTTGAGCAGGATTTAAATTTTGAGTATTGAAGGTGGAATCATCGATTTAAATCTTGAGGAAAAAAATAGAACTCTAAATATGAACATAGTCGGATTGAATTCCAAATTGGATGATTGAATTAAAAGAAATTTTGATTATTAGATTACCTATTTTAAATATTGAGGATGTAAATTGAAGGTAAGATTTGAAGAGTACGAAATTCACAAGTTGAAAATAGAAATAACATTTGATTGGAATTATTTTTCAAAGGAGATTATGATAGTTGGAGATCGTAATGTAAAAAAATTGATATAGGTTAATTAAATATTGAAGATATTATATGGGTTCAATTTAAATTGATGTTAATAATTTGAAAAAGCGAAAAGAGATTATGATGTTGGCATGAACAGTAATTATCTTAATTTTGAAGTAATTATGATAGATTTGATTAGAATTTTAATTATCGCAAAGAGATTGCGATTGACTTGCCTTATGTACGTGAAGGAATAACAGACTATGCCTTATTTTAATTTTGAGGACGAAATTATTTTAAGTTGGGTAGATTGTAAACCCCCTCACCCAAAATTAGGCCTACTTGGCTTAGATAGTGAAACTAGGGCTAGTTTGTATCTAATTAGAAATAGAACACGACATTTATTTAATTATACAATATTTATATCACATAGTGCACCTTACCGTTGCTTCGATAATTGGAGTACCTCATTAGCCACTTCCTTCCTACAAACTTTATATCCTTGTCCTAGACATGCCTGTCTTTCATTCTGACCTTTGTGTGACTTATAATTATGCTCTCTTGTGCTACATTTTAGTCGCACAATATTTGTCGCGGACGTTGATAATTAATTCTAAATAAATTCAACTTTGTATCCTTGTGCGTTCCAATCGAAATTGGAGACACAATCTTGACCCATTTTGTATAACCTAATTTATAATAATATTCTACTATGAGCCCTCTATGTCCATGACACTTGTGTCCCACCTAATTTTATTCCCATGTACTTCTAATTAATTCCAGAACACCTTGCATAATTATTTTAATTAATTTAAACCCAAATTTTGTCTTTGTGTAATTTTCTAATTATTGGGCACTTTTATGCAAAAGCGCATTGAAGTTTCCACACCATTGGACAATACATGAAGAAATCCAACTTTTCCCTTCATATGAATTTTTTCCATAACTTTTAGAATGTGCAACGCCAACATCGCCCTCTTTATTTTAAACCTATCCTTGTATTTTAACAATGCAATTATGGCCCTCCAAACATCCTCATGTGATCCCAAGGCCCAATCCCAAGGAGTGTTGACCAAGCCCTAATCCTAGGTCGAGTAGCTAGCACTTCGTATTGTTTATAATTATAATTTTAGATTTGCTCGTGTCCTTCGGGATATGTTTGGTGGTGTGGTGGACTCGTATCGCAAGCATATCATAGATCTAGTGTGATTCGGGTGCGATGCACTCCACGTGTTTGTTTCCTTGTATTTCAATATAACTTAGTATAGCAATTTAAGAGTGTTATAATTGTATGGTTATGTATATATATATGTATAGTTATATTGTTTATATATATATATATATATATATATATATATATATATATATATATGTATGGTGATTAGTGTGTATAGGTATATGTATCTACAGTGTATATATAGATATGTATATGTATCTCTAGTGCTATATTGATATGTATATATATGTATTGATATGTGTATGCATCTAGTGTTATATATGCATATCAATATAGCACTAGAGATACATATACATATCTATATATGCACTGTAGATACATATACGTATACACACTAATCACCATATATATATATAAATATGTGTGTGTGTGTGTGTGTGTGTGTGTGTGTGTGTGTGTGTATGCTGGGGGGGTCGGGTTGCTATAGCATGGAGAGTAGCAGCAGCAACTGCAACAACACAATATGAGCAACAACAGCAACGCAGCAACAGCATGAGCAGCAACAACAATGCAGTAACAACATGAGTAGCAATAGCAATGCAACAACAGCCTGAGCAGCAGCAACAATGCAACAACTGTATTGGCAGCAAGCAACAACAATAACTGCAGCAGCTAGAGGAGGGCAGCAGCAGCAACAGCTATAGCAGCAACAACTGAAGTAGCAAAAATAACTGGAGCAAGAGAAAGGGCAGCAGTTAGAGCAGGTAAGGGGTTTGGCCTTTAGTTGTAGCTTTAGTTAGTTAGCTTATGGTTAGACTAGTTAATTATGTATATATATTGTTAGACTAGTAGTTATGTATATATATATATATATATATATATATATATATATATATATATATATATATATATATATATATATATATATATATATATATATATATATATATATACACTATTGAGTACAAGTTAGTTATATGTAAGTATATATATATACGTATTGGTATGTTAGTAGGTAATTAGTATAGTATTGTATAAGTATTAAATGTATATTAGTTTATAGTTAAGGTATTGGATAGTTAATTACATATTAGAATCTGAATTACCTTGTGATACCAAGTTAATGTCAAGGTATTGGATTTTACTCAAGGTATTGGGTTTGAGTATCAAGATAGGGGTGTAGGTGCTGAGATACCGCATTGGTTCAAAGACAAGGTATCCACTTTGCATCATTTAACTAAAAGTACTATATATATTGTCTTGTATATATATATTAGTATCTTCATATCAAAAATTTACATATCTTACGATACGGTACTTTGTTTGCATCCTAGTGTCTAAGCATAACTAGTGTGGCATAGTTACAAAGTGTATGGACCCAATATCCTAGAGATAGACTAATACAACCTAGAAATAGCTAGTTTGCTCAAGTTTGACTAGTTTGACCTAAAGTTGACCTAGTTTGACTATTTTGACTTAGAGATGGCTTTATAACCTAGAAGTTGACTAGTTTAACTTATTTTTATTTTAAAACCTTATATCGATGTAATATTTCATATTTAGGTCTTTGAGGTACCGTACCGGACATCTTTGATACTGTTCACCAGATTCCAGGCGAGTATATTCTCTGATAGTTTCTCATGTTATTCCTTGGTATTTATGGTATATCTTGTGCAAGCCTTGTTTCCTTGTTCTTCTTATACAGATACACATATTGATTCTTGGGGAGACTAGCTACCTACCCAGTAAATCCCATGGCATAATGTACCCTGGTTGGATCCACTATACCAGTCGGGGGCGGAGAGTATATAGTATAGATATGTGATCATACCCTCCGTGTGCATGTCTTGTTCCTTGAATAGTTTTAATCATACACCGCACGTATGATTAACCAGGCCATAATCCTTGAGCAAGTTGTTAAGCCGATCACATATTAAAGCTGGTACACACTCATTTAGTAGTAGTATTTCTTGTTCATTTCTATATTGCTCATTCTCGTATTTATTTTTAGTATTTTCTTTATTGCATATCTCATGTACCTGTATATTTTATCTTGTATATTCACATCTATTTACTGTTACATAGTTTATATCATTTATTAGAACTACTGTTAGAGATGTACTCTGCTCCTTTTCTGACTGGATATATTTTTCCCAGATAACACTAAGGGGAGGTATCCCACTCACTATGGGCCTCAGGACATTGTTGGCTTAGAGCCAGAGACCTTGGCTTAGGAGGGTCTTATCCCGACTGAGACAGATGACCCAGGACTCATAGCTTAGTAGTTAGATTCTTTTTGTACTGGATTTGTCTCCAGCTCAGTTATTACTATTTATTTGACTTATTGGATATTATTTTGGTCTTGTGAGTTATATTGTGACTATTATGTTCTTTTTATCATATTCGTGCGATTATTCCATCTTATAGATCTGTGATTAAGTATTCATATTACGTTGGTGGCATATTTATATCTTGGTTGTTAGATAGATAGATTACCCGAACAACGTTCTTCCGTCAATGCTGCGGTATAGGCTGGGCGCTGTTCACTACATGCATCCCTACACCGGGTATGGGTCGTGACATATTTTTAGTGGTTGCCCATGCAGGTCTTTGAGGTCACAATTAGTATGATTTGTATTGGTGCTCTGAACTAAGTGCTATTATGAGCCTGTTTCAGGATATAGGATATAGGCTAAAAATACTCAATCACATCTAGAAAAAACTTTATTGATTCAATTAAACTATTCTTCCTTGATATTGATATTTGATCTTTAACTGTCCTCTCTTCAATGTCTTAAATCATGTGACATATTGATTCTTTCCTTTCGCTTTATCTCAGGATGCCGCCTAAGACTAGATTACAGCAGGGAGGAGCAGTTCCTGAGAGATCTGTAACTTTTCGAGGGCCTATACTAGTCACTTTTATGGTGATTGGTGTATCAGCTGCGTTCGGGGGTCTACCTCTAGCTCAGAGGACTGTTCCGGCTGTATCTGAGGGACTTTCACCTCCATCTTCTGTATCGACAGATTCGACTCATGTGTTTATACTATTTCGCGAGATGTTGGAGGCTCAGAGGGCCCAGTCCGAGGCACACCAGAGGCAGACCAACGTATTACGGCAGGGAATTGAGAGTGTTTATTAGCTTTCCCTTGCCGTAATAGAGAAAGAAGTTTAGGTCCAGCAGCAGGTTGCTTCGTAGGTTGTCCAGCTTCGGCTTGGTAATATTCAGAACTTTAAGAAGTTAGAACCTCAGGTCTTTAAGGGGATGGAGGGCATCGTCTACACTGATGATTGGCTCAAGGATATTCAACATCTTATGAGGGTATCCCGTCTTATAGAGGATCTAAAGATTAAGGCAGTAGGACATCAGCTGTTCGACATCGCCCCCACTTAGTTTAGAAATGAGCCACTTCTTGCTGATACAGGGCAGTCTTGGAAAGTATTCTAGGACCTCTTCAAGAGGAAGTTCTTTGATCGGGCAGACAAGTTGGACTTGGGGAGGCAGTTTGAGGGCCTTACTCAGGGAAGCCTGTCTGTGGAGGAGTACGCTTAGCAGTCAATGTGCTGCTATTATCTTATATTTTTTGTGTATGTGTGTGTGTGTGTGTTTGTGTGTGTGTGTGTGTGTGTGTGTGTGTGGCATGAGAAACACACATGGGAGATTCATGGTACAAGTCTATAGGAAATCTAAGAGAAATTATGTGCTTTCCTCTTAGTGCTCACCATTCTAAATAATTAAAAGAGATCTATTTGGGGAGTCAATTTCTTCGTTCAGAAAGATAATCACATGATTGGGTGAGTGATTTCAGTTGTATCTCTTTCTTTCTTTTTGATTTTGGTGAGGAGTTAAACTTGGGGGTAAAGGGTTCAACATTTTTGTATTCAATCTTGTATTTTTTGAAATTATATAGATTATGATTTGTTCAGGTGACATAGTCACCAAAAGTACTATATATGATTTATTTTGGTGATTTTGTTAGATTTTTGTAGGTTGTCTTCAAGATGGTTAGTATCGCATCTACGTCCGTATATGTGACCAACTTAATTTTGGGTCAAACGTCTTTCTAACAATTGGTATCAGAACTCTCAAGTTCTCGAGAGGGAAGGTGTTATCATGTCTATAGGGAAGATAAAAACATGTAATGTCATGTGTAAACTCCCTCACCCAAAATAGGTATTTTGTGTATATTTTATATTATTATATTTATTATAGATGTTGAATTTATTTAGAGTATTCTCTTAGTTAATTAGAAAATAATTTTTCTTTTAGTATATTTACTTATATAAATATTTATTTAGAATTATTTTTAGGCTATTTTAGATTATTGAGATTTTTTCATAAATTTTAGTTAATTAAAAACTAGTAACACTAATTTTCTAGGATTTTGAAGAATTTATTTTATGTTCAAACTTAATTAAAAATATTCCAAAATTTTATTTTAGGTTCTAAATAGTCAAATATATTTTCTAGAATTTTCTGGAAATTTTCTGAATAATTTTAGTATTTATTGGGAGTTATTTAGACTAGTAACTAATTTTTAGGACTTGTAGAATTTATTATGCAAGACCAAGAATATGGAATGGACCCACGTTATTTTCTAGGGTTTATAATATTATTATATATTTTTTAGAATTATTTCAGAATTTTTAGAATAATGTTAGTATTTATTTTTAGTTAAATGGATAAAACTAATGTTTAGAGCTTCTCCTAATTATAGTAGTAAACTTATAAATATAAAATTGTCCCAAATATTTTTATAGGGTTTATAGGTTCAAAATATATTTTATGTAATTTTTCCATATTTTAATGATTATTTTTAATATTTATTTGGAGTTATTTAGATTTAAAATGACTTAAATAATGTTTTGATAAAGACAAATCAAAAACAAATAATATAACAAAAAATATCCAATAAGATTCTGACACGTGTCAGCCTATAAATATCCATTCAGCCGCAGGTACATCCCTATATATATATATATATTATTATAACCCTAATTATCCCATTATCTTAGAGAGAGAGAGATTTTGGAGAATTGCCATCTAGGTTTCCTTCATCTTCCACAAGCCATTGCGCATAGTTCTGGACTCCAAACGAGGCCTAGTTTCTTGCATTAGAAAGATATTGAGGTTAGCTTTCGGATTATATAATTTATTTTATGAAATTATGAGTATTAAATTCTGGAAAATTCGTAGAGCATAGCATGTCCGAAATAGACATGTTTCAATATTTTTGCGATTTCGGGAGAACCAGGAATCAGAATCATGAACCGTTTAAAGTTTCGGAAAGATAATGTCGAGATCATTGACATATGTTTTTCCCAGAATTTAATTCGAATTATTTATATACTGTTAATTCTGTAGAACTTCTAGGTTAGAATTTAACCATCGGTGCACAATACAAAATTTGTATGTGCCATAATTCCCAAACGAATTTGAATTCGGACGAGCCATAAATTCTAGCATACTTTTGACGCTGAAATCTACAAGAAATCATGCATGAAAGTTGAGTTTGTGTCGGTTGACTTTTTGGTCAATAAATTGCCTCGATTTGCGTGCCATGAGTCTCAAGTTGATAAAATTCAGTTTCTTTGGACAAAATTTAGGATTAACATAAAAATCAGAATAATAAGATTAAAATAGGAATTTAGAGTAATTATTCTAGAATTAAATAAATTTAAATAAATTATCTTTTGACGTGATAAATTTGTAATACATAGGCTATTTGGACTGTGACTTGGACTCTGATTCATACCAGCAACAGGACTCCAGGCAAGATACCTTGCCAAATTGCTTATAGTATTTTGCATGCTTAGTATATTTCTGTATATTTAATGTATTTCTATTTATTCTTGCATGTGTAGTTTTCTTTCAGTCATTACTATGTATTAGATATGTTGACACACACATGGCACTTAGTATCATAGAGGACAATCATTAGGCGTATGGGCTTTTAACCACTCTGGTAACACCGTAGTCACTAGCACAAACTATGGTGGGTCGTGTCCGATGGTCGCTACCCCCACGGTATGTCGATTGATGGAGTCCGAGGGTCGCTATCTCCGCAGTATGTCGGCTGATGATGTCCACTAACGAGCGTGAGGTTGTGGGGATTAGATCGAGTAGCCTACCCTTGCCCATACGTCGAAAAGTTGTCCTCATTTGCATTCATATAGATGGTCTTGTACAGCGTACTTATTTATTTTCAAATAATATGCATGTTTACTGTATTCAAATTGGCTCATATTTTCTGTATCTTGTTACGTCCCTCTGAGGACCTGGTCCTCTGCCAGGTGTATCTGTTCTTGAGTAATTGCAGGAGCGCAGATTTGGATGATTACTTGTGTTGCGAGGATGTCTTCTCTTCGAGCCCATGGTCGTTAGCTGGTATTCCTATATTGTATTTGTTGTATTGTACTTTTCCATTCGAGTTGGTAGTGGATTTGTTTCCATCCAACTATCATCCTTAGATATTTATGTTGAGATTTAGTTATATAGATGTTGGTTATTATTTATATCTGATTTTCGCGGATGAGATTTAGATTATACCCTGTGACTTGTGATACATTTTATACCACTTGTGGACTTGATATTCATATTACAACGTACGTGTGGATTTGGTTTTCATATATTGGAGTTGCCATATCCATGCGGCTGGCATGCTTACGTGTTCTTAGTCCTATGTACTTTTGGGACTAGGGCATGACATATTTTTGTGGTGGCCCATGCAGGTCGAGAGCATATTGTCTCGGTTACGTTACTGTACCGAACAAGCCTGCACCTAGGACTAGGGTATAGGATCTCATCCACAATTGACTATGACTCATCTTTCTTCTAATCTATTCTATTTGAATAATTGCATCCTGCTTGATTCCTGTACTCCCATAATAGTTCCTTGAGTATAGCCTTCTGCTGAGAATATAGGTACCCCTGTTATTACGATGATAATTAGAGTAGCATACCTATTAAGATTACAACAAGGATATAGACACAACACTAAGTTTAGAATATCTAGTGAACCTAGAATTCCTTATCTATAGATTGGTTTACCATTATCCCTTGATGTATTATGAAAACTTAAGAGTAGTATAGATACTACTAGAGTTAGTTAGAAGCTTACCATAATGTTTGACGCTAGTATGGAGGAACCAATAGAAAACCAAAAGAGAATATTAGGACTGAACCTAACCCTCATAGTTAGATAGTATTGGAGAACTATAAACTTATATCATTGTCTTGTTATTAGTAGACAGCACCCTAGAAATCCTAGAGGAATATAATCAACACTTCTTCCTTGATCATACCTCGAACATTCAACTAGTATACCACTCCCCCTTGGAAAATCATGATGCTACCTAGAGCCCCTCTATTTCACATATTGTTCCTCTGTGACCTTAACGTTCGCTAATTGTACGACGACCAAAATTACGTTCTTCTTTTCTTTATCTTTCAACTCGTGCCACCTGACACTTATGATAGTAGGCCAAGTAATTTTTTTCTTTGTTAAGGACACATAGTTTTCTAGGATTATAGTTGTAATCTTGAATTTTGAAATTGTGTGCCTAGTAGTTAGAACTTGATAATTAAGTTATTCTTGTAGATTGAGACCTGTTGCTTATCCCTTAGTTTTAAATTGCGTAACTTGTACCACACCTTAATACGAGTTATATTCCCTTTCCCTTGAGGCCAGTAACTGTTCCATTCTTACTATTGACACTTGCACTATGACTAAGAGTTAAGACGACCATGACCTATGTAATATAAGAGGATACCCTAAAAAGTACCAAGACCCCTTCTCGAAGACCTTAATAAGAGCTTCTATGGTACCCTTAAGACTGTCACAGTATTAGTTTATTATTTTAAGTTGGGTAGTATACCTCACAACCTAGTATCACATAGTCTTTTGACCTATTATTGAAGTGTGATTGAACAACATTAATTGTATACTAGCATAAGACGACAGTGGTTATTCAGACAATAGAAGTTAGAGGTCCTTGCCCATATTTGGTCGACAAACGACATAGACAAGGAGGTTGTATGATAACTGTAGGGATTGTAGAGTCTTTTATTATTGTTGCTTAGTTGTTTTGTTTTGTGAACTTGAATTAATTTGTACCTCCTTTCATCATCATCTAGCGTACATATATTTGCTGCACTACCTTGACTTATGGTGCTATTATAGCCTAGTTTTGCAAGATTACTCTTTTATCGAGCTTGATCATGAGATATGTATTATTGGGGACGCCTACTAATATATTTCAAAATCAGTGTATTAAGGTCTACCTAACCTTAGTGCGCTTGATTCGTCCTTCGTAATACTACTTTACGTGGATTGAGATATGTAGTGATTGGTAGACGAATATACTTGCCCCTAGATATGTCTTAGCGGATCATATCGGTTACATAACTGTACTAATACGAGTATGCGAACAAAGAATTACCAAAATAGGATTTCAATCCACAACTGCTTTGACAATTCCCATTTGAATTCCTTAAACTCCTTGATCCCGATACTTCTATTCTATTACCTCGCCCTTGAACTCTTTATTATTGATCTTCGTCTTCCCTTATTTCGGAAAGACGAAACCTCGTGCTTGGTATAAGTTTGATACACAGAGAGTACTAGATATACCCCATAGGCCGATCACATACTTGAGTATTATTCTTTCGTAATTAAGGACATATCACATATGATATAATCGGCGTTGAAGTTTTGAGGATTGAATGACATGAGTAAATAAATTAAGGAATATTTTTCTTAAAGTATATAGCCTTCTGTGATAGATGGGTAAATTCTAATTTGGGTAGCAGTGCATTGCCAACTTGAGAAGAATTTCTTTTAGATTGTGATCAAGTAAGATTAGATTGGGAGATTCAAGTCATTTTAATTTTGAGAAATTTTACAAGAAGGATTAAGATAATGAGAATTTAACGAATTTTAAATTCTTGATATTGCGGACCAAATATTTATACTTTGAACACATGATTTAAATTTTGAATATTGAAGGATGAATCATCGATTTAAATTTTGAGGATAAATATAGAATTTTAGACTTGAACAACTGGTGAATTAGATTTAAATTTTACAATTTGATGATTTGAATTAAAAGTTCAATTTTGATTGTTGGGTCACCTATTTAAAATATTGAGGATATAAATTGAGTTTAAATATTTGAAGAGTACAAAATTCTTAATTTGAGAATAGGAATAAGATTTGATTAGAATTGTTTATTGTTCAAAGTCTAGAGGAGATTATGATAGTTGGAAATGGTGATATAAATTTTGATGTGGGATGTCATATAGACTTGATTTAGATTTGAATGTTGATTACTTAAAAAAAAATCGAGAAGAGATTACGACAGGTTGAATTTTGATTTAAACAGTGGTTATCTTAATTTTGAAGTGATCGCGATAGATTTGAATAGATTTTATTATTTAAATTTTTGGAAGAGATTGCGATTGACGTACCTTATGTACGAATGTGAAGGATTTAACAAATTATGCCCTATTTTAATTTCGAGGACGAAATTGTTTTAAGTTGGGTAGATTGTAAACTCCCTCAACCAAAATAGGTATTTTGTGTATATTTTATATTATTATATTTATTATAGATGTTGAATTTATTTAGAGTATTCTCTTAGTTAATTATAAAATAAATTTTTTTAGTATATTTACTTATATAAATATTTATTTAGAATTATTTTTAGGCTATTTTTGATTATTGAGATTTTTCCATAAATTTTAGTTAATTAAAAACTAGTAACACTAATTTTTTAGGACTTTGAAGAATTTATTTTATGTTCAAACTTAATTAAAAATATTACAAACTTTTAATTTATGTTCTAAATAGTCAAATATATTTTCTAAAATTTTCTGAATACTTTTAGTATTTATTGGGAGTTATTTAGACTAATAACTAATTTTTAGGACTTGTAGAATTTATTGTGCAAGTCCAGGAATATAGAATGGATCAACGTTATTTCCTATGGTTTATAATATTATTATATATTTTCTGGAATTATTTCAGAATTTTTGGAATAATGTTAGTATTTATTTTTAGTTAAATGGATAAAACTAATGTTTAGAGCTTCTCCTAATTATAGTAGTAAACTTATGAATATAAAATTGTTCCAAATTTCTAGGGTTTATAGGTTCAAAATATATTTTATGTAATTTTCTAGATTTTTATGATTATTTTTAATATTTATTTGGAGTTATTTAGATTTAAAATGACTTAAATAATGTTTTGATAAAGGCAAATCAAAAACAAATAATATAACAAAAATTATCCAATCAGATTCTGACACATGTCAGCCTATAAATATCCATTCAGCTGCAGGTATATCCCTATATATATATATTATTATAACCCTAATTATCCCATTATCTTAGAGAGAGAGAGATTTTGGAGAATTGCCATCTATGGTTCCTTCATCTTCCACAAGCCATTGCGCATAGCTCTGGACTCCAAACGAGGCCTAGTTTCTTGCGTTAGAAAGATTTTGAGGTTAGCTTTCTGATTATATAATTTATTTTACAAAATTATGAGTATTAAATTTGGAAAATTCGTAGAGCACAGCATGTCCAAAATAGACGTGTTTCAATATTTTCGCGATTCCGGGAGAACCAGGAATCAGAATCATGAACCGTTTAAAGTTTCAGAAAGATAATGTCGAGATCATTGACATATGTTTTTCCCAAAATTTAAATCAAAGTATTTATATACTGTTAATTCTGTAGAACTTCTAGGTTAGAATTTAACCATCGGTGCACAATACAAATTTTGTATGTGCCATAATTCCCAAACGAATTTGAATTCGGACGAGCCATAAATTTCAGCATATTTTTGACGCTGAAATCTACAGGAAATCATGCATGAAAGTTGAGTTTGTGTCGGTTGACTTTTTGGTCAACAGATCGCCTCGATTTGCGTGCCATGAGTCTCGAGTTGATAAAATTCAGTTTCTTTGGACAAAATTTAGGAATTAACATAAAAATCAGAATAATAAGATTAAAATAGGATTTTAGATTATTTATTTCAGAATTAAATAAATTAAAATATATTATCTTTTGACGTGATAAATTTGTAATACATAGGCTATTTGGACTGTGACTTGGACTCTGATTCATACCAGCAGCAGGACCCCAGGCAAGATATCTTGCCAAATTGCTTATAGTATTTTGCATGCTTAGTATATTTTTGTATATTTATTGTATTTCTGTTTATTCTTGCATGTGTAGTTTTCTTTCAGTCATTACTATGTAATAGATATGTTGACACACACATGGCACTTAGTATCATAGAGGACAATCATTAGGCGTATGGGCTTTTAACCACTCTGGTAACACCGTAGTCACTAGCACGCACTATGGTGGGTCGTGTCCGATGGTCGCTACCCCCGCGGTATGTCGATTGATGGAGTCCGAGGGTCGCTACCCCCGCGGTATGTCGGCTGATGATGTCCACTGATGAGCGTGAGGTTGTGAGGATTAGATCGAGTAGCCTACCCTTGCCTATACGTCGAAAAGTTGTCCTCATTTGCATTCATATAGATGGTCTTGTACAGCGTACTTATTTATTTTCAAATAATATGCATGTTTACTGTATTCAAATTGGCTCGTATTTTCTGTATCTTGTTACGTTCCTCTGAGGACCTGATCCTCTGCCAGGTGTATCTGTTCTTAAGTAATTGCAGGAGTGCAGATTTGGATGATTACTTGTGTTGCGAGGATGTCTTCTCTTCGAGCCCATGGTCGTTAGCTGGTATTCCTATATTGTATTTGTTGTATTATACTTTTCCATTCGAGTTGGTAGTGGATTTGTTTCCATCCAACTATCATCCTTAGATATTTATGTTGAGATCTAGTTATATAGATGTTGGTTATTATTTATATCTGATTTTTGTAGATGAGATTTAGATTATACCCTATGACTTGTGATATATTTTATACCACTTGTGGACTTGATATTCATATTACAGCGGACGTGTGGATTTGGTTTCCATATATTGGAGTTGCCATATCCATGCGGCTAGCATGCTTACGTGTTCCTAGTCCTATGTACTTTTGGGACTAGGGCGTGACATTATGACCCACACCCGCATAATCGTGGCACGAGTACGTAGGTACTTCCAGCCTATGTTGCAGCATCGACGGTAGAACGCTGTCTAGGTCATCATATCTAACTATCAATCATACTATTCAACTAGTTCTCAATCACAATAATCTAACGGAAGAAGGAAAAAGAAAGATAACTCAAATAATTATTCTAGCCGAAAGAAAACAAGACAAGATATAGAAAAGGAACACTAAACGATAACTCTGCAAAAGTTATCTCAAGTCCACATGGTAAAAGCAGTCCAGTCTAAGGCACCATTCTGAGATCTCGAAATGAAGAGCACAATAATTACTGAAAAATATTATCCAGTCAGGATTGGGGCAAAGTACAATCCAATAGCAGTTTCATTAATTAACCGAAACTATAAATAGTAAAAGCAAGAAAATATATGATGGAAAGTAACTAAAATAGTAAACACCATAAAAAAAAATATCACGACAAGATATAGAAATAACTGAGAACCATATGTAAGGAATATCAGTGCAATGAACTAGAAATGAAGAAATGAAATAATAACTTGTGCCTTAAAATATTAGCAAAATATGTGACGGCTTGGGCCTAACACGGGCTATATAAATATATGGGAGCTAGCGTGACCAGCTAGCGTGACCACACATGAGTTGCATAATTTGCTTGCTATCACAGGCTATACTATATCACGGGCTATAAGATATGATTATATATTTACTAATATCTTCCCATTCCTCGACTAGTACATGGATCCAATTTACGATACGTTATAACACGTATATCACGATGCATGATCTATAATATCATACACTATGATCACAGTCTATAATATCACGTAAATTATGATGCACGGTATATAATATCATATACAATAATCATGGTCTATATAATCATATAAATTATAGTAATTACTGAGTAATCATGAATCATGACACGTTGATCACAGAGTAATCACGACAACGATATCTCATAACAAGGATCTACGTATACCAATCCATGTGACCATCATGTCAGAAATCAAATATCTCAATACTAAATACATAAAACATAGAGGCTGTTAAATAAGAAAACTATCAGAGAATATACTCGCCTGGAATCCGAGATAAAGTATTAACCCGTATCCGGAACAGTGCCTCGAAGACCTAATTATGGAATATTATATCAATATAAGGTTTTGGAATGATAACAAGTATACTAGTTCAATTCTAGGTCATAAAGCCATTTCTAGGTCAAAATAGTCAAACTAGGTCAACTTTAGGTCAAACTAGCTACTTCTAAGTTGTATGAGTCCATCTCTAGGTTATTGGGTCCATATACTACTCATCTAGGCTATACTAGCTATATTAGGATACTAGGTATCAACACTATCCCATATCGTAAGGTACCTAAAATACTTTACATGAAAATACTATATAATATATATACAAAATGAATAAATATAGTATCTCTCGCTAAACTAACACTAATGGATACCGTGGCTTTGAGCCACCTTGATATCACACTCCCTAACATCCCCTTGGTACCCAATACTAATTTCCAATGATACATCATTCCCCTATTACCTTTGTGTATATCAAGGTACTTACTAGAACAAATATCTAACCATAATAATACTTATATACACTAATTAATAAATAACTACTAACTAACAATAACTAACAAACACCTCCACTCTAAGATTCTAACATAGTTGTCACCCTCACTTTTTCAATTAAGTGTAGTTTGGTAATTGACATAGGTTTTTTTCTTTTAGAATTTATTATATTTAAATATTGTACATGTGTATTAATTATTATTTATTGTTAGATGCTAGATTATTTTAGACTTATGTAGTGGACCTAACTAGTTTAGTTAGATGCATAGACCCAACATTATATGTTAGTTTAGATTGAGCCCAATAATTAGGCCCATTCATTAGTAGGATGAATTAATTAGTGAATCCATTAGACTAGAACCTTCTCTCCTTAATTAAATTCTTCATGGGAGGCCCCAAGGGGTAAGTTGGATATTTTACATAGCTTAGGAGAGGGGCTAGGGCCGACCATATTAGGAGAGAGAGAGAGAGAGAGAGAGAGAGAGAGAGAGAGAGAGAGCCTATTCTCATTTCTTATTTCTCATTTCATTTAGATCTAGATTTTTCTCCCTTTTCAAATTTCTTCATTCCCTAACCATTCCCTCACAAATTTCTTCCCAAATTTTTATCCAAATTATCATTGGAGTCTACTACAATAAATATCTATAAGAAAAAATAAGGCTCTACAAGGAGGAGGCCAAGGTCTACAAGGAGTATCTACATTACTATATTTAGAGATTTTTATTGAAAATCTATCTCCTAATAGGTACATTTCAGTTTTTTCTCTCTTAGTAGACTCTAAATCTGATATTTAACTATGAGAAACCACCCCACATGCATAGGCTACCCATATGAATTGAAATTAGGTTCATAGGAGGCCTATGGAGAAAGTTATCTATTTTTTGTGTCAATTTTGGGAGAATTTCGAGATTGGCACATGTGGTATTTGTCAATTGGTCAATTAAATCAATATGACATGTGTATGTTTGTTTATGACTAGTGTCGTATTCACAATTTGGTACGTGTAGGCCGTATCTCGTCAATTTGGCAATACGGGTTATTTTTGGGGGTTTTTCTCCGACACGGAGATTTGTGCATGTTATTTCTTGACACGGACACGTAGTTAATATTATTATTAATCTTATAATTCATAATTAGTATTTTAGACTTGCTCGTGTCATTTGGGATATGTTTGGTTGTATGATGGAGCCGTATCACAAGCGTATCATAGAATGAGTGTGATACGGGTACGGTGCATATATATGTATGGTTGAATATAGATATGTATATATGTATGATGGAGCCGTATCTATGTATATCTATGTATGGTTGAATATAGATATGTATATATGTATGAGTGTAAATATATATCTATATGTGTATAGTATGCATGTGTATATAGCTACATATCTATAAGTGTTTACATGTATCTATGTGTATATTTATATCTATCTATGTAAATGCATATATGTTTGAGTCTATATATATATAAATACGTGTATAGGTGTGTTTGTGTATATATGTATAGGAGAGTTGATATATATATATATATATATATATATATATATATATATATATATATATATATATATATATATATGTGTGTGTGTATATAGATATGTGCTATGTGTGTTATATGTTTGTAAGTTTGTGTGTGAGGAGTAGTAGCTGAAGTTCAGCAAGGGGGCTCGAGGCATTGAATACTGCATTTAGCAGCATGTTCCAGTGCAAGAAATCAACAAGAACACATAAAGGAGTAGCCAATTCAGTGTGTGCATCTCATGCACTGCAGTAATGCAGTTTCAGTTCAGCTCGTGCAATCTTCAGCAGGAAGACGCAACCTCAGTGCACAGCAGCTAGTGCACAGTATCAGCACAGCAACTCTTGCATCCAACAGCAGGGAACCACCACTGTGCGTCTAGTACACAGTACTTTTCTGTAGGAAGGTTTAGGTAGGTACAATAGTTCAGCTAGAGGAATGCGCATTAGTATCAGCATTGTGCTCGTGCAGTATTCAGTTGAAGAGGTTGGCAGTAATGCATAATAGCATTTAGCAGTGAGTGAGGGGAGAGCAAACAACAATGTGTGCAGCAGAATTTTAGCAAGGGGTAGAGAGCAGCTCGGGATAGGAGAAGAGAAGTCAGTATATGTGCAGTAGCAGTTGCAGCTAGCTGCACTGTAGTCTAGCAGACAGAGTCGAGCCAATGTAGTTCAGTTCAACCACTACAGTTCAGTGACAACAAGTCTTGACTATGCAGCATCATTTCAGCAGTGAGGCAGCACTGCGGCTAGCTAGTGTAGCAGTGCTCGTACACAACAAGGGAGAAATATGCACTGCACTGAGGACCAGCAGTGTGAGCTCGTACATTAAGCAGCAGGGAGGCAGTCTAACGTGTGATAGAAAGTGCACAACAAGAAATGAGCACTGCAAGTGAGCAGCAGTTAAAATTGTAGGATACTGCAACAAGCAAGGATGTCTAATGGCAGCAAGGGGCTCGGGCTACTGCACAGTAGTCAACAACTAAAATCTGTGCAGCTCGAGCCATACCCTGTATTAACCTGCAAGCAAGAGTATTAGATCATCAGCAAGGAGATGAGCCATTCATCAGTGCACAACAACAGAACATCAGTTGCAAATATACATGGTTCAGTAGAGTGTACACAATAATGTGTAAAAGAACTGCTCACATGGAGAGTAGTGCAAGTGAGCAACAAAGATCCACTTTCAGTCCTCGAGGCAGTTCTGTAAAGGAAATATGAACTATGCAATGCACATCAGCTACACGTAATTTAAGGTATCAACAACAGTGCATTGCACAATATAGTATCAGTGTATCAGTTAGGTAATTTAGCACATGTATCAGTACCAGTTTTCAGTCAGCAAGGTATTGGTTAGTTGGTTTAAGATGGTTTAGCATGAGTTATTGGGTAGTAGTTAAGGGTATCAGTTTAGTTTATTATACTGTTAGTAAATAGTTAGTTAAAGAAATGGTTTATTTGGGTTTAAGTGATTAGTATATAGTTAGCTATATATATATATATCTATGTATGTAAGTTATTGGCTGAGTGACCATATGTAGTATTACAAAAGTATTGGATTGTTAAGTTAGATAGATATGTTCATTGTTAGGTAATATATTTTAGTAGTTAGTTTAGTTCTTAGTGTTTAGCTAGTGGTTTAGTTAGATGAGTTAGTGTTCAATGTTAACTATTAGTTTAGCATATTGTTAATTATATTAATATAGTTAGTATATTTGGTATTAGCTATATGAATGAGGTCTTGAATTACCTGGGGATAGCAAGGTAATGTCAAGGTAATGGGTCGATACTCAAGGTATTGGGTTTGAGTATCGAGATTGGTGTGTGGTAGGGTGATACGCATTGGTGCAAGGCTAAGGTATCCCAATTTTTATTGATTAGTTAAGTACTATATATATAGACTTGTATATAGATATAAATTACTATTTTTATATATTAAAACTTGCGTATCTTAAGATACGATATTTTGTGTATCTCATAGTATCTTAGATTAGCTTGTGTAGCTTAGTTTCATAGTTTATTGACCTAGTATCCTAGAGATAGACTCTTACGACCTAGAAATAGTCGGTTTGACTTAAAAATGGCTTTATGACCTAGAATTGAACTAATTTAACTTAATTGCATTCCAATACCTTATATTGATGTAATATTCTATATATAGGTCTGTGTGACACCAGTTGGGACACAGTTTCACATTCATTGCTTTGGACCACAAGGGAGTACATTCTCTGATAGTTTTTATTATTTGATAATTACTATAATGCAAGTATTTAAAAATATTTAACATCACTCTTGACACATTGGTACACGGACTAGTATACACATGGATCGATCATGGGATATTATATATATTGTTTTATTGTTTCTCGTGTTCACAATATTTAACTTAGACAATGTTCAATGTTCAATGTTGAATGTTGAATGTTGAATGTTTAGTGTTCAATGTTCAACGTTCAACGTTCAATGTTAAATGTTAAATGTTAAATGTTCAATGTTCAATATTTATTGTTTAATGTTCAATGTTTAATGTTTAGGGTTTATTATTTATTATGCCTTGGGTATCTTGCATCGTAACATGTCATGGTTGGATCCATTATACTAGTCGGGGGAAAGGGGAAGTATTAGCTAGATATGTAATCAAATCCTAGACAATGTTCAATATTTAACTTATATAATATTTATCCAACGTTAATTAGATAATGTTCACCCAAGCCGATCACATATCTAACTATTTCAATCACTTAGCATAGTTACAGTTCGTTAGCACATTCTAGTTTATTGTCTCATTCTATTTTATTGTCTTGTTCTATTCTCCGTGATCAGTGTATACCATATTATTCTTGTTCACCTGTTCTTCTACCATAGTATGATATTGTTCATTATTTCTTGTCTTATATTATATTCTCTTTTTCTGTTTATAGTCATTATCAATTAATTGGAACTGCTATTGGGTTGTACTTTGCTCCAATCATGACTCGATATTTTTTTTCCAGATGAATGGTTAGAGAGGATGTCTCCCACTTACTATGGACCAACAGATAGAGTGTCACCTGAGCATGTAGTGCCATATATTGAGGCCATTTAGATTTCTATATCTTATAGTAGTTATTTCTAGTTAGACATAGGTTAGTATTATTATTTTGAGATATTGAATTGTGTTTAGATATTGAGTTGGACATATGATGTATTGAGACTTGTATTTCTTTTCTTTCTATTCCATATCGTGTTTACATCTTCCTTTAGTTTTATATGTGATTGAGTATCATTACAAGTTAAGATGGCATGGCAGTATTTTATATACATTGTGTTAGATATTAGATATTATAGAAGACCAAGACAGCGTTCTACCGCCGATGCTGCGGCGTAGGCTGGACGTACCCACATACTCGTGCCCCTATACCGGGTACGGGTCATAACATATTTTTAGTGATGGCCCATGCAGGTCAGGCTTCATAATAGTGCGATATCATGGTAGTGCAATGACTTAGTTGTACTACTGCGAGCCTGCGATAGGATAGGATATAGGAAACTAGGATGAGAGAGGGATACTCAATCATAACTAGGAATTCCAAATTTGATTTAAAATTGCAACTTTTGATTCCTTCTGAATACTTTGAATATTGTTGTCCTTCCTTGATAATATCTTACCTCGTGTCAAATTGATCTCTTTTGTTTCGATCTATCATCAGGTTGCCACCGAAGATGCGTTCCCAGCGCTCAGGCGCAATCTTTGCATAATCTGTCACTTTATCGCCTATGAGGGCAGTACCATCCGATACTGTTCTAGCACCTACATTTCAGAGGTCCACTTCCCCGATCCAGGTGGATGTTTCTGCAGTAGCTTTCGGAGGTGCTCAAGCTCCGGTACAGAGGACAACACCAATATTTGTCATGCCTAGTCCCAAAATACACGGGACCAGACCATGTGTCAATAGCCAGATGACACGTCTCCGAGGATATCCCAATTTAACATATCCTAACGAAGGGTGCTACACTGTCCTAAAATACTAACATGTCCCAATATCAGTCAACAACAGGTAAGCTAATCTCATCCACAAATAAACAGCAAGAAGTATTAAATAAACTACTGGAAGATAAACACCAGTCTCAAGATATCATAGTACAACCAATAATGTCTGATGGGAACAAGCCCACTACTATGACGAAATAAAAGTATTAAAATGGTAGATAAAAGAGTGATGACTAGGTCATCGGCTATCTTGATAATGATGCTCCCAATCCTAGGCAGAAGGCCTACCAAGTGATCATGGAAACTCTGATGGTAATACCTCTAGATCCTCTGCGGTAGCGAACCTCGTCTCCTGTCCTAGGCCGTACACTGTGGGGTAATATGCCTCGTCCAAATCTGGAAAGGTACCAGGTCCTCAGAGGGACGTAACAAGATACATAGAAGCATGCCATATATAAATACTGAATAAAGTAAATACAATAAAGGGTGTGCTAACCATCTAAGTGAATGCAATGTGAGGACAACTGTGAGTATATGTGAAGGTGTAGGCTAGACATATGCTGACGTAATTCACCACTCGTGCCAACCGGCTAGTATATGCCATACATGCCCCTATAACACGGGCGCAGGAATACAATAACGTCTAACGTTCTATATAGTGTGGTATCCGTAAAGTCACCAAGTACGTCCAACACTCTAAAGCACGTGGTATCTGTAATATATATATATACGTCCGTATCACTCCGTCGAGTGTGATATTTGCATAAGGGTGGTGGGTGTTCCATATGCCTACTAGTCGTCCTCCCCGCCCAATGTAGATATACAAGTCAAATACTCGACGTACATACCCCGTATCTAAATGCCAAGTCTCTATACTGAAATAATCCTGAATTACTTGCTAACCGTGATGCATGTCATACGCGGCGATAGCTAGTTGAGCGCGCGAACCCGCATCCCAACATGAGATTGTCACTATGAATATGTGTAAAAGTGTCAGGTCTTGGAAGATATCAACACATCCTCCTAACTGGGGTGAGTCTACTAGTGACTAGGTCAAGGATACTAAATCATTGACGTATCCGTCGACTGCACCCGAGTCAATTTCGGACGCACACAATTATATAAAAGGAAACAACAAGATCTTAATACAACATATGCATAATTTAAATTAAACAGTAATATATGGCAAGGTATCTTGCCTGAGTCCTCAAGCTGTGAATGCCAAAAGCCTACTCCTGCGGTATCTCCTGGCTGATCCAATGATCCTAAACACACCAATATAATATATGAATCCAACATCAGATACTAAGGAAAATACATGCTTAATTATGACGCTATTCTGGGTACTGTCATGAGATCATGGTTGGTCGACTATAGTGACGCGTGTGCACGTAGCTATGGTGTACACGAGTCCTGTCCTCGGCTACTATGTATCTCATGACAATAAATTACCAGGTTATGGGTTACGAAACTGCTTACGTTTTAGTACAAATATGTTCTTATTTCCATGCTTGAGTATACATATAAATGTCCAGATTTTTAGGTAGAAAACAAGTCTTTATATTCGAGTCTATCATTAAGGAAATTATTGGTTTTTAATGAATGCTAATGTAATCACCTGAAATTTTAAAGAATTTTTAAATTTAAAATTCTGGAATTAATTACAATTTTTGTGAATTTTAAACTTATAAATTAAAGTAGTTTAATTTAAAATGAATTTTTAAATGAAATTAAATAATATTAAAATGTGATGAAAATTATATTTTCTGGTGTAAAATTAAAAACCGAGCATGGGGTATTTTTCCGGGAATTTATTGGACCCCGGATGGATTTTAAAAAAACCTAAAACCTATTTTAAATAATTAAATTAATTTAAACCCTAATTAAACCGGTTCATTAAACCAATTTAACTAAACCGAACAGCCTAGGCCCGAACGGGTCGGATTCGGGTTCAATCCGACCCGGCCCGTTTCAGACCCGAACCTGCCTCACTGGTTGTGGATCGGGCCGGATCCGCTGCCCGACCCACGGACCCGACCCGACCGGGGTGAACAGTGCCCCCAACCCTTTCTCTTCCCCGACCTCTCCTCTTCCCGGCGCCGCTTCGCCTCCGGCCGCCGCGTAACCGCCCGCCGCTCGACTCCCTGCGTCGCCTCTGCTCCCGCAACGCTCGCCGGCCGCCGTTCTCTCTCCCTAGCTCTCCTATAAGAACCCTCACCCCTCGCCTGAACCCGCCTCTCGACCACCTATCTCCTCCGCCCTTAGCCCCGCTCCGGTCACCCGCCGTCTTCCCCGACCTCCTGCGCCTCCGCCAGTGCTGCCGGCCCCCATCGCCTCATCTCGGCCGCCTTTGGCAGCAGCCCCAGCCGACGAGTTCAGCTCCTGGCCGGAACCCTAAACCGCTCCGGCCATCTCCCTCGACCACCTGTCCCCTCCGCCGAAGTCCCAGCGGCTCCGCCTCACTCCGGCCGAGCTCCGACTCTCCTCTTCGACTAAGCTCTGGACACAGCCTCTCTGAACCCTAGCTGGGACCCGGACACGGCCGGACACATTGGTGAACAGAGGACACAGTATCGCACAGTGTTGTGTCGGACACGATTCGTACTTGGTTTTCAAGTCCAGTTCAGGTACCCATAACTTTTGACTCGTAGCTCTGTTTTCGATTCCGTAAATTGTATCGCGAAGCCTGTATGACCCACTCGGTGCCCGGATAAACCGCTCGGGGTATCGCGTCCTGTGGTGATCGCACACCGCGATCCAAAAACAGGAAAAACTAAGCCCTGTTTCACCCCGGAATCGAGTACGCCCCGCCAAACGGGATGACTTGGTCGCGTGCGGTCTTCACCGATACGTGCGCGTCGTTGATACGGACGTGCAGGATTTCGCAGAAACTGATTCGGATGTGCGTGCACACCGGAATCAGTGCGTATCCGCGGACATCGTCCTGTATCCGACTTTTCTGAATCATGCTGTAACTTAGTATACACACGTCGAATCGAGACGAAACTTGCACCATCGGACTCGTAGCAATACGCTGGTCCTGTGGGTCAAGTTTGGTTCGATTCTGAGAACGTTGACAAAATCGCGTGTCGTGGGCCCCACAGGCCCCGCTCGACGGGCGATTTTGAGAACGGCTCATCGGAATCCAATTCTGGAAGTTCCGTTGGATTCGAATCAACGTTCCTGACTCGTTGACACTAAGTTGGACTGTTTTGGAGACCTTTGACCCTGACTCGATTTTCGGTGCAAAGCGGCCCACATGTGGACCCGCTTTGGCCCAGAAATGTCGTTTTTGCCCTTGTGTCCAAACTGGACTTAAGGACAGGCGTTTCTAACTATTTCTTATGTTCTGAGACTGTTGGTAATGTTCATTTCAGCTTTTGGAGGAGTTATTGCTGAACCCACTGTTACAAGGACCGCTACTGGAATTCCAATCCAAGGCAAGTGTACCTTGCCATAAATTGCAGTTTATTAGTTTATTTTATTTTCTTGCTCTATTTTCTGTGACTAGTGTACATGATATAACATAGGACCGTATGACATACTTAGCGTCCGATCACAGTCGGGTGCCAACCCCGTACGCGGAGTTGTGTACGTCATTTAGTGATGGACATTCGAGACCCTTTATATTCTCGTAGTTGTTTATCAAGTACACTATAACCTAGGACACTTGACACCATACATTGACAGAATCTTCCTGAGATATTCAAGGTGATTCTGTATAGGATATAGGATGGACATAGTATTATACTCTCAGATTATGACTGTTGCATTAGCTCTGATCTCACGTGACATGGACATGCGACGTTTGGTTACATTGGGTGGGGAGAGGCACACAGGCTACAGGCTGTTCTATATACATATACTACTATTATGAGATTGTAGACTCTCGAGCAGAGCTAGACCACTACTAGATATTGCTGCTACCGGCTCCCCGACACAGAGCTTGTAGCAGTCTCAGCCTGAGTACTAGTGTTGCTCTCAGTTGCATTTTCACATAGATGGTTATGTAGCTACCCTGTTTATTTCATTTTCTATTTCACTGCATCTATTTTTTGGCTTGTATTATTTGTACCTTGCTATGTCCCCTGAGGACCTGGAATGGATGATGTCCCCAGGTTTATCAGAAGAACATTATCCCGAGGTTTACGGGACAGGAGCTGAAGTTGTACCAGGAGATATTGCTGAAGGAGAACCTAACATAGAAGCAGAGGTGATGGCTGAAGACTTTACTTGAGCTTTTGACATTTGTACTCCTCAGATACTTATTTTAGACTCTTATGTTCTGGTCTGATGAACCAGTGTTTTAGACTCTTATCGGGTTATTTCCCGACATACTCTGCTGAGACTGGACTTGATGTACTTTCTTTATTTGCTGTTGTTCTTATTATTCTGTGTGTGGATGAGATTAGTTTTTGATTTATTGTTGTAGACCTATATTACAGCTTAAGTATACCCGATGGATCCATTAAATTGGGTTGTCCATCGGTGTGTACTGCTGGCCATTGCCACGTGTCTAGTCCCTCGATATTTTGGGACTGGGGCGTGACATGGTTTTTGTGGTGGCCTATGCAGGTCAACGACAAAATTGTTTGGTTTCAACTTAGGGGCCAAACAAACCTGTAAAAGGATAGGATAGGCTATAGGATCTCATCCATTTATTGAACGTTTTTGAAACTCTATATCGCATTCGAATTAAGTACTTGAATTTGCATCCTGCTTGACTCTACTAAACGTTCTCATAAAGTTCATTTTGGATGCAGAAAGATGGATCCGAGAAGTGGAGATGAAATTCCTTTTACACCACAAGACGCTGTGGTTACCTATGGTGATGGAGTTACACCAGAGAACAGAGGTCAATCCTCTCAAAGTGGGCAAGATGAGCAGCATAACTCAAGGTTCAGGCGCGATGATATCCCACCACCGTCGTAGTTTACTCCATAGATGCCTGCCTTTCTACCAGGGCAAGCAATGGATAGGCAGCAAATGTTCCAGATGTTCTATGCCATGATGCAAGATCAACAACAAGTTCAACAGGAGGCGCAGCGTCAAGAGGCAGAGAACTTCAGAAACAGCCTAGTAAATGCATTGGAGCAGGCAAACCCGCAAGCTAGGCGACCAGCGACGGGATCTATCACTGATTTCCGTCAACTCAAGCCCCGTACCTTTTCGGGCAAGGAAGGACCAACTGAAGTGCATGAGTGGCTCACAAATATACAACATCAGTTGGAAGCAACTGAACTTCCGCGGGAAAGATGGATGACTGCTGTCCGAATGCAACTGACGGACAACACGCACCATTGGTGGCTAGCTGAAGAGAGGAGGCTCGGACATGATCGAGTTACTTGGGAGGAGTTCTCCAGACTCTTCCAAGAGATGTATATCCCAGCCGTTGCTAGATCAGAACTCCGAGATAAGTTCAACCGCCTTATCCAGGGCAACATGACGGTGGAGGAGTATAATGCTGAATTCATTCGCCTGAGTCATTTTGCCCCTTCTCTAATTCCTACCGAAGAAGAGAAGGCGGAGAAATTCTTTGATGGACTCAGGTTCGAGCTTCAGAGGTTGATTGGATCTGTTGCCCCTACATCGTACAACGACGTCCTTGCTGCAGCACGACGTATGGAGCGCGTCACCAGGAGGGAGTCAAGTCTGAAGCGGCTATTTACCTCAGTACCATCCAAGGCAGTACAAGGAGATTCTGCAAAGTGACTCCAGAGGAATCTACCGCGGAGAGCAGCACCAAGAATCCTACCTACTTGTCATTTCTGCGGCAAGTTGGGTCACATTGAAAAGGAGTGCAGACGCAAATTGGGACTGTGCCTGGTTTGCGGCTCCAACCAGCATCTATCCAGGGACTGCACAGTACGCCAAGAGGGAGCACCACGACTAGCTCTACCTGCACCAAGGCCAGATTATCCAGCAATGGGAGCACAGCAGACGGGAGTTGGAGGAGTCAGACTACCAGCTCCAGGAGGATATCAGCCAAGACCTCCATTGCCACCTCAAGCAGCACTATTCCAACAGGCTCGTCAGCAGAGGGGTCCAGCTCAGGGACGAGGTCAGGCTTTTGCATTGGCTGTTCAGGAAGAAGCTACTGCTGGAGAAGTTATAGCAGGTACCATTTTAGTAGCTTCATTACCTGCTGTAGCTTTATTTGATTCTGGGGCATCACACTCATTTATAGCTACTAGCTTCGTAGCCACCCATAGAGTAGCTACTGCACCCCTTCCAAAGACGAAGAGAATTCTTACGGGAGGTGGAATTATACCTGTTAGTGATATCTGTAGATCATGTTCAGTAGTAGTCTGTGGAAGAGAGATGCGAGCCCAATTTCTGATCTTTTCTATGCCTGACTATGATGTGGTACTTGGTATGGACTAGTTAAGTCAGTATCATGCTACTCTTGATTGTCGGCTGGGAAAAGTTATATTTAGACCACCTGGACACTCAGAGTTTGAATTTCTTCGAGGAGCTATAGAACAAGGTGTTCAGCCAACTCTTAGGGTATTAACTGTAGAAGGGGAGACAAGTTATCCAAGAGTTATATCAGAGTTTGTGGATGTATTTCCCGATGATCTTCCAGGTCTACCACCTGATCGGGAAATAGAATTCACCATAGACTTAACTCCAGGTGCTGAACCTATCACTTCATCGGTTTATAGACTAGCACCTAAGGAGTTAGTAGAGTTGAAGAAGCAAGTTGATGAACTTCTGGAGAAAGGTTTCATCCGGCCCAGTATTTTACCTTGGGGAGCACCTATACTTTTTGTACCGAAGAAGGATGGAACAGTTCGCATGTGCATTGATTACAGGGCGTTAAATGCTGTGACTATTAAGAACCGGTATCCCTTGCCCCGCATTGATGACTTATTTGATCAATTGAGTGGAGCTAGGGTATTTTCAAAGATTGACCTTAGATCCGGTTATCACCAGATTAGGGTGAGAAAGGAAGATATCCCGAAGACAGCCTTTAGAACCAAGTATGGACACTATGAGTTCTTAGTAATGCCGTTTGGTTTAACCAACGCGCCTGCTGTGTTCATGAGCTTGATGAACAGAGTCTTCCATCAATACTTGGATAAATTCGTAGTGGTATTTATCGATGACATTCTGGTATATTCCAAAAGCCATAAAGAGCACGAGGAGCATCTCAGAATCGTGCTAGAGACGTTGAGGCAGGTGAAGCTTTATGCTAAGCTCAGTAAATGTGAGTTTTGCATGGATAAGGTACCATTTTTAGGGCATATTATCTCAGGAGAAGGGCTGTCAGTTGATCCAGAGAAGATTGCTGCTATTGAGACTTGGCCTACACCAACATCAGTTGCTGAGGTGAGGAGTTTTCTAGGACTTGCTGGATATTACAGAAGGTTCGTAGAAAATTTCTCAAGGATTACGGAGCCAATAACGAAGTTGACACGGAAGGATCAGGACTTTGCATGGACAGAAGAATGTCAGATGGCCTTTGAAGAATTGAAGAGGCGTCTAACAACAGCACCAGTCTTGACTCTTCCTTCAGGGTCAGGCAGTTTTATTGTTTATAGCGATGCGTCAGGTAGTGGCCTAGGATGTGTTTTGATGCAACATGGCAAAGTTATTGCATATGCATTAAGACAGTTGAAGGTCCATGAGAAGAACTACCCAACGCATGATCTGGAGCTAGCTGCTGTAATATTTGCACTGAAGATTTGGAGGCATTATCTTTATGGTGAGAAGGTGGAAATCTTCACTGATCACAAAAGTCTGAAGTATGTATATACTCAGAAGGAGCTTAACATGAGGCAAAGACGCTGGCTGGAGTTAATGGTGGACTTTGATATAGATCTGCAGTACCACCCAGGGAAGGCAAATGTAGTAGCAGACGCACTCAGCAGGAAGCCTACAGCTTATTACTTGATGGTACAGCCTGAGCTATTGAAAGATCTACAGGAGCTTCAGATAGAGGTTATTCTACCAAGGCAGAGTGGCTTGCTGGCTAATCTGGAAGTGAAGTCATCGCTCGTGGAAAGGATTAAAGAAGCTTTGCCTACTGATGCAAGATTTCAAAGACTCAAAGAGAAGACAGAAGCAGGCATGCAGACGGGACTTCGCATACATGAGGATGGAACATTAAGGTGTGGAGAACGTCTATATGTTCCAAATGGAGAACTGAGACAGGAGTTAATGACTGAAGCACATAGCTCCATATACTCTGTTCATCCAGGAGGAACAAAGATGTATCGAGATCTAAGGCAGTATTATTGGTGGCATGGAATGAAGAGAGAGATTGCCAGATTTGTAGCTAAATGCTTAGTCTGCCAACAAGTGAAAGCCGAGCATCAAAGGACTGCAGGAATGTTGCAGCCGCTTCCCATACCAGAATGGAAATGGGAACATATCACCATGGACTTCGTCACAGGATTCCCAAGGAGCCCCAGTGGAAAAGATGCGGTATGGGTTATCGTGGATCGACTCACTAAGTCTGCGCACTTCTTGCCATTTAGAGTTGGGCAGTCCACGGAGATACTAGTCGACATGTATATGCGACAAATAGTAAGATTTTATGGAGTGCCGGTTAGTATTGTATCAGATCGAGATTCGAGATTCACTTCACATTTCTGGCGAAGTATGCAAGAGAGTCTTGGCACCAGACTAAAATTCAGCACTGCCTATCATCCCCAAATAGATGGTCAATCAGAACGTACAATCCAGATTTTGGAGGATATGCTGCGATCCTGTATGTTAGACTTTGGAGGGTCTTGGGAAGATCATTTGCATTTGGTAGAGTTCTCCTACAACAACAGTTACCAGGCAAGTATCAAGATGGCACCTTTTGAGGCATTATATGGTAAGAAGTGCAGATCGCCAATATGCTGGAGTGACGTCGGAGAGCGTCAAATCTTGGGACCAGAGTTGGTGATGCAAACTGTGGAGAAGGTTAAACAAATCCAGAATCATCTTCTGGCTGCTCAGGACAGGCAGAAGCATTGGGCTGATACACACCGACGTCCACTGGAGTTCAAGGAAGGAGAACATGTATTCCTGAGGATCTCGCCTACTCGAGGAACCATTCGCTTTGGGAGCAGAGGCAAGTTGAGTCCAAGGTACATTGGGCCCTTTGATATTCTGGAGCGCATTGGTGAGGTGGCATATCGTCTTGCATTACCTCCATCTTTAGAGGGAGTACATGATGTATTCCATGTCTCACAATTGAGAAGGTATGTGACTGACCCAAGTCACATAGTGGATCATTCTGAGATCGCCGTAGGCCCAAGCTTGAGATACGAAGAACAACCGGTGGGTATACTCGGAACCAGCGAGAAGACACTGCGAGGGCATACAATTAAACTGGTTCATGTGGCATGGAAGCAACACTCACCTGGTGAATCTACTTGGGAGAGGGAAGATATCATGGCCAGAAATACCCCCACTTATTTAAGGATGCAGGTATATTTTAAGTAATTTTTGTAAATTATGTAGTTCTGTTCTACTAGTAGTTTAATCTTTAAATTGCGAGGACGCAATTTTCTTAAGAGGGGTAGATTGTAATCACCTGAAATTTTAAAGAATTTTTAAATTTAAAATTCTGGAATTAATTACAATTTTTGTGAATTTTAAACCTATAAATTAAAGTAGTTTAATTTAAAATGAATTTTTAAATGAAATTAAATAATATTAAAATGTGATGAAAATTATATTTTCTGGTGTAAAATTAAAAACCGAGCATGGGATATTTTTTCGGGAATTTATTGGACTCCGGATGGATTTTAAAAAAACCTAAAACCTATTTAAAATAATTAAATTAATTTAAACCCTAATTAAACCGGTTCATTAAACCAATTTAACTAAACCGAACCGCCTAGGCCCGAACGGATCGGATTCGGGTTCAATCCGACCCGGCCCGTTTCAGACCCGAACCCGCCTCATTGGTTGTGGATCGGGCCGGATCCGCTGCCCGACCCACGGACCCGACCCGACCCGGGTGAACAGTGCCCCCAACCCTTTCTCTTCCCCGACCTCTCCTCTCCCCGGCGCCGCTTCGCCTCCGGCCGCCGCGTAACCGCCCGCCGCTCGACTCCCTGCGTCGCCTCTGCTCCTGCAACGCTCGCCGGCCGTCGTTCTCTCTCCCTAGCTCTCCTATAAGAACCCTCACCCCTCGCCTGAACCCGTCCCTCGACCACCTATCTCCTCCGCCCTTAGCCCCGCTCCGGTCACCCGCCGTCTTCCCCGACCTCCTGCGCCTCCGCCAGTGCTGCCGGCCCCCATCGCCTCGTCTCGGCCGCCTTTGGCAGCAGCCCCAGCCGACGAGTTCAGCTCCTGGCCGGAACCCTAAACCGCTCCGGCCATCTCCCTCGACCACCTGTCCCCTCCGACGAAGTCCCAGCGGCTCCGCCTCACTCCGGCCGAGCTCCGACTCTCCTCTTCGACTAAGCTCTGGACACAGCCTCTCTGAACCCTAGCTGGGACCCGGACACGGCCGAACACAGTGGTGAACAGAGGACACAGTATCGCACAGTGTTGTGTCGGACACGATTCGTACTTGGTTTTCAAGTCCAGTTCAGGTACCCATAACTTTTGACTCGTAGCTCTGTTTTCGATTCCGTAAATTGTATCGCGAAGCCTGTATGACCCTCTCGGTGCCCGGACAAACTGCTCGGGGCATCGCGTCCTGTGGTGATCGCACACCGCGATCCAAAAACAGGAAAAACTAAGCCCTGTTTCACCCCGGAATCGAGTACGCCCCACCAAACGGGACGACTTGGTCGTGTGCGGTCTTCACCGATACGTGCGCGTAGTTGATACGGACGTGCGGGATTTCACAAAAACTGATTCGGATGTGCGTGCACACTGGAATCAGTGCGTATCAGATTTCACAAAAACTGATTCGGACGTCCCGTATCCGACTTTTCTGAATCTTGCTGTAACTTAGTGTACACACGTCGGATCGAGACAAAACTTGCACCATCGGCCTCATAGCAATATGCTGGTCCTGTGGGTCAAGTTTGGTTTGATTCTGAGAACGTTGACAAAATCGCGTGTCGTGGGCCCCACAGGCCCCACTCGACGGGCGATTTTGAGAACGGCTCATCGGAATCCAATTCTGGAAGTTCCGTTGGATTCGAATCAACGTTCCTAACTCATTGATACTAAGTTGGACTATTTTGGAGACCTTTGACCCTGACTCGATTTTCGGTGCAAAGCGGCCCACATGTGGACCCGCTTTGGCCCAGAAATGTCGTTTTTGCCCTTGTGTCCAAACTGGACTTAAGGACAGGCGTTTCTAACTATTTCTTATATTCTGAGACTGTTGGTAATGTTCATTTCAGCTTTTGGAGGAGTTATTGCTGAACCCACTGTTACAAGGACCGCTACTGGAATTCCAATCCCAGGCAAGTGTACCTTGCCATAAATTGCAGTTTATTAGTTTATTTTATTCTCTTGCTTTATTTTCTGTGACTAGTGTACATGATATAACATAGGACCGTATGACATACTTAGCGTCCGATCACAGTCGGGTGCCAACCCCGTACGCGGAGTTGTGTACGTCATTTAGTGATGGACATTCGAGACCCTTTATATTCTCGTACTTGTTTATCAAGTACACTATAACCTAGGACACTTGACACCATACATTGACAGAATCTTTCTGAGATATTCAAGGTGATTCTGTATAGGATATAGGATGGACATAGTATTATACTCTCAGATTATGACTGTTGCATTAGCTCTGATCTCACGTGACATGGACATGCGACGTGTGGTTACATTGGGTGGGGAGAGGCACACAGGCTACAGGCTGTTCTATATACATATACTACTATTGTGAGGTTGTAGACTCTCGAGCAGAGCTAGACCACTACTAGATATTGCTGTTACCGGCTCCCCGACACAGAGCTTGTAGCAGTCTCAGCCTGAGTACTAGTGTTGCTCTCAGTTGCATTTTCATATAGATGGTTATGTAGCTACCCTGTTTATTTCATTTTCTATTTTACTGCATCTATTTTTTGGCTTGTATTATTTGTACCTTGCTATGTCCCCTGAGGACCTGGAATGGATGATGTCCCCAGGTTTAGTAGAAGAATATTATCCCGAGGTTTACGGGACAGGAGCTGAAGCTGTACCAGGAGATATTGCTGAAGGAGAACCTAACATAGAAGCAGAGGTGATGGCTGAAGACTTTACTTGAGATTTTGACATTTGTACTCCTCAGATACTTATTTTAGACTCTTATGTTCTGGTCTGATGAACCAGTGTTTTAGACTCTTATCGGGTTATTTCCCGACATACTCTGCTGAGACTGGACTTGATGTACTTTCTTTATTTGCTGTTGTTCTTATTATTCTGTGTGTGGATGAGATTAGTTTTTGATTTATTGTTGTAGACCTATATTACAGCTTAAGTATACCCGATGGATCCATTAAATTGGGTTGTCCATCGGTGTGTACTGCTGGCCATTGCCACGTGTCTAGTCCCTCGATATTTTGGGACTGGATCGTGACAGCTAAACCTTGTTAATCCTCACTATTCATATATGTAGGGTTTATATAAGTTTAGGGTTGTGTCCAAAATTCCGACACTCGACACGACGTCATAATGTGCATATATATATAATACGATACGAGAAAGAAGGAAAAATAGGTTGTTTACCTAGGCGTGGCGGCCGGGGGACCTGTGCTTGCTAACGGTTCTCCTCCGGCGGGGCAGATCTTCTGCCGGCGTTCAGTCAACCAAGGCAGCAGCGGCAACGTACATCAACCACGGCAGCAGCGGCAGCATACAACAACCATGGCAGCAGCGGCAGTATATGGAACAGCGACGGCGGCAGTCGGGTACGGCGGCAGCAGCAGTCTGGTATGACGGTAGCGGCAGTCGAGTGTATTGGAGGCGGTCAGGGATGGTAAAGGAGATGGTGGTGCGCGTTTTGGTGGTCAGGCGACTGAGGTTGTCCGTTCGGGGATGGTAGTACCGGCGTTCGGCGGTGCTGGGGGAGGTCGTCAGGGCCGGGGGCTGTCGAGTTTCTGATCGAAATAGGGAGTAGGGTTGCTCGGCTAGGTATGAGGGTGGTGGTGGTGTTCTAGGGTTTTCAATATGAGGGGAAAGGCATATTTATATAGGTGATATGGATTCATGGGATATCCTCGGGGTTTGGGCCGGCCAGGGCTCGAGGGAGTGGGGGCTGGTCCACATGAAAGTTTTCATGGGCTGGATCAGGTCCTGTTTGAGGTAAAATTAGCCCCCAAACTAATTAAATTAATAATTAATGCACAAGGCAAAATTACGACAATTGCGTAGCTAGGGTAAGACGCAATGACGAGTATCTGATGTTGCATAATGGTCAGGGGTAGTCTGACATGTCTAAGAGATGTTCGTGACCTTGGGTGGAAGCTGACTACTGGTGTGGTGCTCCAACCTCGAAGCAACGTTAAGGTATATTAGGACGTATAATTGACGCTCAATAATCCTACTTAATTCCCAATAAATCCTAGTCTCTTGATTTAATTAAAATATAAATCCTAAATTGGTCGAGGGGGTTTACAATCTACCCTCCTTAGAGCATTTCGTCTTCGAAATTAAAACATACGCATGGTAAGAAATACTGACTGAATTTAAAATGCTAATACGTACCTAGTCCTTCGAAGAGGTGGGGATAGCGCTGTCTAATATCCTCCTCGCGTTCCCAAGTCGACTCTCCTGGTGCATGATGTCTCCATGCGACGCGAACTAGGGGGATAGTCTGACCTCGCAGTACCTTCTCACTCATGTCCAGGATCTCAACAGGCTCCTCTTGGTAGGATAAACTCGGGCCGACTGTGATCTCTGAATGGTCCAATACATGACTCGGATCTGATATATACCTCCTCAGTGAGATACATGGAAGATGTCATAGGCTCCCTCCAAGGTCTGCGGCAAGGCTAACCTGTAAGCAACTTCTCCGACGCATTGTAACAGATCGAATGGTCCGATGTATCTCGAACTCAACTTTTCTCTGCCTTTGAATCTGCTAGTCCCTCGAGTAGGCGAGATCTTTAGGAATACGTGATCTCCAACCTAGAACTCTAGGGGTCGTCGATGCGCATTCGCCCAATGATTTTGTCTGTCCTGTGCTGCTCGTAGCCCTTGGATCTTCTTCACCTTTTCCACTGTACGAACAACCAACTCGGGCCAAGAATCTGTCGCTCACCTATATTGCTCCAGCATATTGGGGAACGACACTTCCTTCCAAACAATGCTTCATAGGGAGCCATTTAGATGCTCGCTTGATAGTTGTTGTTGTAGAAAAACTCGACCAAATAAAAATGGTCCTCCCATGATCCTCCAAAATCAAGCATGCACGCTCTTAACATGTCTTCCAAGATCTGAATGGTGTGCTTCAACTAGCCACCTGTTTGTGGGTGATACACTATGTTAAACTTCAGACGAGTACCAAGACTCTCTTGCATACTTTGCCAAAAGTAAGATGTAAACCTCGTATCCCTGTCAGACACGATGCTCACTGGCACTCCGTGCAATCGCACAATATCTTTCATGTACATGTCTGCTAAGACCTCTGTAGGTTGTCCAACTCTGAAGGGTAAAAAGTGTGCGGACTTGGTGAGGCTATCTACGATTACCCATACTGCATTTCGACCACTAGGACTCCTCGGAAAGCCCGTAATAAGTCCATAGTGATATGCTCCCATTTCCACTCCGGTATAGGGAGCGGTTGAAGCAATCCTGCAGATCTTTGATGCTCAGTCTTGACTTGCTGACACACCAGGCACTTAGCTACAAAGTGTGCTATCTCTCTCTTCATTCCATGCCACCTGTAGTACTGTCTCAAGTCTCTATACATCTTCGTGCCTCCTGGATGAATGTAGTAGGTTGAACTGTGTACTTTTGTCATCAACTCCTGACGAAGTTCTCTATTTGGAATATAGAGACGATCTCCACATCTTAAAGTTTTGTCTTCATGTATACGCAGTCCTGTCTGTATTCCAGCCTCTGTCCTCTATCTAAGCCTCTAGAATCTGGCGTCTGTTGGCAAAGTAGCCTTGATCCTCTCCACTAATGTCGACTGTAACTGAAAACTCGACAACTGTCCGTCTACTCCGGGCATAACGACTTCTATACCCATCTGTTCTAGATCTCTCAACAGATGTTGCTAGGTTGTCAAGAAAAATGACATGGGTCTTCTGCTCAATGCGTCAGCTACTACATTAGCCTTTCTCGGGTGGTACTGCAGCTCAATCTCGAAGTCTGTCGTCACCTTGAGCCAATATCTCTTCCTCTGATTAAGGTCCTTCTGGGTGTAGATGTATTTCAGGCTCTTATGATTATTGAATATCTCTACTCTTTCTCCATATAGGTAGTGTCTCCAGAGCTTTAAGGCAAAGATCACTGTTGCAAGCTCCAAGTCGTGGGTGGGATAGTTTTTCTCGTGGGTCCTCAACTATCTAGAAGCATAGGCTATAACTTTTCTATGCTGCATCAAGACACATCATAATCCTTTCCCGGATGCATTGCTATAGATCACGAATCCTCCGGGTCCAGAAGGTATGGTCAAGATAGGTGTCGTAGTTAAACGCTTCTTCAGCTCAACGAATGCCTTCTGACACTCCTCTATCCAGGTGAACTCCTGCTCCTTATGGGTTTAGCGGGTCATCGACTCTGCAATCTGTCGTAAAATTCTCCATGAACCTCCGGTAATATCCGGCAAGTCCTAGAAAACTTCTCACTTCTAAAAATTGGTAGGGGTTGGCCATGTCTCTACTGATGAAAATTCGTCGGATCTACTGAAATACCATCTACTGAGATGATGTGTCCAAGAAAAGTGACACGATCTAGAAGAAACTCGCACTTACTCATTTTGGCATAAAGACTCTCTCTCCTCAGCGTCTCTAACACTAGTCTCAAGTGCTCCTCGTGCTCCTCGTGGCTCTCCGAATACACTAAGATGTCGTCGATGAAGACTACCATGAACCGGTCCAAGTATTGGTGGAATACTTTGTTCATCAAGTTCATAAATACAGTTGGCGCATTCGTCAGCCTAAAAGGCATCACTAAGAACTCGTAGTGACCATAACGAATCCTGAATGCTGTCTTTTGAATGTCTTCTCTTCGTGCCTTCACTTGATGATAACCCGATCTTAAGTCAATCTTTGTGAACACCACTGCTCCTGTCAACTTGTCAAATAAATCATCAATCCGCGGCAGGGCGTACTTGTAAACTCCCTCACCCAAAATAGATATTTTGTATATATTTTATATTATTATATTTATTTTAGATGTTGAATTTATTTAGAGTATTCTCTTAGTTAATTAGAAAATAAATTTTTTAGTATATTTCCTTATATAAATATTTATTTAGAATTATTTTTAGGCTATTTTAGATTATTGAGATTTTTCCATAAATTTTAGTTAATTAAAAATTAGTAACACTAAATTTCTAGGACTTTGAAGAATTTATTTTATGTACAAACTTGATTAAAAATATTTCAAACTTTTATTTTAGATTCTAAATAATAAAATATATTTTCTAGAATTTTCTGGGAATTTATTGAGTATTTTAGTATTTATTGGGAGTAATTAGGCTAATAACTAATTTTTAGGAATTGTAGAATTTATTGTGCAATTCCAGGAATATAGAATGCACCCACGTTATTTTCTAGGTTTTATAATATTATTATATATTTTCTGGAATTATTTCAGAATTTTTGGAATAATGTTAGTATTTATTTTTAGTTAAATGGATAAAACTAATGTTTAGAGTTTCTCCTAATTATAGTAGGAAATCTATGAATATAAAATTATCCCAAATATTTTTCTAGATTTTTTAAATTCAAAATATACTTTTTGTAATTTTTCCAGATTTTTATGATTATTTTTAATATTTATTTTGAGTCATTTAGATTTAAAATGACTTAAATAATATTTTGATAAAGGCAAATCAAAATCAAATAATATAACCAAAACCATCCAATCAAATCATGACATGTGTCACCCTCCTATCAACTTTCATTCAGCCGCTCAATCCCTATATATATATAATATAATAACCCTAATTATCCCATTATTTTTTTAGAGAGAGAGATTTTGTAGAATTGCCATCTAGGGTTCCTTCATCTTCCACAAGCCATTGCGCATAGCTCCGGACTCCAAACGAGGTCTAGTTTCTTGCGTTAGAAAGATATTGAGGTTAGATTTCTTATTATATAATTTATTTTATGAAATTATGAGTATTAAATTCTAAAAAATTCGTAGAGCACAGCATATCCGAAAATAGACGTGTTTTAATATTTTTGCGATTTAGGGAGAACCAGGAATCAGAATCATGAACCGTTTAAAGTTTTGGAAAGCTAATGTCGAGATCATTGACATATGTTTTTCCCAGAATTTAATTCGAAGTATTTACATACTGTTAATTCTGTAGAACTTCTAGGTTAGAATTAAACCATCGGTGCACAATACAAAATTTGTATGTGCCATAATTCCCAAATGAATTTGAATTCGGACGAGCCGTAAATTCTAGCATATTTTTGACGCTGAAATCTACAGGAAATCATGCATGAAAGTTGAGTTTGTGTCGGTTGATTTTTCGGTCAACAGATCGCCTCGATTTGCGTGCCATGAGTCTCGAGTTGATAAAATTCAGTTTCTTTGGATAAAATTTAGAAATTAACATAAAAATCAGAATAATATGATTAAAATAGGATTTTAGAGTAATTATTCTAGAATTAAATAAATTAAAATAAATTATCTTTTGACGTGATAAATTTGTAATACATAGGCTATTTGGACTGTGACTTGGACTCTGATTCATACCAGCAGCAGGACCCCAGGCAAGATACCTTGCCAAATTGTTTACAGTACTTTTACATGCTATTTATATTTCTATATATTCATTGCATTTCTGTATATTTCTTGCATGTGTAGTTCTCTTTCAGTCATTACTATATATTAGATATGTTGACACACACTTGACACCTAGTATCATGAGAGGACAATCATTAGGCGTATGGGCTTTTAACCACTCTGGTAAACCATAGTATATAGTTTGCACTATGGGCGTGTGTCGCGCTGGTCGCTACTCCCGCGGTATGTCGATTTCTGGAGTCTCGCTGGTCGCTACCCCCGCGGTATGTCAATTTCTGATGTCCATTGACGTGTATGTGAGTTGTGAGGTAGATCGAGTAGCCTACCCTTGCCCATACGTCGAAAACTTGTCCTCATTTGCATTCATATAGATGTCTTGTACAGCGTACTTATTTATTTTCAAATAATATGCATGTTTACTGTATTCAAATTGGCTCGTATTTTCTGTATCTTGTTACGTCCCTCTGAGGACCTGGTCCTCTGCCAGGTGTATCTGTTCTTGAGTAATTGCAGGAGCGCAGATTTGGATGATTACTTGTGTTACGAGGATGTCTTCTCTTCGAGCCCATGGTCGTTAGCTGGTATTCCTATATTGTATTTGTTGTGTTGTACTTTTCCATTCGAGTTGGTAGTGGATTTGTTTCCATCCAACTATCATCATTAGATATTTATGTTGAGATCTAGTTATATAGATGCTGGTTATTATTTATATCTGATTTTCGCGGATGAGATTTAGATTATACCCTGTGACTTATGATACATTTTATACCACTTGTGGACTTGATATTCATATTACAGCGTACGTGTGGATTTGGTTTCCATATATTGGAGTTGCCATATCCATGCGGCTGGCATGCTTACGTGTCCTAGTCCTACGTAGTTTTGGGACTGGGACGTGACATATTTTTGTGGTGGCCCATGCAGGTCGAGAGCATATTATCTCGGTTACGTTACTGTACCGAGCAAGCCTGCAAATAGGATTAGAGTATAGGATCTCATCCACATTTGACTATGACTCATCTTTCTTCTAATCCGTTCTATCTAAATAATTGTATCCTGCTTGATTCCTGTACTTCCCTAATAGTTCTTTGAGTATAGCCTTCTGCTAGAATATAGGAACCCCTGTTATTAGGATGATAATTAGGATAGCACACCTATTAAGAATACAACAAGAATATAGACACACCACTAAGTTTAGAATATCTAGTGAACCCTATAATTCCTTATCTTTAGATTGGTATACCATTACCCCTTGATGTATTAAGAAGACTTGAGAGTAGTATAGACACTACTAGAGATAGTTAGAAGTTTTACCATAATGGTTGACCCTAGTATTGAGGAACCAATAGAAAACCAAAATTGAATATTAGGACTGAACCTAACCCACGTCGTTAGATGAGTATTGGAGAACCATAAATATAGATTCTTGTCTTGAGATAAGCCGACAGTACCTTAGAAAGCCAAGAGCAATGCATAGAATATTTTCCTAACCATACCTCAAACACAGAGACTAGCATACCCCTTTCCCTTGGAAAACCACGATGCTATATAGAGCCCCCTATTTTAATTTCATATATTGTTCCTCTGCGACCTTAGCGTTCGCTAATTGTGCGACGACCAAATTTTGTTCCTCTATTCTTCATCTTTCAATTCGTGCCATCTGACACTGCTGATTATAGACCAAGTAAATTTATTCTATGTTAGGATATATATAGCTTGCTAGGATTTTGGTGGTTACTCTTTAATTTTGAAATTGTGTGCTTAGTAGTTAGAACTTGATGGTTTAAGCTATTCTTGTAGATTGAGACCTGAGGCTTATCCCTTAGTTTTAAATTGCGTAACATGTACCCCCACCTCAATACGAGTTAGATCCTTTCCCCTTGACGGCCAGTAACTCTTCTATCCTTACTATTGACACTTGCTCCATGAGCGCTATGATTAAGACTTAGGACGACCATGACCTATGTAATGAAAGAGGATACCCTAATAAATACCAAGACCCCTTTCCGTAGACCTTAACAGGAGTTCTACGGTATCCTTAAGGCAATTACAGTATTAGTTAATTGTTATAAGTTGGGTAGCATACCTCACAACCTAGTATCACATAGTCTTTTGTCCTATTATTGAAGTGTAGCTGAATGACATTAATTGTATGCTAGCATAAGACGATAATGTTTATTCAGACAATAGAATTTAGAGGTCCTTGCCCCCATTTGGTCGAATAATGACATAGACAAGGAGGTTGTATGATAACTATAGAGATTTGTAGAGTCTTTATTATTATTGCTTAGTCTATTTTTTTGTTTTGTTTTTGTGAGCTTGAATTGACTTGTACCTCCTTTCATCATCATCTAGCGTACCTATAATTGTTGTACCACCTTGACTTATGCCGCTATTATATCCTAGTTTTGCAAGCTTATTCTTTCATCAAGCTTGTTTACTATATATGTATTAGTGGATGCATACATTAATATATTTCAGAATCAGTGTACTACGGTCTGATCAACCATAGTGCGCGTGGTTCGCCCTTCGTATAACTACTTTACGTGGATTGAGATATCTAGTGATTAGTAGATGAATGAACTTGCCCTCTAGATATGTCTAAGCATATCGTATCTGTTACATAACTGAACCGATGCGAGCATGTGGATAGGCATTACCAAAATAGGACTTCAATCCACAACTGCTTTGACAATTCCTATTTGAATTCTTTAAACGCCTTGATCCCGATACTTCTATTCTATTACCTCGCCTTTGAACTCTTTATTATTGATCTCTGTCTTCCCTTATTTCGGAAAGACGAAACCTCGTGCTTGGTATAAGTTTGATACACAGAGAGTACTAGATATACCCCATAGGCCGATCACATACTTGAGGATTATTCTTTCATAATTAAGGACATATCATATATGATATAATCGGCGTTGAAGTTTTGAGGATTGAATGACATGAGTAAATAAATTAAGAAATATTTTTCTTAAAGTATATAGCCTTCTATGATAGATGGGTAAATTCTAAGTTGGGTAGCAGTGCATTGCCAACTTGAGAGGAATTTCTTTTAGATTGTGATCAAGTAAGATTAGATTGGGAGATTCAAGTTATTTTAATTTTGAGAAATTTTAAAAGAAGGATTAAGATAATGAGGATTATCGAATTTTAAAATCTTGATATTGAAGACCCAATATTTATACTTTGAGCACATGATTTAAATTTTGAATATTGAAGGATGAATCATCGATTTAAATTTTGAGGATAAATATAGAATTTTAGACTTGAAAAATTGGTGAATTAGATTTAAATTTTATAATTTGATGATTTGAATTAAAAGTTCAATTTTGATTGTTGGGTCACCTATTTGAAATATTGAGGATGTAAATTGAGTTTAAATATTTGAAGAGTATAAAATTCTTAATTTGAGAATAGAAATAAGATTTTATTAGAATTGTTTATTGTTCAAAGTCTAGAGGAGATTATGATAGTTGGAAATGGTGATATAAATTTTGATGTGGGATGTCATATAGACTTGAGTTAGATTTGGATGTTGATTATTTAAAAAAAAATCGAGAAGAGATTATGACAGGTTAAATTTTGATTTAAACAGTGGTTATCTTAATTTTAAAGTGATCGCGATAGATTTGAATAGATTTTGTTATTTAAATTTTTGGAAGAGATTGCGAGTGGCGTACCTTATGTATGAATGTGAAGGATTTAACAAATTATGCCTTATTTTAATTTCGAGGACGAAATTGTTTTAAGTTTGGTAGATTGTAAACTCCCTCACCCAAAATAGGTATTTTGTGTATATTTTATATTATTATATTTATTATAGATGTTGAATTTATTTAGAGTATTCTCTTAGTTAATTAGAAAATAAATTTTTTAGTATATTTACTTATATAAATATTTATTTAGAATTATTTTTAGGCTATTTTAGATTATTGAGATTTTTCCATAAATTTTAGTTAATTAAAAACTAGTAATACTAATTTTCTAGGACTTTGAAGAATTTATTTTATGTAAAAACTTGATTAAAAATATCCCAAACTTTTATTTTAGGTTCTAAATAATAAAATATATTTTCTAGAATTTTCTGGGAATTTTCTGAGTATTTTAGTTTTTATTGGGAGTAATTAGGCTAATAACTAATTTTTAGGACTTGTAGAATTTATTGTGCAATTCCAGGAATATAGAATGGACCCACATTATTTTCTAGGTTTTATAATATTATTATATATTTTCTGGAATTATTTCAGAATTTTTGGAATAATGTTAGTATTTATTTTTAGTTAAATGGATAAAACTAATGTTTAGAGCTTCTCCTAATTATAGTAGGAAATCTATGAATATAAAATTATCCCAAATATTTTTCTAGATTTTTTAAATTCAAAATATATTTTTGTAATTTTTCCAGATTTTTATGATTATTTTTAATATTTATTTTGAGTTATTTAGATTTAAAACGACTTAAATAATGTTTTGATAAAGACAAATCAAAATCAAATAATATAACCAAAACCATCCAATCAAATCATGACATGTGTCACCCTCCTATCAACTTTCATTCAGCCGCTCAATCCCTATATATATATAATATAATAACCCTAATTATCCCATTATTTTTTTAGAGAGAGAGATTTTGTAGAATTGCCATCTAGGGTTCCTTCATCTTCCACAAGCCATTGCGCATAGCTCCGGACTCCAAACGAGGTCTAATTTCTTGTGTTAGAAAGATATTGAGGTTAGCTTTCTTATTATATAATTTATTTTATGAAATTATGAGTATTAAATTCTGAAAAATTCGTAGAGCACAATATATCCGAAAATAGACGTGTTTTAATATTTTTGCGATTTTGGGAGAACCAGGAATCAGAATCATGAACCGTTTAAAGTTTTGGAAAGCTAATGTCGAGATTATTGACATATATTTTTCCCAGAATTTAATTCGAAGTATTTATATACTGTTAATTCTATAGAACTTCTAGGTTAGAATTAAACCATCGGTGCACAATACAAAATTTGTATGTGCCATAATTCCCAAACGAATTTGAATTCGGACGAGCCATAAATTCCAGCATATTTTTGACGCTGAAATCTACAGAAAATCATGCATGAAAGTTGAGTTTGTGTCGGTTGACTTTTCGGTCAACAGATCGCCTCGATTTGCGTGCCATGAGTCTCGAGTTGATAAAATTCAGTTTCTTTGAATAAAATTTAGAAATTAACATAAAAATCAGAATAATAAAATCAAAATAGGATTTTAGAGTAATTATTCTAGAATTAAATAAATTAAAATAAATTATCTTTTGACGTGATAAATTTGTAATACATAGGCTATTTGGACTGTGACTTGGACTCTGATTCATACCAGCAGCAGGACCCCAGGCAAGATACCTTGCCAAATTGTTTACAGTACTTTTACATGCTATTTATATTTCTATATATTCATTGCATTTCTGTATATTTCTTGCATGTGTAGTTCTCTTTCAGTCATTACTATATATTAGATATGTTGACACACACTTGACTCCTAGTATCATGAGAGGACAATCATTAGGCGTATGGGCTTTTAACCACTCTGGTAAACCGTAGTATATAGTTCGCACTACGGGCGTGTGTCGCGCTGGTCGCTACCCCCGTGGTATGTCAATTTCTGGAGTCTCGCTGGTCGCTACCCCCGCGGTATATCAATTTCTGATGTCCATTGACGTGTGTGTGAGTTGTGAGGTAGATCGAGTAGCCTATCCTTGCCCATACGTCGAAAAGTTATCCTCATTTGCATTCATATAGATGTCTTGTATAGCGTACTTATTTATTTTCAAATAATATACATGTTTACTGTATTCAAATTGGCTCGTATTTTCTGTATCTTGTTACGTCCCTCTGAGGACCTGGTCCTCTGCCAGGTGTATCTGTTCTTGAGTAATTGCAGGAGCACAGATTTGGATGATTACTTGTGTTGCGAGGATGTCTTCTCTTCGAGCCCATGGTCGTTAGCTGGTATTCCTATATTGTATTTGTTGTGTTGTACTTTTCCATTCGAGTTGGTAGTGGATTTGTTTCCATCCAACTATCATCATTAGATATTTATGTTAAGATCTAGTTATATAGATGCTGGTTATTATTTATATCTGATTTTCGCGGATGAGATTTAGATTATACCCTGTGACTTGTGATACATTTTATACCACTTGTGGACTTGATATTCATATTACAGCGTACATGTGGATTTGGTTTCCATATATTGGAGTTGCCATATCCATGCGGCTGGCATGCTTACGTGTCCTAGTCCTACGTAGTTTTGGGACTGGGGCATGACAGTACTTGTTCTTGATAGTTAAAGCATTAAGGGCTCTGTAATCAATGCACATACGTATTGTTCCATCCTTCTTAGGTACAAACAATACTGGTGCTCCCCAAGGTGATGCAATAGGATAGATAAACCCCTTGCTCTGTAACTCCTCTATTTGTAGCTTCAGCTCATCTAACTCTTTCTTCGCCAATCGGTACACATTAGAAGATACCGATGCTGCTCCGGGTACTAGCTCAATGGTGAACTCCACATCTCTATCTGGCGGTAAGCCTGATAATTCTTCCGAAAAAAACATCCTCGAATTCAGCAACTATGGGTGGGGGTACCATTTTTATAGCCATCCAAGTTCCAGCTATCTGTCCTACTCCTTGCTCGATGGTCCCTCACATGTACTCGAACTTTGACTGATTTGGAGGTCTAAGTGTGACGCTACCCTTCCGATAATTCAGTACGGCATTATACTGGCTGAACCAGTCCATGCCTAGCACAACATCAAAGTAAGGCATAGTCAATACAAAGAATCGCGCTCTCATCTATCTCCCACATATGACTACCGAGCACGTTCTGATAGTGCTGGTAACCGACACGATTCCTCCTCCGGAAAGAATCTTCCAACTTTTAGGTAAGGGGAAAGTATTTATTCTATGCATTGCTATAAATCTACTAGATATAAACGATAATGTAGCTCCAGAATCAAATAATGCAGTTGCAGGTAATGATGCAACTAAAATGATACCTGTGATAGCTTCCCCTTTCGTTTCCTCCTCAGTAGCTGCTAGTGCAAAGGCCTGTCCGTGCCTCTGTCCTCCTGTCTTCTATCGGGTCCGGTCGAACTGTACCTCCTGTGGGGCAAAGGGTGGTCCCCTCTGAAATCCTCTGGTTGTTGGTGGGCGCTGGCCTCCTGGTGGTGGTAGTATCCTCTGGACTGGTGCTGCTGGTCTCTGACCTGTCTGCAGTGCTACGTCTCTGCGTTGTGGGCAGTCTCGGGCAAGGTGCTGGCTCACTTCACATATTATGCACAATCCTAGCTTCTTCCAATAATCTTTAATGATGTGTCCCTTCTTGCCATAATTGTGACAAGTCAGGAGCTCCTTCTACTGGTATGGTGCTGCCCTCTGCTATGTCTGTGCTCCAGGGCGTCGAATTGGTCCTCCTGCTCTAGGCTGGTCTCTGGCTGGTGTAGTCGTGCTGGAACGTCTAGCTCCTCTGACGATGGCCTCCTGGATCCTCGTCTCTACAAGAACCTCTTCATAAGAAATTCTCGCCTGTGTGGTGGTATACCTCTGTAGCTCAAAATTAAGACCGTGATGGAATCTATGAGCCTTATCTAGGTTATTGGGTATCAGGACGGCACCAAATCTGTTAAGACGGCTAAACTCTGCGTCATATGAGTCAACAGTCATATTCCCTTGTTCTATATGTAGGAACTGGAAGTACAGGGCATTTCTGACTGTAGCCGAGAAATACTTTGTATTGAAGTACTCTAAGAACTGTTCCCAAGTCTGGTTCTTGCCTACACTACGCTCGATGAAATCTCACCAGTGATAGGCGTTGCCTTTTAGTTGGGCCCTCACTGCAGTTATCCAAAGGTCTGGGTGTAGTTGTGACGCCTCTAGTAGCATCTCCATATTGGCGACCCAATCAGAGATCTCATCTGCAGTCTCATTTCCTGAGAAAGTATCTGGTCCCATCTGTCGAAACCATCTAACAGTGCCACCTGTCTGGGCTGGTGGAGGTGCTGGTACGGGTGCTGGGACAGGTGTCCTCTTTATTACTGCCATCACACTCTGTCTCAACATCTCTGTCTGATGCCACTATGCCTACATCATAGTCTGAAAGAACTGTAGCATCTGTGGCTGTCCATCTAGTTGTGGCAGCTAGGGTGGGTAAGGTGGAGGTGGTAGTAATAGAACCTCTGGCTGTGCTGTAGGGGTCTCCTCATATGTCGGCCTCTCGGTCTGTGGCATCGGCGTAGCTCCTGAAGTCTGGCCCTCAAAATGCTGCATGGGGATCGTCTAGGAAGTCTGTCCCTCGTGCTGCGATATCGGATCGCCTTGAGAAATCTCGTGCCAATATATCAGCGAGGTCGGTGGCGGTAGTTGCCCTCCAGGTAGTCCCTGGGGTGTCTCCCCTCCCTGAGTGGTGTTGGCTGGCACCGCAGCACTGGGTGCTCCTCGTCCACTGTGCAAGTTCATCTTGCTGCAAGAGACATGATTTCATTAAAAAGAGGATAGGATCAAACAAACATGATGCAGATATTTAGAAGTAACACGAAGGAAGTTCAAAAACGTAATCAGAGTGGATGAGACCTAGTAATTTCTATCCTATTGTAGGCTCACTGGGCATGTTATCATACCACAAGCGATAAAGTCGACCTGCATGGGCCACTACTAAAACCATGTCATGCCCCAGTCCCAAAATACACGGGACCAGACCACGTGGCAATAGCCAGCTGACACGTCTCCGAGGATATCCTAATTTAATGGATCCTAACGAAGAGTGCTACGCTGTCCTAAAATACTAACATGTCCCAATATCAGTTAACAACAGGTAAGCTAATCTCATCCATAAATAAATAACAAGAAATATTAAATAAACTGCTGGAAGATAAATACTAATCTCAAGATATCATAGTACAACCAATAATGTCTGATGGGAACAAACCCACTACTATGACAAAATAAAAGTACTAAAATGGTAGATAAAAGAGTGATGACTAGGGTATCGGCTATCTAGATAATGATGCTCCCAATCCTTGGCAGAAGGCCTACCAAGTGATCACGGAAACTCTGACGATAATACCTCTAGCTCCTTTGGGGTAGCGAACCTCGTCTCCTGTCCTGGGCCATACACTGTAGGGTAATATGCCTCGTCCAAATCTAGAAAGGTACCAGGTACTCAGAGGGATGTAACAAGATACATAGAAGCATGCCATATATAAATAATGAATAAAGTATATACAATAAAGGGTATGCTAACCATCTAAGTGAATCCAATGTGAGGACAACTATGAGTATATGGGAAAGTGTAGGCTAGACATATGTTGACGTAATTCACCTGTCGTGCCAACCGGCTAGTATATGCCATACATGCTCCCTATAACACGGGTGCAGGAATACAATAACGTCCAATGTTCTATCGATTGTGGTATCCGTAAAGTCACCAAGTACGTCCAACACTCTAAAGCACGTAGTATCTATAATATATATATATATATATATATACGTCCGTATCGCTCAGTCGAGTACGGTATCTGCATAAGGGTAGTGGGTGTCCCATACACCTACTAGTCGTCCTCCCCGCCCAATGTAGATAAACAAGTCAAATACTCGACGTGCATACCCTGTATCTAAATGCCAAGTCTCTACACTAAAATAACCCTGAATTACTTGCTAACCGTGATACATGTCACACGCGACGATAGCTAGTCGAGCACGCGAACCCGCATCCCAATATGAGATTGTCACTATGAATATGTGTAAAAGTGTCAGGTCTTGGAAGATATCAATGCATCCTCCTAACTGGGGTGAGTCTACTAGTGACTAGGTCAAGGATACTAAATCATCGACGTATCCGTCGACTGCACCTGAGTCAATCTCAGACGCACACAGTTGTATAAAATGAAACAAAAAGATCTCAATACAACATATGCATAACTTAAATTAAATAGTAATACGTTGTAAGGTATCTTGCTTGAGTCCTCAAGCTGTGAATACCAAAAGCCTGCTCCTGCGGTATCTCCTGGCTGATCTAATGATCCTAAACACAATAATATAATATAGCAATCTAACATCAGACACTAAGGAAAATATATGCTTAATTATGACGCTATTCTAGGTACTATCATGAGATCATGGTTGGTCGACTACAGTGACATGTATGCACGTAGCTATGGTGTACACGAGTCCTGTCCTCGGCTACTATGTATCTCATGACAATAAATTACCACGTTATGGGTTACGAAGTTGCTTACATTTTAGTACAAATATGTCCTTATTTCCATGCTTGAGTATACATGTAAATGTCCAGGTTTTTAGGTGGAAAATAAGTCTTTATATTTGAGTCTATCATTAAGGAAATTATTGGTTATTAATGAATGTTAAACCTTGTTAATCCTCACCATTCATATATGTAGGGTTTATATAAGTTTAGGGTTGTGTCCGGGATTCTGACACTTGACACGACATCACAATGCGAATATATATATTAAATACGATAAAAGAAAGAAGAAAAAATAGGTCGTTTACCTAGGCATGGCGGACGAGGGTCCTGTGCTTGCTGACGATTCTCCTCCGCGGGGCGGATCTCCGGCCGACGTTCAGTCAACCACGGCAGCAGCGGTAGCGTACAACAACCATGGCAGCAGCGGCAGCGTATAGCAACCACGGCAATAGCGACAACGGCAGCGGTAGTATATGCAGCAGCGGCGGTGGCCGTCGGGTACGCCGACAGCGCCAATCGGGTACGACAACAGCGGCAGTCGGGTGTATTGGAGGTGGTCGAGGATGGTGAAGGAGATGGTGGTATGCGTTTGGGTGGTCAGGCGGCTGAGGTTATTCCGTCGGGGATGGTAGTGTCGGCGTTCGGCGTCGCTGGGGGCGGTCGTCAGGGCCGGAGGCTGCCGAGTTTCTGATCGGAATAGGGAGTAGGGTTGCTTGGCTAGGTATGGGGGTGGTGGTGTTCTAGGGTTTTCAATATAAGGGGAAAGGCATATTTATATAGGTGATATGGATTCGTGGACTATCCTCGGGGTTTGGGCCGGCCAGGGCTCGAGGAAGTGGGGGTCGATCCACATGAAAGTGTTCATAGGCTGGGTCAGGTCCTGTTTGAGATAAAATTGGCCCCCAAACTAATTAAATTAATAATTAATGTGCAAGGCAAAATTATGGCCATTGCGTAGCTAGGGTGAGATGCAATGACGAGTATCTGATATTGCACAATGGTCAGGGGGTAGTCTGGCATGTCTAAGAGATGTTCGTGACCTTGGGTGGAAGTTGACTACTGGTGTGGTGCTCCAATCTTGAAGCAACGTCAAGGTATATTAAGACATATAATTGACGCTCAATAATCCTACTTAATTCCTAATAAATCCTAGTCTCTTGATTTAATTAAAATATAAATCCTAAATTGGTCGAGGGGGTTTACAACAGTTACAGGAGATCTTCTATTCTCGACACCCACAATCGATCAGACGCAGATGTTCATTCTCTTTCAGCAAATGATGGAGGTACAACAGCGACAGTCAGAGGTCCTATGACAGATCATTGAGAATGCTCACCTGATAGTGCTCGTTGTAGTTGAGAGAGTGGCATTAGTCCAGCCTCACCCCGATCTGCAGCAGCCGAGGCCAGGAACTATCATTGACTTCAAGAGGATGGGGCCTAAGGACTTTATGGGCACCGAGGGAATCTTGTACATAGATGACTGGATAGAGGACAATGAGAGGGAGCTGCGATTGGCACAGATTCCTGAGAGCTTGCAGGTAGAGGCAGCAGGTAGTATGATGTTCGATATTGCGCAACATGGTTCAGGACAAACCCCAGGATATCAGTGCCGTGACTTACTTGGGAAGCTTTCAAAGAGCTTTTCAAAGAGAAGTTCTTTTCGGATGTGGCTCAGAGTACTTTGGAGAGTCAATTTCAGAACCTTGTCAAAGGAAACTTGATAGTAGACGAGTATGCGGTGGAGTATTATCGATTGGGAGGATTTGTTGAGGGACAAAATCCTCTGACCATGGCTAGGAAGTTTTGGAAGGGACTGAACAGTGAGATTAAGTCTCATATTAATGGAGACCGTACCGCTACTTTTAAGAAAATTTTGAGACAGGCACAGCGTACAGAGGATGATTTGGAGCTTGGCACCAAGAGGCCAAGAGACACCGAAGGAGCAAATAGTGGTGCGGGTCCAGCGAAGCACACCCACTTTCAAAAATCGAGAGTATATCAGCATCAGTAGTATCTTGTACCATTTAGGGCACCAGATCAACAAATATAACATTTTCAGAAGCCAGTTATCTAACACCGCAGCAGCCTCAGAGGAAGACCCAGTAGACTTTTTCTTGTGCCTATTGTGGAAGACATGGACATGATTAAGAGAACTATCAAAAGAGACTCAGACTATGCTTGTATTATGGTTCCCCTGACCATCAGGTAAAGGAATGTTCCAATAATCCGTATAAACCATATCGTTGTCAGAGAGGTGGAGCTAGGCCACCTGTGGCACCGTAAATGGCTCAGCACCCGCATTGAGAGCCACCCCAGCAGGGCGGGGCATTTGCAATGGCAGTCAGAGAGGACGACACTTTAGGTGATAAGTTAGTTTATTTTGTCATGTTCTGTTTATTTTTTTCTATCTTTTGTTTTTGTGTTAGTTTGTGCCTTATAGACTGCTTGTGTATTATTATATAGATAGTATACCCTGTCGGAGACTGCAAAACTATGATGGACAGATACCATAGTTAGTGATTTCTTTTAAATTACATGTTGTATGTTGTAGTTTGGACAAAGGTTGACCTAGAGGGGGTTATGATCATCTTTAATTTCGAGGACAAAATTTTTGTAAGGTGGGTAGGATTATTACCCTCACTTTTTTAATTAAGGATAGTTTGGTAATCGACACGGGTATTTTTATTTTAGGATTTATTGTATTTAAATTTTGTGCATGTGTATTAGTTATTTGTTGTATTATTTATTTATTGTTAGATGTTAGATTATTTTGGACTTGTGTAGTGCACCTAACTAGTTTAGTTAGATGCATGGACCCAACATTATATGTTAGTTTAGATTGAGCCCAATAATTAGGCCCATTCATTAGGAAGATAAATTAATTAGTGAACCCATTAGACTAGAACCTTCCCCCCTTAATTAAATTCTTCATGAGAGGCCCCAAGGGGTAAGTTAGACATTTTACATAGCTTGGGAGAGGGGCTAGGGGCTGCTACATTAGGAGGGAGAGAGAGAGTCTCTTCTCATTTCTCATTTTATTTAGATCTATATTTTTTCCCTTTTTCAAATTTCTTCATTCCCTCACCATTCCCTCACAAATTTCTTCCTAAATTCCTTCCCAAATTATCATTGGAGGCTACTACAATAGGATCTACAAGAGGGAAACAAGGATCTACAAGGAGGAGGCCAAGATCTACAAGGAGGAGCTATATTTCTATATTTGGAGATTTTTATCAGAAATTCATCTCCCAATAGGTGCATTTCAGTTTTACCTTTCTTAGTAGACTCTAAATCTGAGATTTAACCATAAGAAATTACCCCACATGCATAGGCTATCTATAGGAATTGGAATTAGGTTCATAGAAGGCCTATGGAGGAAGTTATGTGTGTTTTTGTGTCAATTTTGGAAGAATTCCGAGAATCGCACATGTGGTATTTGTTAATTGGTCAATTAGATCAATATGACATGTGTATGTTTGTTTGTTTGTGAGTAGTGTCCGGTCCACAATTGGGTACATATAGGTCGTATCTCGTCAATTTGGCGATACAGGTTATTTTTTAGGGTTTTACTATGACACAGAAATTTGTGCATATTATTTCTTGATTCGGGCACGTAGTTGATATTATTATTGTTCGTATAGTTCATAATTAGTATTCTAGATTTTCTCGTGTCCGTTGGGATGCATTTGGTTAAGTGGTGGAGCCATATTGCAAGCGTATCATAGAATGAGTGTGATACGATTGTGGTGCACTCCACGTGTTTGTTTCTTTGAATTTAATTATACGTGTATATGTATATATATGTGTATAGGTGGTATTATATGTATATGTGTTTATATATGCATAGATGTGTATATGAAATACTATATATATATGTATAGTTGAATATAGATATGTATATATGTATGAGTGTAAATATATATCTATAAGTGTTACATGTATCTATGTGTATGTTTATATCTATCTATATAAATGCATATATGTTTGAGTCAATATATATATACGTGTATAGGTGTGTTTGTGTATATATGTCTGTATATGTATAGGAGAGTTGATATATATATATATATATATATATATATATATATATATATATATATATATATATATATATAGGTGTGTGCATATGGATATATATTGTGTATGTTATATGTTTGTGAGTATGTGTGTGAGGAGGAGTAGCTGCAGTTCAGCAAGGGGGGCTCGAGGCATTGAACACTTTATTCAACAACATGTTGTAGTACAGGAAATCAGCAAGAACACAGAGGGGAGAAGCCAATTCAGTGTGTGTAGCACATGCACTGCAGCAATGCAGTTTCAGTTCAGCCGCTGCAGTCTTCAGCAGGGAGATGCAACCTCAGTGCACAACAGCTAGTGCACAGTATCAGTATAGCAACTGGTGCATCCAACAGCAGGGAACTACCATTGTGCAGCTAGTACACAGTGCTTTTCAGTAGGAAGCTTCAGGTAGGTGCAGCATTTCAGCTAGAGGAATGCACATCAGTATCAGCACTGTGCTCGTGCAATATTCAGTTAAAGAGGCTGGCAGTAATGCACGATAGCATTTAGCAGTGAGTAAGGGGAGAGCACACAACAATGTTTGTCACAATATTTCAGCAAGGGGTGGAGAGCAGCTCGGGACAGGAGAAGAGCAGTCAGTACATGTGCAGTAGCAGTTGCAACTAGATACACTGCAATGCATTAGGCAGAGTTGAGCCAATGGAGTTCAATTCAACCACTGCAGTTTAGTGACAGCAAGTCTTGACTGTGTAGCATCATTGCAGCAATGAGGTAGCACTGCAGCTAGCTAGTGTAGCAGTGCTCGTGCATAGCAAGGGGGAAATGTACACTGAACTAAGGACCAGCAGTGTAAGCTCGTGCATTGAGTAGTAGGCAGGCAGTCCAACGTGGGACAAACAACAGGAAATGAGAACTGCAAGTGAGTAGTAGTTGAAATTATAGGATACTACAACAAGCAAGGATGTGCAGTGGCAGCAAGGGGCTCGGGCTATTGCACAGCAGTCAGCAACTAAAATTATTGCAGCTTAATCCACACCCTGCATCAACCTGCAAGCAAGAGTATCAGCACAGTAGAAGCATCAGATCATCAGTAAGGAGATGAGCCATTAATCAGTGCACAACAACTGAACATTATTTGCAAATATACATGGTTCAACAGAGTGTATACAACAATGTGCAGAAGAACTGCTCACAGGAAGAGCAGTACAAGTGAGCAACAAAAATCTACCTTCAGTGCCTCGAGACAGTTCTGTACAGGGAAGATGAACTATGCAATGCACAACGGCTACAAGCTATTCAAGGTATCAGCAACTGTGCAATGCACATCACAATATCAGTGTATCGATTAAGTAATTTTAGCACAGGTATTAGTATCAGTATCAGTTTTCAGTCAGCAAGGTAGTGGTTAGTTGTTTTAAGATGGTTTAGTATGAGTTATTGGGTAGTAGTTAAGGGTATCAGTTTAGTTTAGTATACTTGTTAGTAAATAGTTAGTTAAGTTAGTTAAGGTAATGGTTTATTTGGTTTATGTGATTAGTGTATATATATATATATATATATATATATATATATATGTGTGTGTGTGTGTGTGTGTGTGTGTCTGTGTGTGTGTGTGTAAGTTATTAGCTAAGTAACCATATGTAGTATTACATAAGTATTGAATTGTTAAGTTAGATAGATATGTGTATTGTTAGGTAATATATTTTTAATTCTTAGTGTTTAGCTAGTGGTTTAGTTAGATGAGTTAGTGTTCAATGTTAACTATTTGTTTAGCATATAGTTAGTATATTGGGTATTAGGTATATGAATGAGGTCTTGAATTACCTGGGGATACCAAGGTAATATTAAGGTAATGGGTCGATACTCAAGGTATTGGGTTTGAGTATCGATATTGGTGTGTGGTAGGGTGATACGCATTGGTACAAGGCCAAGGTATCCCAATTTTTATTGATTAGTTAAGTACTATATATATTGACTTGTATATACATATAAATTGCTATTTTTATATATTAAAACTTGTGTATCTCAGGATACGGTATTTTGTGTATCTCATAGTATCTTAGATTAGCTAGTGTAGCTTAGTTTCATAGTGTATTGACCAAGTATCCTAGAGATAGTCTCTTACAACCTAGAAATAGTGGTTTGACTTAAAAATAGCTTTGTGACCTTGAATTGAACTAGTTTAACTTAATTGCATTCCAACACCTTATATTGATGTAATATTCCATATATAGGTCTGTGTGACACCAGTTGGGATATAGTTTAACATTTATTGCTTTAGACCACAAGCGAGTACATTCTCTGATAGTTTCTATTATTTGATAATTATTATAATGCAAGCATTTAGAAATATTTTACATGACCCTTGACACATTGGTACATGGACTAATATACACATGGATCAGTCATGGAATATTATATATATTGTTTCATTGTTCCTTGTGTTCTCAATGTTTAACTTAGACAATGTTTAACTTAGACAATATTCAATATTCAATGTTCAATATTCAATATTAACATTCAATGTTCAATGTTTAATGTTCAAGGTTTATTGTTTACAATGCCTTGAGTATCTGCATCATAACGTGTCATAGTTGGATCAATTGTACTAGTCGGGGGAAGGAGAAGTGTTAGCTAGATATGTGATTAAATCCTAGACAATGTTTAATGTTTATCCAACGTTAATTATACAATGTTCACCTAAGCTGATCACATATCTAACTAGTATTTCAATCACTTAGCATAGTTACAGTTTTTCACCACATTCAAGTTTATTATTTCATTCTATTTCATTGTCTTGTTCTATTCATCGTGATCAGTGTATACCATATTATTCTTGTTTACCTGTTCTTCTACTGTAGTATGATATTGTTCATTCTTTCTCGTCTTGTATTATATTCTCTATTTCTGTTTATAGTTATTATTAATTAATTGGAACTACTATTGGGTTGTACTTTGCTCCAATCCTGACTGGATAATTTTTTTCCAGATGAATGGTTAGAGATGATGTGTCCCACTTACTACGGACCAACAGATAGAGTGTCACCTGAGGATGTAGGGCCAGATACTGAGACCATTTAGATTTCCATATCTTGTAGTAGTTATTTCTAGTTAGATATTGGTTTGTATTATTATTTTGAGATATTGAGTTGTGTTTTGATATTGAGTTGGATATGTGATGTATTGAGACTTGTATTTATTTTCTTTCTATTCCATGTCATGCTTATATCTTCCTTTAGTTTTATATATGATTAAGTATCATTACTAGTTGAGATGGCATAACAATATTTTATATACATTGTGTGAGATAGTAGATAGTAAATAAGACAAAGACAGTGTTCTACCGCCGATGCTGTAGTGTAGGCTCGATGTACCCACGTATTCGTACCCCTATACCGGGTGCGGGTCGTGATACATTTTTAGTGGTTGCCCATATAGGTCAGGCTTCACAATAGTACAATATCGTGGTAGTGCAACCACTTAGTTGTACTACTATGAGCTTGTGATAGGATAGAATATAGGACACTTGGATGAGAGAGGGATACTCAATCAGAACTAGGAATTCCAAATCTGACTTGAAATTGCTACTTTTGATTCCTTCTGAATACTTTGAATATTGTTGTCCTTCCTTGATAATATCTTACCTCGTGTCGAATTGATCTTTTTTGTTTTGATCTATCATCAGGATGCCACCGAAGATGCGTTTCTAGCGCTCAGGCGCAATGTCAGCACGATCACTCACTTCATCGCCTATGAGGGCAGCACCATCAGATACTGTTCCAGCACATACATTCCAGAGGTCCACTTTCCTAATCTAGGTGGGCATTTCTGTAGCAGCTTTCGAAGGTGCTCCACCTCCGGTATAGAGGACAGCACCAGCAGTTGCAGGGGATCTTCCATTCTCGACACCCGTAGTAGATCAGACGCAGATGTTCACTCTCTTTCAGCAGATGATGGAGGCGCAGTAGCGACAGTCAGAGGTCCTACGGTAGAGCATTGAGAAATTAGATTGGTCAAAAAGCCATTTCTAAGTCAAAATGGTCAAACTTGGTCAACTCTAGGTAAAATTGGTAAAACTTGGTCAAACTACCTATTCTAGGTTGTATGTGTCTCTCTCTAGGATATTAGATCCATATACTATGCAACTAGACCACACTAGCTAAACTAGGATACTAAGATACCGTATCGTAAGATACGTAAGAAATTAGATTGGAATATATCATAATATGCATATACAATCATCAAGATATAACAATCCTAACTAATCTAATGCTAAGTAGATACCTTGGCTTTGAACCAAAGCGATATCGCACCACTATACCCCCATCTTGATACTCGAATCCAATAGCTTGAGTATCGACCCGATACCTTTACATTTTCCTTGATATCTCAATGTAAATATTCTCTTAGTATATATTAGCTACCCAACACTAAACCATATGCTATTGTATCAACAAATACAATATTACATACTATTACCAATACTAACTACCAACTACTAGTTCATATGCACATATCTACATATATAGTACTTAACTAGAGATACAAGTATACACAACTACCTACATATCTATAACTAGTAATAAGTATAGATATATCTAATTATTACTAACAATAAGCATACGTATATATATACTTATTTAATAAGATAACTAACTATCTATTTACTAACTATTAACTAAAATAACTAAAGAAACTAACTACCAAATACACTAGCTAACTAATAGCTTACGTAGCTAAAATATACTGAATACCCTGCTGTTACTATTGCTACTATATGTTGTTGAAGCTTACTGCCTTATTGAAACCTGCTAGTCAGCACTACCTCGATGCTACTATACAGTGCTTGCTGCACTGAGCTACTGCAGCATTGCAGCTGCTTCTTCCTCTACCTGAGTTGCTGCTACTACTCCTCATAATTTCTGCTGCTGCTTGTGTAGTTTGCAACTTCTGTATTGTTCGCTGTTGCTGCCACTGATGTTAGCCACTGCACAGGCCTGAGTTGTTGTTACTACTGCACGTTGAGTTACATCTCTTCCCTGAAATTGCTGTGCTGGTGTGCTAGATGTTGTTGTACAGTTCAGTGCAAACTACAGCTGATACCTGCTGGTGTCGCACTGCCTCGATGCTACTGAGCAGTGCCCAACCTTCCTTTAGCACACACTCACACATACACAAATACACAACCATACACACATCTATCTATATATATATATATATATATATATATATATATATATATATATATATATATATATATATATATATATGTGTGTGTGTGTGTGTGTGTGTGTAAACACACACATAGCTACACATATGTATATTGATATATGTATAGCTATGTGTGTTTACACATGTATGTATGTACGTATGTATGTATGTATATGTATATATATATATATATATATATATATATATACATACACATATACATATAGGTATCCATATATACATATCTATATAATGCTATAGGTATATATTTACACATACACATATACCACTACTATATATATATATATATATATATATATATATATATATATATATATATATATAATCACACCAACATATATATCTATACATATCTATATCTATATATATACACATGCATATATATATATATATATATATATATATATATATATATATATATATATATATATATATATATATATCCAACATATATATATATATATATATATATATATATATATATATATATATACACACACACACATAACACTATATATATACACATATGACTACATATATCACTAATATCTATAAACAAATACAATTTAAATCTAGAAATATAATACAACAAACATGTGGAGTGCATCGCATCCGTATCATACTAGATCTATGATACGCTTACGATACTAGTCCATCACACAACCAAACGTATTTCGAAGGACATGAGCAAGTCTAAAATAATATATATGAATAATACGAAGAGTCAATTACATATCTACGTGTCCGTGTCAAAATATGATATGCACAAAGTCCCGTATCAGAGAAAAGTCCCCAAATTAACCCGTATCTCCAAATTGTTGGGATATGGCCTACACGTATCCAATTATGGACACGACACTACCCACAAACAATCAAACATATGTCAATTTGGTCTAATTGACCAATTGACAAATACAACATGTGTCAATCTCGGAATTCTCCCAAAATTGAAACAAAACACACCATAACTCTCTCCATAGACCTTCTATTAACCTAATTCCAATTCCTATGGGTAGCCTTAGTATATGGGGTGGTTCCTAATAATTAAAATAAAAATTTAGAACCTAATTAAAGAGGGAAAACTGAATTGTATCTATTGGGAGATGGATTCTTAATGCAACCTCCAAAATTGATAAAATGAGCCTTCAACTTGTAAATCCTTGCTCCTCTTTGTAGATCCTTGCTTCCTTCTGGTATATCCTTGATCTACTATCCTCCAATGGTGATTTAGGATGGAAATTGGGTGTGAATTGATGTGGGAATGATGAAATTAGGGAGATAGAATTCTAGATCTAGAATTATAATAAAAACAATAAGAGAGAAATTCCCCCAACTTTATATGGCCGGCCCTCTTAGCCCCTCCCCCAAGCTACTATATAAAGTCTAAAATACCCCTTGGGGCCTCTCATAAAGAAATAATTAAGGAGGGAAGGTTCTAGTCTAAAGGTTCTAATTTAATTAATCATCCTCCTAATGATTGGGCTTATGATTGGGCTCAATTCTAACTAATTATAAATATTGGTCCATGGATCTAATCTAAATTAGTTAGATCCACTAACACAAGTCCAAAACAATAAACTAATATCTAAAAATGATTAAATAATATAATAAAAAATTATACAACATATACAATATTTAATTAATTATAAAATGACCAAAATATCCTCTCCTACAAAATATAGTAGTGACAAGTCTACCCCCCTTAAAATAATTTCGTCATCAAAATTCAAAGATGAAACAACCCCCAGAAAATAACAGAACAGAACAGAAAGAACAAAATAGAACTAGGAAAGAACATACCTCAAGGCACAAACAAATATGGGTAACGCTGTCGCATTTCGCCCTCTCTCTCTCCCAGGTAGGCTCCCCTGAAGAGTGATGCCTCCATGCGATGCATACCAAAGGAATAGTTTAGTTTCTCAGCACCTTCTTTTTCTGATCCAGAATCTCAACTGGCTGCTCTGGATAGCTAAGAGTAGGGCCCACCTCTATCTCCGAATGATCCAACACGTGACTAGGATCCACTACGTACCATCTCAACTATGACACATGAAATACATTGTGCACTCTCTCCAATACAGATGGGAAGTCTAGTCAGTAAGCAACTGTACTGACCCTCTCTAGAATAGTGAATGGTCCGATGAATCATGGACTAAGCTTCCCACCTCTACCAAAGCGAATCGTGCCTCGTATCGGAGAAATCCTCAGAAATACCAAACTACCCACCTAGAACAAAATACAACCTTAAAACTTAATCTATATCAAACAACCAATATCAAGCACAAAACAAAAATCTAAAACTATACCTCGAACTTTAAAATCTAAATCTAAAACCAATATCAACTGTACTGACCCTCCGGTGGCTATCGGCCCAATGCCTTTATCTGTCCAGTGCCACTCAACGTCGGTCTCTGATCAGTTTAACCTTCTCCACTGCATCCACAACCATCTCTGGCCTTAGCAGAACTCTCTCTCCAATATCGTCCCATGACAAAGGAGTACGACATCTTCGACCGTACAGAGCCTCAAATGGTGACATCTCTATACTAGCCTGGTAACTATTGTTATAAGCAAACTCTACCAAATAGAGATGGTCCTCCCAAGATCTCCCAAAATTTGGTACACAAGCGTACAGTATATCCTCGAGAGTCTGAATAGTCCTCTCTGACTGTCCATCTGTTTGGGGGAATTTGCAGTACTGAACTTGAGTTGGGTACCCATACTCGCCTGCAAACTTCTCCAGAAATGAGAAGTAAAACGACTATCCCTATTCGAGACTATACTGACTGGAACCCCATGTATCCTGACGATCTTCCTTATATACATCTCTGCCAGCTTCTTCGAAGAAAAACCCACCTTAAAAGGCAAATAGTAGGCCAACTTGGCCAACTTGTCAACGATGACCCAAATCGCGTCTTTTCCTCCTAGAGATCGTGGAAGTTCGGACACAAAATCCATAGTAATATGCTCCCACTTCTACTCTGGAATCGGTAATAGCTGAAGTAAACCACCTGTCCTTTGCCTCTTTGCTTTCACCTGCTGACACACTAAGCATCTGGATACAAACTGTGCCACTTCTTTCTTCATGCCATATCACTACACACTCTTTCGCATATCCTGATACATCTTGTTGGCACCTGGATGTATAGAATACTGAAAGCGATATGCTTCCTGCAATACCTCCTCACGCAGCTCCCTACTAGGCACCCACAATCTAACACTATGCCATAAAAAACCATCCTCAACAGTGGTAAAATCATCCTCCAATCCTGCTCTCACCTGAGCTCTGATGCTCCTCAGAGATATATCCTCATACTGGGCTGCCTTGATCCTGTCTATCTACTCTGAGTGTATCTGCAACCCCCATATCTATATAGAAAAACCAAAAACTATTACCTCAATGCCTAAGCTCTCCAAGTCCTCCAATAAATATCGATCCTAAATCATGAATATAGCTACCGGATACATGCTCAAGGCATCGACAACTACATTAGCTTTCCCAGGATGATACTGCAAAGATATGTCAAAATTCTTTATCAATTCAAACCATCGACGCTATCTCATATTCAATTCCTTCTGTGTGAAAACATACTTCATGCTCATATAGTCTGTGAGAATCTCCACACGCTCTGCATATAAATAGTGTTTCTACAACTTCAGGGCAAAGATGACTGCTGCCAACTCTAAATTGTGGGTAGGATAGTACTTCTTATGAGGACACAATTACCTGGATGTATAGGCAATCACTTTTCCATTCTGCTGAAGAATATAATCCAGACCTTTCCCTAATGCATCACTATAAATAGTAAAATCTTCAGACCCTGATGGCAACATCAAAATAGGAGCAAACGTAAACCACTTCTTTAATTCCTCAAAAGCAACCTGGCAATCCTCTATTCAAATAAACTCTACATCCTTCTTGGTGAGTCTGGTCATCGGCTCGACAATCCTCAAAAATTTTTGCACAAACTTCCTGTAGTAGCCTGACAATCTCAAGAATCTTCTGATCTCTGCTACTAAACTTGGGGTATTCCACGACTCTACTGCTGCGATCTTCTTCGGAACTACTGAAATTCTATCATCAGTCACAACATATCCTAAGAACTCCACCTTATCCAGAAAGAACTCACACTTGGACAACTTTCCATACAGCTTCTCCTTCCTCAGCACATCCAACACAATCTGTAAATGCTCCTCGTGCTCCTTAGGTGTCTTCGAGTATATGAGTATCTCATCGATGAATACTACCATGAACTTGTCAAGAAACTGATGGAATACCTTGTTCATCAACTTTATAAATACTGTCGGGATATTAGTCAACCCAAACGGCATCACCATAAACTTATACTAGCCATACCGAGTCCTAAAAGCTGTCTTTGGTATGTCCTCCGGCTTCTTTCACCTGGTGGTTGCCTGATCTCAAGTATATCTTAGAAAACACCTTAGCACCACTCAACTGATCGAACAAGTCATCAATCTATGGCAAAGGGTATTTATTCTTGATAGAGAGATTATTCAATACCCTGTAATCAATGCATATGCATACCGATACATCCTTCTTCGGTATAAATAATACCGGGGCTCACCACGGTGAGGAACTCGATCTAATAAACCCCTTATCCTATAATTCGTCCACCTACTTCTTCAGCTCGACCAGATCGCTGTTGTTTACTCTATAGATATGCTGTAAAATTAGTTCTACACCTAGCACCAAGTCAATAGAGAATTCAACATCTTGATCTGGCAACAATCCTGGCAATTTCTCAGGAAACACATCTAAGAACTCTGCTATCAATGAATGCGGCAACTTCTTGTCTTCCACCATAGCTCCACAGATAATGCCTTCTGCCTGCTTTGTATCTCCTCTAGCAAACTCATACTCTGACTCTCCTGGTGGGCTAAACAAAACTCTATCTCCTCTACAATCTATACTAGCATGGTGCCCACTCAACCAATCCATCCCGAGTATAATATCGTAGCTCGAAAGTGGCATTACAAGTAGACATGTACTAAGTTCCCGACCTTCCAGAGTAACTCTTCGATCCTAGCAAATATCATTAACCAGGATAATGCCTCCTCCGGTCATGATCTTGTAAGTCCTGAGTAAAGACTTAGCTACCAAACCATGCTTTAGAGCAAAAAAAACAAACAAACACAAAACTATGGAAAGCACCACTATCAAACAAAGGTAAAGTTAGAATAGAATCAAGAAGAACAGAACGTGCGATAACATCTTCGTTGGGCTCGACCTCCTCGACTGTTATAGCAAACGCTCGTCCCTGACTTGCACCTACCTTATGTTGGTGCTGGACATAACACTGTTGCTGGGCCGGAAGCAGTGGTCTCCTCGACTGTACTATAAGTGATCTCGCATGTATCCTTGGAGCTGGAGCTGCTTCCTGAACTGAACGATAAGGATTGGAAGGACACTCTCTCAGTTGATGCCCCTTAGTACCATAATACATAAAAACTTCTAACCTTTTCTTGCAAACTTCCCAGATGTGGCTGGGCCTTTTGCAGAAGTGGCAGAAAGCTTGTTATAACTGTCTCTGCTGCTGTGGTGCCTAATAAAATAGCGTCATAGCTGGAGTCTGGTGCTGCTGTGGCTGCTGAAAAGGCCAGGACTGAAAATGAGAATGCTTGGCAGTCACTGTGCTATTGTTTGCCCCCAAAAAAGAATCGCGATCTCTCTTGGGCTTCAAATCCAACTCCCGCTCAACCTTGCGTGTCTACGCAAGTATCTCCGAGTAGGTCTCATAAAAAGACAGAATAAGGATCTTTACTTTCCAGTTTAGACCCTCACAAAAATGAATAGCACGAACCTCCATCTCCCTCACCAAATATTCCGTAAATCGGCTCAGCCTACCAAACTCTGTGGCGTATTCCTCTATAGACATGCTCCCCTCAATGAGGCTCTCAAATTGCCTCCCCAAGTCTAACCTGTATGCCCGAGCAAAGAACTTCTTCTTAAAGAGGTCCTTGAATACCTCCCAAGACTGCCCTACGTCAGCAAGAAGTAGCTCATTCCTGAACCAAGTGCAGGCGATATTGAACAACTGAAGTCTTACTGCTTCAACCTTCAGATCCTTAGAAAGATATGACACCCTCATGAGATGCTCAATGTCCTCAAGGCAATCATCAGCGTAGATGATGCCCTTCGTCCCTTTGAAGATCCAAGGCTCCAGCTTCTTAAAGTCCTGAATGTTTCCTGGCCGAAGCTGGCCAACCTGAGGAGCAACCTGCTGGTGGAACGGAACTCCTCTCTACTACGGCAAGAGCAAGATAATGAGCACTCTTGATACCCTGTCGCAAGAAGTTGGTCTGTCTCTGGTGTGCCTCAGACTAAGCCCTCTGTGCCTCCAATATCTCATAAAATAGTGTGAACATCTATGTCACATCTATCGACACGGAAGGTGGAGGTGAAAGTTCCTTTATTATAGCCGTAACAGTCCTCTGAGTAGGAGGTGGACCCCCGAATGCAGCTGATACACCAATCACCAGAGAAGTGACTAGTGCAGGCCCTCGGGAAGTCACAGACCTCTCAGAAGCTACTTTTCTTTGCTGTGATCTAGTCATAGGTGGCATCCTGAGACAAAGCGAAAGAAATAATTAATATGGCATATGATGTAAGACACTCAAAGAAAGGACAGTTAAAGATCAAATATTAATATCAAGGAAGATAGTTGAATTGAATCAAAAGAGTTTTTTCCTAGATGTGATTGAGTATTCTCAGCCTATATCCTATATCCTAAAACAGACTCATAATAGGACTCAATTCAGAGCACTACTAAGAATCACACTAATTGCGACCTCGAAAACTTGTATAGGCCACCACTAAAAATATGTTAGGACCCGCACCCAGTGTAGGGATGCAAGTAGTGAACAACGCCTAGCCTACGCCACAGCATCGACGGTAGAACATTATTTGAGTAAACTATTTATCAATATAATATGCCACCAACAATATGAATATACTCAATCACAGATCTAATATAGAAATAAGCACAAATATGATAAAAGAATAGAAGAGTCATAAATTCAACTCATGAGATAATAATAACATCAAATGATTCAGAAAAATACTAAAACAATATACTGGAGACAAATCTAGTACAAAGAGTCTAACTATGAAGCTATGAGTCCGGGGTCGTCTGTCTTCAGTCGGGATGAGACCCTCCTAAGACAACGTCTCTGGCTCTAAGCCCACAACATCCAGAGGTCCGTAATGAGTGGGGTACCACTCCTCAGAATCATCTGAGAAAAATATATCCAGTTAGGAAAGAAGAAGAGTACATCTCTAACAACAATTCTAATCAATGATATAACTATATAACAGTAAATAGATATAAAATATACAAGATGCAATATATAGATACAAGAGATATACAATAAAGGAAATACTGGAAATAAATACAAGAATTATCAATATGGAAATGAACAAGAATACTAATGACTAAGTGAGTGAGTACCAGCTTTAACATATGATCGGCTTAAAACTTGCACAAGAAACTTGTACAAGGATAAGGGCCTGGTTAGTCATACGTGAGGTGTATGACCAACACTCACAAGGACAAAGACATGCACAAGGAGGGTATGATCACATATCTACAATAAATACTCCCCACCCCCGACTAGTATAGTGGATCCAACCATAGTGCGTCATGACACGGGATTCACAGGATAGGTAGCTAATATCCCCAAGAATCAATATTTGTACATGTACAAGAAGAACAAGGAAACAAGGCTTGCACAAGATACACCATAAATACCAAGGAATAATATCTCATAACAAGATCCGGATATACCAATCCGTGTAACTATCATGTCAAGAAATCAAGGATATCTACACTAGATACAAGAGACATAGAGGATATCATAAATAAGAAACTATCATAGAATGTACTCGCCTGAAATCCAGTGAACAGTATCATAGATGACCGGAACGGTGCCTCGAAGACATAAAAATGGAATATAACACCAATACAAGGTTTTGGAATAAAAATAAGTTAAATTGGTCAACTTCTAGGTCAGAAAGCCATTTCTAAGTCAAAATGGTTAAACTAGGTCAAATATAGGTAAAACTGGTCAAACTTGGTCAAACTACCGATTTCTAGATTGTACGAGTCACTCTCTTAGATATTAGGTCCATATACTATGCAACTAGGCTACACTAGCTAAAGTAGGATACTAAGGTACCATATCGTAAGATACGTGTAAAACCCCTCGATTAATTCTATAGATAGTCAGGTTTGGATCTGGAAAATTTTTGGATTTAGCAGCAGATGTTGAGAGTAGAGTTGAGTTGTTTGTTATTTTAATTTATTTACTTAAAATCCTTGGCGCGCCCTATCATTGCTAAATTATTTGGAGCCCAATATCAGGCCATAAATTCCATCGGATCATTGTACTTCTGACTTGACTCGTCAAATTAGGCACTGGACTTTTTCGCCACTCAAAATCATTTTTCTTTGTGCCCTAAATTAATTGCACAATTTTCTATAACCGAAATCCCATAATTAAATTCCGTGTCGGACACCTGTGTCGTTACCCTCAGTTTGGAGATACGAACTTAACCCGTTGAGCCGGACCAACTAAAGGGTCCAAGACTGACTCCAAGCCCCCACCATTTTTGACCTTTGTGTCATTTCCGAATTTTGACCCCAAGTGCCTCCATTTAATTTAAAATCGTGGGACACTTTATTTTTATTTAAATCGGGGATACAACTTTGTCAATCTTATTTTTTTAATCCTTAATTAATCCCAATGCCCATCTAATTAAACCCATGCCTAACGCACAATACTCTCTCACCATGAAAATTACTACACACAATTTTTTTCACAATTTTTGCGTCATTTTATGTGTTCATACAATTTCCCAAATTCAGGGGGCTAAGTTGCAATTTAGGGATTTTATGTGCCCTCACCCCATTGGCCAAAATCAAATATTGAGGTTACATGTGTGGTGACCGAATTAGACTCACCCCCCTTCTTTTCTCATGAAGAAATAATTCTCCTCATGAGAAATCTTGGCCCTTTATTTTGAATGGCAACATCTCCACCCTCCATCCTTTCACCACTCCCTATAAAACCATCACATCACCCTTCACTCCTCCCAAGCCGGCCCTAATCCCAATTCATAGAAAACCCCACCCCCTCTCTCTCTCCTCCCTCCTTCTTCATTCATACGTAACCTCCCCCCTCCATTTAATTTTCTCCATACAAATAAAAGGGCTCCTTCTTCATTTCTTCTTCTTCCTTATTCTTCTTCCTTTCTCCTTCCTAGAAGACTCTTCGACCGGCCAAATGTGCATCTCCCCGTCCGGCTGACCCGACCGGCCGACCTGAGCAGTTCCCCCACCACTGTCCAGCGTCCCCGGCTCCATGGTGCAGCCATCCACTCGTCTCCATTGATCTTCGACTCCGGTGTGGACCGTGCAGCCATCCCCGGGTGACTCCGGCCTACTGCCGGTGGCTCTAGCACGGCGTTCCAGCTGTGCAGTTCCGATCCCCGCCGACTATACGCTTCTCCTCGTCCGACTTCTGTGAACCCGACCAACGGTTCAGCCAACCCACTCCGACCAACGGTTCAGCCACCCCACCTCCGCCGACCGGTGTAGACCGCCTCCGCAGACAGTGCAGCAAACCCTGAGCTGTGAAGCCACCCACTCGATAGTGAAATGAGTGCCGATTGTCCCCGACGACCCCTGTGCTCTCCCGACCGAAATGAACGGCTCCGACCAACCCGACTGAACAGTCCCCGACTGGACTGAGCAGTCATCCCCCTCGCGGCTATGCTCTCCCTCCGACCATCCCACGGTGCACCCCCGCATAGCCCGACTGAGGCAGCTCCGGCTGCAGCTCCATCGACCACCGGTCTGTGCTCCATCGACCGCGCCGTTGTGCAAACTTCTTCCCCGACCAGACTGTTTTCTCCGACCCACGGCAAAGCCGACCCCTGTGCACCCCGGCTATGCATCCTCCGCCGGGCTGACCCCATACCCCGTCGTCCGGCCAGCACCACCTCGCTCCGGCCACTTTGGTATACCACTCCCCCTCTCTTTATATTCATGCATTGTGTTGTGTTTTAATAGGGATTGAGGTTATATATAGTTGTGTGTGTATTAGCTAGTATTTGAGTTTAAAATGGTAGTGTAGTTGTGGTGTAATATAAATAATCATGTGTTAATAAAGTGATTAAGGTAAATATGGACTAAGGCAAATGATGATTAAGGTGACTGTTAATTATGAAGACTTAAGAATAGGGTTAAATGTATGTTAGGGTTTATGTCTACGTAAATTAATATAAACTTTAACGATTTGCACGGAGGTTTGGAATTTGATTTTGACGAGATGTTATGAATATATTACATGATGGTAAAATCCTAATTTATTTACGGAGAATTAAATTGAGGAGAAACAAGGCTCTGAATTGACGGAACAATGATGAACACCGAGGAGCATGGGATTGATGAAGGATTTATGTGTAGTGTAAAATGCTAAATTTAAATGTATGATTAGTAAGGACAGTAGGTGAATGACTGATTGAGGACTAGTGTGATCGGTAATTTAGAAACTGGAAATTTAAGGTGATTAACTTAGGGAGGCACCTGGTGACTGGTAACAACGATATGAAACGAAGAAATTAAAATCATAAACTGTGTTTTGAGGATGGCTTAATGATATGGTACTGATGACTAGATGTTTTGACTATCGTACCTATAGTCAACTGTGGTCAACCCCCTAGTGTCTTGTCCCTGTGAGTCATAGCTGGGACTGAGTTTAGGTGTAGATGCGTGTCGTATCCCTGTTTGGCGTAGAATAGATTATTTATTTTGGGTTGTATCTATCTCTAGGTACTGCGGGACCCGAGGACTTGGACGCGGTACTGGGACCCCGTCATCAGCAGTCTCGCGCAGGCAAGTATACCTTGCCTTGTTGTACTATTTAAATTCAATTATTTTAGTTGCATATTTATTTAATTAAATATTTTATAACTGTGCGCGCCCGAGAAGACTCGGGTGCAGTCAACAAAAACGTTGACGTTAGGACTTGTGTCTGACTTAGTGTCCAGTGGACCCACCTAAAGTTGTGGAGTTATTGGTATGACTCTCCAGGCCTTGACACATTTCTTACACGTGTTGTGAGTCTCATGTATGGCACGGACTTGCGTATATGGTTGGCCACCTGTACGTGTAGGCGTGCAACGGATAGGGAATAACTGCTATTAGCGATGCATGATAGAAGACTTAGCAGTTATTAGTAGTCGGAGCATAGAATATTATGGTACGAAGGTCCAATCCTTGTCCTTATTTGGTTGTAAGGTTGGACTATTGTTCTAACGATAGACTATGAGCCAGAGCTACGATGCCTCAGCGTAGTAGCTAAGGCGTGTTGTGATACGACATGCATAGATCATTGGGCAGGGAGGACAACTGATAAACGTATGGGATACACCCATCGGACTCCGTGGTATCCAGAGGAGCCACAGACCCGATGACTTCCTATATTCAGACACCGCTCTCTTCGGAGTGTTACGGACGTATATACATTGTAGATACCACGTCCCTTAGAGTGTTGGACGTTATACATATACAGATACCTCATTCTTCGGAATGATGGACGTTGCAGATACCACACTCTAGAGGACGTTGGACGTTATGCCTACACCTACCTATACGTTCCGAGGTTGTCCTTATATTGCATTCACTTAGATGGTTAGCACACCACTTTATTTTATTCAGTACTATATCTAGCATATATTTTGTATCTTGTTACGTCTCTCTGAGGACCTGGTTCCCTTCCAGGTTGTTTGTGCAGTTGCAGGATACTTGATCTGATAGAGTGTGGACGTCATTGCAGGTATATTTACATTTCCAGCTATTTCAGTCTTGTATTACTTTCCATTTTATTCTGCTTATATAGCCTAGTGTTTATAGACCTATATTGTTCTTCTGGTCTATTCGAACGGATGTATTATTGGGCTGCAGACTGATGATGCGTATCGTTCTTTCTTGAGATTACTTATCCTGGATTGAGATCTAGATTTAGTTGTTGTATATTAGAAATAGATTATTACTTGGATCACTTGACCATGGACAGCGTAAGTGCACTTCGTCGGGTCCATTAAATTGGAAAGCCCTACGAAGTCGTACTAGCTGGCCATTGCCACGTGTCTGGTCCCATGGATTTTGGGATTGGGGCATGACAATACGTAAGAAATTAGATAGGAATATATCACAATATGCATATACAATCATCAAGATATAACAATCCTAACTAATCTAATGCTAAGTGGATATCTTGGTTTGAACCAAAGCGATATCGCACCACTATACCCCCATCTTGACACTCGAATCTAATACCTTGAGTATCGACCCGATACCTTAACATTTACCTTGGTATCTCAAGGTAAATGTGCTCTTAGTATATATTAGCTACCAAACTCTAAACCATATTCTATTGTATTAACTAATGCAATATTATATACTATTAGCTATACTAACTACCGACTACTAGTTCATATGCACATATCTACATATATAGTAATTAACTAGAGATACAAGTATATACAACTACCAACATATCTCTAACTAGTAATAAGTATAGATATATCTAATTATTACTAACAATAAGCATACGTATATATATATACTAATTTAACTAGATAACAAACTATATATTTACTAACTATTAACTAAAATAACTAAAGAAACTAACTATCAAAAACATTAGCTAACTAATAGCTTACCTAGCTTAAATATGCTGAATACCTTACTATTATTGCTGTTACTAGATGCTGTTGAAGCTCATTGCCTTGTTAAAAACTGTTGGTATGTACTGCCTCGATGCTACTGTGCAGTTGCTGCTTCCTCTGCTTGAGTTGTTGCTGTTGCTGCCTCACAATTTCTACTGCTTCTTGTGTAGTTTGCAACTTCGGTATTGCTTATTTTTGCTGCCACTGATGCTAGCCACTGCACAGGCCGGAGCTGCTGCTACTGATGCACATTGAGTTGTTACTCTTCCCTAAAATTGCTGTACTGGTGTGCTAGATGTTGCTATGAAGTTCAGTGCACACTGCAGTTGATACCAGCTGATGTCGCACTGCCTCGATGCTACTGAGAAGTGCCCGACCCTCCCTTAGGTTACACTCACATACACACAAGCACACAACCTCACACACATCTATCTATCTATCTATCTATCTATCTATATATATACATACATACATATGTAAATACACACATAGTTATACATATATCAATATATGCCATACATACATATATATATAAACATACACATATACATATAGGTATCTATATATATATCTATATCTATATAATGATATAGGTATATATTTTCACATACTTATATATAACTACTATGTATATATATATATATATATATATATATATATATATATATCACTAATATATATAAACAAATGTAATTTAATTCTAGAAATGCAATGCAACAAACACGAGGAGTGCATCGCACCCGTATCGCACTAGATCTATGATACGCTTATGATACGAGTCCACCACACAACCAAACTTACTCCAAAGGACACAAACAAGTCTAAAATAATATATATGATCAATACGAAGAGTCAATTACACATCTACATTTTCGTATCAAAATATGACATGCACAACGCCCAGTATTGGAGAAAAAATCTCCAAATTAACCCGTATCACCAAATTATTTGGATACGGCCTACACGTATCCAATTGTGGATATTACACTAGCCACAAACAATCAAATATATGTCAATTTAGTCTAATTGACCAATTGACAAATACAACATGTGTCAATCTCGAAATTTCCCCAAAATTGACACAAAATACACCATAACTTTCTTCATAGGCCTCAAATGAATCTAATTCTAATTTCTATGGGTAGCCTTAGCATATGGGGTAGTTCCTAATGATTAAAATATAGATTTAGAACATAATTAAAATAAAAACTGAATTATACCTAGTGGAAGATGGATTCCCAATACAACCTCCAAAATTGGTGAAATAAGCCTTCAACTTATAGATCCTTGCTCCTCTTTGTAGATCCTTGCATTCTCCTTAGATCCTTGCTCTACTAGCCTCCAATGGTAATTTAGGAAGGAAATTGGGTGTGAATTAATGTAGGAATGAATAAATTGGTGAGAGAGAATTCTAGATCTAGAATTATAATAAAAAAGAGAAGAGAGAAATTTCCCCCCTCTCTTTATATGGCCAGCCCCCTTAGCCCCTTTCCCAAGCTATTATACAAATTCTAAAATATCCCTTGGGGCCTCTCATGAAGAAATAATTAAAGAGGAAAGGTTCTAGTCTAATGGTTCTAATTTAATTCATCCTCCTCCCAATGACTGGGCTTATAATTGGGCTCAATTCTAACTATTTGTAAATATTGGTCCATGGATCTAATCTAGACTAGTTTGGTCCACTAACACAAGTTGAAAATAATAAAATAATATCTAACAATAATTAAATAATATAATAAATAATTATATAATATGCATAATATTTAATTAATTATGAAATGACCAAAATATCCTCTTCTAGAAAATATGGTAATGACACCTTATGTTAATACATGACACCACTATGAATGAAAATACATTCACATACCAACTCAAGACATATGCCACACACACACTTATCCACAACTAATCTTAACATCACCTTAACACCTCACTGATACATCACATTATTTGTACCGCTCTCTATACATCACTGGTACATCCCCCATTCTTGAATGCATTTACCTGATACTTGAGCCTATACCTGCACACACTTCAATCCTCCATATCACCCAATATTTGAGACTATGGGCTCTACAGGCCTGCACAAAAGGTTGATAGGATTGTCTATAGTTGTAATACACTCTAGTGTATCCTACTCCATACGTACACTCCTATCTCACTGAACAATAACACACATGTACACTTCTCTCCAAATACACACACTCTCTTACATATTCTGGCCTGCCTATTACTAATGCACCTGAGCCCATCAGTTATCCTTCTTAAACCCTCGACAAGATGACTAAAGGTGCACTATATTGAGTAGTGCACAACCTATTCCTCCTCTGAACCTCTGAGCTAAAACACAATTTCCTTCTAACCACTCCAACACATAAGCTCTCACAAGACACCACATACTACACTAACTATAGATACTTCATATACGCTACATATATGATACACACAAACAAGGTGTTAAGATACACACACAAGACTAACCTACATTAGCACCCTCCCAACTGCTACTGCCTATATCTTGCTTCATATTTCTGTTCTAATGGTGCAATTGCTAGTACCATGGATGTTGCTTTCCCCCAATACCCGACTGAACATCCAATACTGCATAGTCAAATACCTGATGCATAACCCATTGCTCCATCTTACTACTGCTGTTGCAGTGTGCAATAGCTCAACCTGTTGTCCACTTTAGTGTGTAGTGCACACATGACAGAACTTCCCAAATAGTTCAACATCAGTTGGGTAAACCACCAACAATGCAAACAACTCCAAAATAGTGTACATACTGTGTATAAACCTCAAATCAGGCCTCACATACCCCATCTATAACTATATAGTATAGATACTTAATTATCTAGTAGAAACATAACCAAATGGATGCAAACTCATATTATATATATATAGATATAAATACATCTCATATTAACACTTAAATAGCTATACACATCACTAAATAGAGTAGAACACATTCATCAAACACATGGAGTGTATCGCACCCGTATCATACTTGTGATACGGTCCCAACACCTCACCAAATATCTCACCAATAATATAAGCAAGTCTATAATCACATTTATAAGTAATATAAAGTGCTAGCTACTCACCTACGTGTCCATAGCAAAATATGATATGTGTGAACCCCCATATCGAAGGAAAATCTACAAATTAACCTGTATCACCAAATTATCATGATACAGTATACACGTATCCAATTGTGGATATGACTCTACAATCATAATACTAAAACAAATACAAAATTTTCATTCTAACCTATTAACAAACACTTGGTGTGCCAATCTCGAATTTTCTCCAAAATTGACATATAACTCATGGTAACTTCTACCATAGGGGTCCTAGTAGTTAATTATTTTTCCTGTAGGTATTCCTAGTCCATAGGAGGGTTACTAATGATTAAAATATAGATTAATAGTCTAATTAGAAGGAGAAAACTGAATTGTACCTATTGGGAGATGGATTCCTAATACAAGCCTCCAAATGGATGTCAAGAGCCTTCAACTTGTGCTTCTTCTACCAAATTATAGATCCTTGCCTCGTTCTTGCTTTTAGAGTCACTAATTCTTAAGTAGTGATGAATTTGGAAATGATTTAATAGAGATTTGGTATAGTTTTGGTGAAAGGAAAAGGGAATTTGGGATAGAACAATTTCTAGATCTAAATTAGAATGGAAAGAGTAAGGAGGAGAGGGACAACTCTTCCTTATATGGTCGTCCCCTCTAGCTTGGCCTCCAAGCAATGAGAAATGTCTCAAATACCCCTAGGGGCCTGTCATGAAGGAATATAATTAAGGAGGAAGCTTCTACTCCTGATGGTTTGAATAATTAAATTACCAACTTAATAAAATGGGTTAAGATGTTGGACTCAAGTCTAAATTAATAAATTATTGGGTCAAGAGTCAAGTCTAGTCTAGTTAGGTCCACTAACACAAGTTTAATAAATAATGTAACATGCTAAGAATATTCTAAATACTATAATAAATAATATATAACATCCACCATAACTAAATAATTATGAAATACCAATATTACAACATTATCAATAATAGAAAAAGACAAAAATATCCCTCTCCCGGAAAGTGGTAGTGACAACTCTACCCCCTTAAAAGAATTTTGTTCTCGAAATTAAAACCCTCACCTCTCTCTCTCTCTTGTGCTAGTCCTAACCTATTCATAATTATTTTACTATAGTCAAACTCCCAACAATCCAAGACAGTCCTATTATATGATATACGATCCTGCAATTCTACTGAAGGAACAACCATACATGGATATAGTCTCTAACTGTCATAAATTATAATCTCAAACATGGTCACTTACTAACTATAGCTTGGCCAGATTATCTATCATGGGTTACCACTTCAAATACTATAGTTCTAGGCCATTGATACTCTTAACTCACTAGCACATACCACCCAAGATGCCATACTAAATATCTCTAAGATACTACCTCCTTTATCTGGTCCAGTCTTGTAATTACTAAAATTTCTCAACCATTCTCTTGCAAGGAACACTTGTATACATTTTCAATCATGTATTCTATTAGTACACCCTTATCCATTTTCAATACCGCCAATATGATGCCTACTCAAATCTTATTACTGCCTACACACGGCACCAGCTCTTATATGGCACTTTATATGACATCCTCATACCAGGTTACTCATGTCTCTCATCTATACTTAATATTCTAGCCACTAGAATATTTGTGCCTAAACTGCCATAATTCTTGAGATACTCTGGCTCATGTTACTAAGTTACTCCTTCTATCCCGTTACCTGGTGCAACTCAAACTCTAACACTTACTAATCATCCTCATGTTCTCATCCATACTAAGTAATACATACACAAACACCTTCTAGCCATCATGTCATCTTACTAGTATCATTATATCCCTTATACTATTCCCTGATACATACCGCTTATATGATCAAAACTAGCAAGGTATACCTACTAAACTCACTTTTATATAGATTGTCCCTCTTCTTTTCTACCTGGATCACTTGTACTCTTACGCTCCACTACTCTTCATCTATATTATCTGATACACCCATCTAATACTTTCATACAAGATATTCACTTACACTAACTCATTACTCAATCAATCATTGATATACTCTGAATACTGCTACTCTCCCTCGGCACTCCAGGTACAAAAATACTAGCTTCTAGCTATACACATCAACTTTACTTAATATTTTAGGCACTAACAACTCATCCCAATAGTACTATCATTCTGGACACTAGCTTCATCATTAGATCACCTCATTATACTCAATAGAACTCATGATCACATCTAATGCACTAGTTATTTACTTCTATATTACACATTTTTACTTTGCTCTTTATCATATCCACAACCTCAAGGTCAAGTGATATACGTAGCATTAGTCATATACCGATGTACTTCTTTCTATTCACATCACTTATCTACTTCCACATGTAACACAAGTCCTACTACTTTATCACAATACATTCATTATTTTTATATTCACCTATACTCTTATGGGTACCACTCTACTATGGCACACTCACTACTACCCTTCATGAATATACATTCTTCCACTCTCGCCACACTCAAGTATCAATCACCCAATAAAATATCTCGCTCTATTGATATCCAATATAAATTTTGTGATACTTAATTGATACATGGGCACTCAAGTATAGAAATTTATATCTATCTAGAACATGCACGATGATATTGATACTAACTCCTGAAATCACAGACGATATTCTCTACTTTCTTTTCTACCATTAGTACCAATACCAGCTAGACTGACACCTACCATAGAACTATTGCTACAAGGTACTGTACTATGAGTTATCTCTACTATGATGCTTATTTGCTCACATGCCCAACAAAGAACCACTTACAGACTCAACGACTATATTCTCAACAGCCAATACTGATACTCAAGACTCAGAACTAATTATAAATCACTAAATATTATAATATCAAAGAACCCTAATAAAATGATATTCCATAAGGAATTGGGCTAAAGGAACTGAAGGTATCTCTAATCCTGAGCTAAAGAATGATGGAACAAAATCCTATAATAACTGAAGTGGAAGGATATAGATGATACATTAAGAACTAGTTTAAGATACAATCTTATAATCCTCGTCACGTCAGTAAGCATAGCTGTGATAAATAAAAGATTCCATAACTAAGGTATATAACTCTATAATTATGTCAGCTAGAATCCTCACCATGCCAACAGGTATAGCCGCAAGAAACTCTAAATTTTATAACTAAGATATGTAAATCCGAAGTCAAGTCCCTATGTTTTCGTCATACTAGCTAATATGGCTGCGATAAACTCTAGGCAACAAATCCAAAGCAGACATTTTACCTTTTTCTCTGTCCTCATCATCATATGTTATCATAAGATACCGTAATTTAGTCAGTAAAATTCATCTCGATATAAAATTAAACTCAACAAAGAACACCAAGAATTAAATTCAATAGTCGATCATCAAGAATCAAATTCAAGATCAACGCGTGTTAGGGAACTGAAACAAGGAAAAAGATTTTAAATTAGAGTTCAAAATAAGATTTTCAAGGGTCGACCCAGGAATCTCTCAAGAATTTTGAATTTATGATTGAGTATTCTCATCCTAATATCCTATATCATATATCCTATCGCAGGCTTATAGTAGTATAACTAAATCGTTGCACTACCACGACATCACTCAACTTGTAAAGTCTGACCTGGATGAACCACCACTAAAAATGTATCACGACTCGTACTTGCATGATCAGGCACGAGTACGTAGGTACGTCCATTCAATGCCGCAGCATCGACTGTAGAACGATATTTAGGTCATCATATCTAACTATTAATTATACTATTCAACTAGTTCTCAATCACATTAATCTAACGGAAGAATGAACAAGAAAGATATCTCAAATAATTATTCTAACTGAAGGAAAACTAGATAGGATATGGAAAAGGAACACTAAACTAGAACTCTACAAAAATTATCTAAGGTCCACAGGGTAAAAGCAGTCCAGTCTAAGGCACCATTCTGATATCCCGTAATATAGAGCACAATAATTACTAAAAATATTATCCAGTCAGATTGGAGAAAAGTATAACCAAATAGTAGTTCCATTAATTGACTGAAACTATGAAACATTAAAAGTAAGAAAATATATGATCAAAAGTAACTGAAATAGTAAATATCACGACAAGATATGGAAATAACTGAGAACCATATGTAAGGAATATCAGTGCAATTAACTGGAAATGAAGAAATAAAATAATAACTTGTGCCCTGAATTATAAGAAAAATATGTGATCGACTTGGGCAAAATACGGACTATATAAATAAATAGGAGCTAGCGTGACCACATGTTAGTTGCTTGATCTCCTAGCTATCACGTGCTATACTATATCACTAGCTATAAGGTATGATCACATATCCACTAATATCTCCCCATTCTCCGACTAGTATACGGATTTGAATCATGACACGTTATAACACGTATATCATAATGCACGATCTATAATATCATGCACTATGATCATGGTCTATAATATCTCATAAATCGTGATAAACGATCGATAATATCATGCACGATGATCACGCTCTATATAATCACGGTAATCACTGAGTAATCATGAATCACGATACGACGATCACTAAACAATTACGACAATAATATCTCATGACAAGGATCCACGTATACCAATTTGTGTGACCATCATGTCAGGAATCAAATATCTCAATACTAAATACATGAAATATAGAGGCTATCAAATAAGAAAACTATCAGAGAATAAACTCGTCTAGAATCCGAGATAAAGTATCAACCCATATCTGGAACAGTGCCTCGAAGACCAAAATATAGAATATTATATCAATAAAAGATTTTGGAATTATAACAAGTATACTAGTTCAATTCTAGGTCATAAAGTCATTTCTAGGTCAAAATTGTCAAACTAGGTCAACACTAGGTCAATATAGTCAAACTAGCTGCTTTTAAGTTGTATGAGTTCATCTCTCGATTTTTGGGTCTATACACTACTCATCTAGGCTCTATTAGCTATATTAGGATACTAGGTATCAACACTATCCCGTATCGTAAGATACGTAAAATACTTTACATGAAAATACTATCTAATATATATACAAAATGAATATATATAGTATCTCTAGCTAAATTAACACTAATGGATACCTTGGCTTTGAGCCATCTTGATATCATACTCCCTAACACCCCCTTGGTACCTAATACTAATTCCTAATAATACCTCATACCCCCATTACCTTGGTGTATATCAAGGTACTTACTTGAACCAATATCTATCCATAATAATACTTATATACACTAATTGGTAAATAACTACTAACTAACAATAACTAACAAATACCCCCACTCTCAGATTATAACATAACTAACTACTAATGCTCAATCTAACATACATATCCTAATATACATAACTTAAATCATTACCAACCATTCCTTTATAACTTAACTGTTATATTATTACTAATTTAACAATTTCATATATATATATATATATATATATATATATATATATATATATATATATATATATATATGTATATATATATATAACTTGATATATAAGTAACTAATATCAGTTTTCCCCTCACTCTAATCCCAAACTCCTACTAAGTATCTTGGGATACTTGCTCCCAATACTAAATTTTTGGCACTAGGTATTACTTCACAATCATGTTAGCACTCACACCACTTACTCCTTAACACACTCATCTATCAATATCTAAACACCCATACAACAACACCAACCATACCACTATCTGATGTTGCTCTCTTCTTTATAGTCCAATATCTCATAGCCTATAGCCCTACAACAACCCAACAACCATTTTAGCAGCAATAAGACTGTTGCTACTGCTGTAGTATGCTTATTTTGATACACCCGACCACAATAGCCTTCAACACACACCTACGATTTCTGACCTTCCCCCTCTTTCTCTAACACTGCTAATGCTGCCCTTATGTTAATACATGACACCCCCCTATGACTGAAAATACATTCACATACCAACTCAAGACATAAGCCATATACACATACATATCTACAACTGATCTTAACAACACCTTAATACCTTACTGATACATCACATTATCTGTACCACTCTTTGTATATCACTAGTACACCCCCCATTCTTGACTGCATTTACCTGATACTTGAGCCTATACCTTCATACACTTTAATCCTCCAAATCACCTAACATTCAAGTCTAAGTGCTCTGCAGGCCTACACACAAGGTTGATAGGATTTTCTATAGCTGTGATATACTTTAGTGTATCTTACACCATACATACACTCATATCTCACTGAATACTAACACAAATGTATATTTCTTTCCAGTTACGGACACTCTCTTACACATTCTGGCCTGCCTATTGCCAATGCACCTTAGCCCATCACTTATCCATCTTAAACCCTCGACCATATGACCAAGGGTGCACTGTATTGAGTAGTGCACAACATGTTACTCCTCAGAACCTCTGAGCTGAAACACCATTCCCTTCTAACCACTCTAACACACTCACAAAGATCTCACAAGACACCATACACTGCACTAACTATAGATACTTCTTATACTCTACATATATGATATACACAAATAAGGTGTTAAGATACACACACAAGACTAACTTACATTAGCACCCTCCCAACTCCTACTGCTACAGCCAATATCTTGCTTCCTGTTGTTGTTGCAATGGTGCAACTGCAACTAGCACTGATGTTGCTTTCCCCAAATACCCGACTGAACATCCAATACTCCACAATCAAATACCTAATGCACAACCCACTGCTCTATCTTACTGCTGCTGTTGCAGTATGCTACTACCTGACTTGCTGTCAACTTTAGTGTGCAGTGCACACACGACAAAACTTCCCAAATATTTCAACATTAGTTGGGTAAACCTCCAATAGTGCAAACAACTCCAAAACAGTATACACATTGTGTATAAACCTCAAATCAGTCCACACATACCCCCATCTATAATTACATAGTATAGATACTTAATTATCTAGTAGAAACATAACCAAATGGATGCAAACTCATATCAGATATATATATAGATATAAATACATCTCATATCAACACTCAAATAGCTATACACATTACTAAATAGAGTAGAACACATTCAATGAACCCATGTAGTGCATCGTACCCGTATGACACTTATTCTATGATATGCTTGTGATATGGTCCCAACACCTCACCAAATTCCTCACCAATGATATGAGCAAGTCTAGAATCACATTTATAATTAATATAAAGTGCTAGCTATTCACATACGTGTCCGTAGCAAAATATGATATATACGAACCCCTGTGTCGAAAGAAAATCTCCAATTCAACCCGTATCACCAAATTACGATGATATGGCCTACACGTATCCAATTATAAACACGACACTAGAATCGCAACACTAAAATAAACACCAAATTATTATTCTAACCTATTGACAAATACTTGGTGTGCCAATCTCGAATTGTCCCAAAATTGATACAAAACTCATGGTAACTTTCACCATAGGGGTCCCTAGTAGTCAATTCTTCTTCCTATAGATAGCCCTAGTCCATAGGAGGGTTCCTAATAATTAAATTACAGATTTAGAGTCTAATTAGAAGGAGAAAACTGAATTATACCTATTGGGAGATGGATTCCCAATGTAAGCCTCTAAATGGATTTTAAAATCCTTCAACTTGTGCTTCTTCTACCAAATTATAGATCCTTGCCTCATCCATGATTCTAGAGTCTCCAATAGTGAAGTAGGAATGAATTTGAAAAGGATTTGGTAGAGATTTTGTGTAGGTTTGGTGAAGAAAAAAGGAAATTTAGAGAAGAAAAATTTCTAGATCTAAATTGGAATGGAAAGAGTAAAGAGGAGAGAGAGAGAACTCTCCCTTATATGGCCGTCTAGCTTGGCCTTCAAGCAATGAGGAATGTCTTAAATACCCCTTGGGGCTTGTAATGAAGGAAGGTAATAAAGGATAAAGCGTCTACTCCCGATGGTTTGACTAATTAAATCACCAACTTAATAAAATGGGCTAAGATGCTGGGCTCAAGTCTAAACTATTAAATTATAGGGTCAAGTGTTAAGTTTAGTCTAGATAGGTCCACTAACATAAGTCCAATAAATAATGTAATATGTTAACAATATTTTAAATACTACAACAAATAATATATAACATCCAACATAACTAAATAATTATGAAATACTAATATTATAATATTATCAATAATAGAAAAAGATAAAAATACTTCTCTCTCGGAAAGCGGTACTGACACGTAAGATCACACTAACAAGGGATAACTATAAAATTTAGAAGCCAAGGATGGATAATCAGTTTGGTGTAAAGATTTGCATGGTCCATTGGAGGACAATAACGCAAAGCCATCGGATAAATCTATTGATGGCTAAAAATGATTGGATAACAAGGCCGTTGGATTCATCTGATATTGGCTAGACGATTCGATGTTTTATCATGTGTACATGGAGAATTTAAATAAAGTATTATAGAAGAAGCTATATTCGTTGTACAAACGGAAGATGGCGGAGAATAATGTATTTTTTTTTACCTACTCGTTAAATCGAAGTACACAGAGGGTACCTCGATGGTGCAACATCTGAACGAGGTTCAAGGTATCATCAATCAGTTATTGGTGATAAAGATGATGATTAACGATAAGCTTCAGACCCTACTACTTTTGAATTCTCTACCGAAAAGCTGAAAGACGTTAGTGGTGTCTGTGAATAACTCCCCGCCGGATGAAGTACCACGATGCAGATAGTCAAAACCTTATCATGCCCCAGTATTGAAATACGGAGACAGACATGGATAGCTCCCCCGTACAAGGTATAAAATTCCATACGACGGTCACGGCTATAGAAGGACAAGGGGATATGTTACAATCAAGTCTCCTAGGGTCTCAGAACAACTATGTCTCAATCATTCAAGGAAGTAGCAATAACGTCGAACAAATAAGATAAAGTAATAAAACGTCCCAAATGCCCCCATTAAAATATTCTAGAAGTCTAGCCATCAAAAAGTTATGCTAGCAGAGTATCAATAGTTATATAATTGAGATCAGCTGTTGTCTAATTATATTACACTCATATAAAGGAACTGATATCCAGACATGCCGGCTAACAGGTGTCGGTGGCTAAATATCCAAAAAGAAAAAATAATGTACAATACGAGTAGTGATCATGAAATACACTCATGTCCCTCAGCGGCCATCCGTCTGGTGTACGCCATTATCGAAAAGATAAGCTGGATCCTCATCTGCTAGCTCTAAACCTGGCCATACAAAACCAGTAGGGTTGTATACCAAATAACAAGTACCACAAGGAAGAACGAATAAAGAAACAAAATCCCAGATCAAGCATATAGTGCAAGAACCCAGAATCATTGGTGCATGTCCCATCATCGAGATAACATGAAACTCATTCACTAAACAAGGACAGAAGATGCCATGTCACACGAGATAAGGTACGTCCCATGATTATGATTAAGCTTAGGTTTTATGTCATTGTTCGGTCCATATTCTATCATAGCATAATAGCCCAACAACCCAAAGAAATAAGTACAAAATTTGAACCACCACACCATGACAGTCCATGTCCCTAAGCTACTACTAGAAATTATAATCACAAACAAGTCAGGTCATAATAGGCCAATCCAAGTTACAGCTTATTGTGTGGAGTCTGGAGCTATCCTAGAAATAATGCATAATAAGCATCCTCAGTTCGTACAGTGTCGAGCAGGGCTAACCGCGGCAAGATTATGGAGACAGGCACGCAAGATTATACCAGTCCCCCGTAGGCCCACTACACTAATAAATTAGTAATAGTTCTAACCTCCCTATAGGGAAATGCTGGCCTGGTTTAATATAAAAGCCAAATATTGCACTCCACTACATGTAGATGATATATAATATTCGTGGTGGCCAGTCTTGTATGCCTTAAAAATTATCAAGGGGTGGCCCATCATGCACAATCTCGGGATACCGTTCCATCCCAATATTCTAACATCTTTTAAGTTTCCTAATTAACCCTACAGTTATATGGCATTCTATATCGTGGCCACATGAACATTGTCCTTAATGATATTGTACAGAGTACTGGCACGCATGGTACGAATCCTCATGACTATCAGGAATCAAGTCTGGATTCACCCAAGTTTTAATGCAACATTCAAGCAAGCAATATCCTATCCACACTATGGTTCTGACCAATTATTATTTCTATGCCAATAAATCTAGAATTTATATTATTATACACCATGCATGATCTCATGTCATATCTTCGTGTACATGATGGCTAATGTCCCACACTTAGTGTACAATTAAGCCATAATAAATAAGCAAGCAAGAAAATTGTATCAGCACGGATATAATAACCAAGTCAGGATAACATGCCTAGTAGTTGGTCACATAAATCATATCTTGATCAAGTCAGAAAATATAATCAATAGTCCCTGGTAGAATATCTCATCAATTAATTCCTCAAGCTCTGGGAGAATAGATCACTTGTCATAGTCAAGCTAATATGAGTAACTAATCAGGAATATGGACAAAGTGCATAACATGATCTACTTAAGTACATATAATTGAACAAGGGTCTCTCCATTAATAGGCATACTTCAATAAAGTATGCTTAGATAAGCATCCTAGCGTATAAAGTTAAGAACACGCAAGCAAGAACCGGTTTATAAATCCATGGTACTCATGCATGGTGTACTTTGAGAGAGCACGCAGACAAGTAAGAAGTGGTATACTACAAAAGAGCACGCAAATATGCAATTGCGTATATGGTCATAGTATTAGGTTGGCGTACAAATCCAATATAACAACCAAACAAGCAGGCGACATATAAGTATAATTATCCATAGAGTGGCGCACTAAGCCAAGAATTACCAAGAACAAAAGACAAAGGACAAAAACTAAGGGTGGCTCTGTAGTCAAGGGCACGATAGTCGAGAACACGATACTCGAGTACTCGAGAACTCGAGAACTAATGCATATAAAAGTTATGACTCTCTTATCGAGGCAAGAACCAGGCAAGAGTACATTAAGGTTTATAAGGGAGACAGCGTATTTATGTCAAGGTTGAATCAAAAGTTCCCAGCTAATGTATGCCGACCTCAGGCTCGACAAATAATATGCCAAGTCGAGACAGTGGCATACTTTTGTTAGGGAAACTCTTTCAGGATACGCCAAATGTACACTGAGGCTGAAGCTTCCAAAAATACGCCAAGGAAGATTTATAACAGTTCTTTTCCCTTGCATACTTTTGTAATTATTTAGGCAATACTCACAGAGTACGTACGAGATATAGGAAATACCGGTCACACTGAAAGTCCCAAGATTACAACTCTCATATTACTTCTCTATTACTGTTCTTCTTCTCCAACCCGACCTACTATTGATAAACTCTGAGCTTGAGCTCAAGACTTTTGGCAATGCTCCAAATCATAAGTAACCAAAATCAAAATCAAGGACATTCCCTGGCTCTACAACATGAACCATATAGTTTTCAAAAATATTAAGTTTTGGGAGATCAATCCCTAAGAAAATATACTCATGAAATCCATATAGTAAAATATAAATCTTCACCAACACCATCCATAAGACCGAAACTACCAAGAAGTAACCATGATCAGGAATATCACAAGCACACAAGGAACCAATTGAAACAAACAAAACATGAAAATAAAACTATAGTAAGATCATGTTTCTTTATATTTGCAAGGTATACTTGGCTATAAAGAAAGAACCAAGTGAATAAAAATAATGAGGAGAGAGAAGAAGACAAGGGTATAAGTAGGGCTAGGGTTGGTTTTGAGAACCATTGGATCCTACCTAACCGATCCAAGCAACACATCTCAAACCCTCACCTCAACATGAGTAGCAATGCACGCCGACTCAACCCAACTGGGAACACGAGGATACGGACAGAGTACGCCAAGGAGGAATACAGTAAAAGTGTGCCAAACAGAAGTGCACTATAGTACACCGGGAAAGTGAAGTGACATCTCTATCCACCTTAGAAAAATTCTATCATCGAAATTTCAGGCCAAAGGCAAGCTAAACATATCCGGATAAGAACAACTAACGACAAGCAACTACACAAGCAACCAAACAAGAAAGCAATGAAAATAAATATATCAAATCAACATCACTCAAGCAAGATGATCAATGATCACAGAATTCAAGAAGATATACCAAGAAATATACCTTACGAGTCAAATAGGTATGGATACCAAGATCGAATATCGTCCTCGTGCTCCCACGTTGACTCTCCCAAAGATTGATGCCTCAAGCAACACAGAAAAGATGGATAGTCCGATTTTTGAGCAACTTCTTTCTTTGGTCCAAGATGGATACGGGTTGTTTCTCATAAAATAAGTTGCTAGCAATGACTAGCTCAGAATAATAGAGGACATGGCTTGGGTCCACAACATACCTACGCAGCTGAGATACATGATACATGTCATGCACCTCACGAAGCAAAGGCGGAAGGGCAAGGCGATAAGGAACATCCCCTACCTATTCGAGAATGTTAAATGACCTGACGTATCGGGGAGTGATCTTCCCGTGAACCCCTAATCTAATGACTCCAAGGGTAGGCAAAATCTGCAAGAATTCGTGGTCACCAAAATAAAACTCTAGAGACCTATGATGCTATTGCACAATGGCGATGTCGATCCTGAGTAACTCGCAGCCGCTCTCTTATCTTCTTGATGACTTCCACAGTCTGAGTAATCACTTTTGGGCCAATATATTTTGCTCACCAAAGTCATCCCAAGCTAACTGTGACTTGTACCTTCTTCCATACAATGGCTCAAAGGTGTCATCTGGATACTGGCCGGGTAACTATTATTATACGAGAAGTCTACCAAGTGCAGGTGATTTTTCTATTATCCACCAAAGTCTAGGGTACAGGATCGCAGAATACCTTCTAAAGTCTAGATGATTCTCTCAGACTGCCCATTTGTCTGTGGGAGATATGCAATACTAAACCTTATCTTTAGAACCAGTCTCTCGTGCAAGCTTCTCCAAAAATGAGAAATTAACCTCGTATCTCAATCTGCCACTATTTTTATAGGTTCACCATGTTGACTCATAATCTACCGCAAGTACATGTCTGCCATCTGTTCAATGGACTGCCCTAATATGAAGGTTATAAAATATGCTACTTTCGTAAGCCGATCCACTATAACCCAAACTGTATCTGGACCAGTAGGGGATCTATGTAAGCCTGTCACGAAGTTCATAGTAATATGCTTCCATTTTTACTCCAGAATAGGGAGAGAGTGTCACGCCCCGTACCCGGATATTCAGGTATCGGTTCGTGAGTACGTCCAGCCTACGCCGCAGTGTCGGCGGTAGTACGCTGTCTAGATCATATTCACAAGTAAATTAAAATCTAGCTCATTCACACAAAAAAATAGGTAAGGATAATAACAGGAAATAGGAATGCTAAGATTTCATAAGACAAACCCACAGTTTAATACAGAACCAGAAGATAAATCGGGGACAAACCCGAGTACTATGCTGAAAGAAAATACTAGTTAACTGGCTAACTACTCCTCAAAAGTAGTCTCCTGAGTAGGAACCGGCTCCTCAATAGTATCACCTACTACGTCATATGGGCCATAAAAGGTGGGGGCATAGTCCTCATCATCGCCTAAATGTCAACGGATCCAGTCAGGAAAGGAGCAAAGTACTAATACACAACAAAGCTTAAACTAAATAATTATGACAAGTAGTACAACTGACTAAGTACCATGATAAGAATATGCATAATAAGTAGAAAAATTAACTGAGAGTTAAATGCTATAAGTCAGAGACATGAGTAAAACAGGATTATAATGAGACAAGAAAATGGAACTGCAACAAGATAATGAAACTATGTGTGTGTGATTGTGTATTTAGAATACATAGTTGGCATATAGGGGATTATAAGGCTAATCAGGCACGTCATAGACGGCTATCAGTCAGGAATAATCGAGTATCAGGCTGAAGGTACAATCGCGTACTCAACAGCTAGCAGTCAGGACAGGGGGAAGGGTAAACTACAAGCCTCCTAGTATTCTCCCTCCTGACACGAAAAGCAAGACATGAACTCCAAATCCTAACACTAAGTGTAATCATCCAATGGTACTAGTAGAGCAAGAAACTAATTATCACAATATAAAGATTAAACTTGAAGTGTAGGTACTTGCCTGATGTTTGAATATAAACTACTGCTCTGTTACTCAGGAAATTTCCAGAAACGTCTCCGGATGCTGGAACAAACATTACCATCATGCTCAGAAGATATCAATCAGCTAGAAACGCCTGTCCTTGAGTCCAATTTGGACGCAGGGACAAAAATGACCATTTCGGGTCAAAACGGGGTCCGCATGTGGGTCCGCTTTGCACCGAAAAATGTGTCAGGGTCAAACGTCTCTAAATTCGCCAAACGTAGTGTTAACAGATCAGGAACGATGATACGAACCCAATGGAACTTTCAGAATTGGATTCCGATGAGCCGATCACAAAATTGCCCGTCGAGTGGGGCCTGTGGGGCCCACGACATGCGATTTCGTCAACGTTCTCGGAATCGAACCAAACTTGGGTCACAGGACCAGCGTATTTCTACGAGTCCGATGGCGCAAGTTTCGTTTCAATCCGACGAGTGTACACAAAGTTAGGGCACGATTCAAAAAAGGCGGATACGGGGCGGTGTCTGCGGATACGCGTTGATCCCGGTGTGCACCCACCCCCGAATCGACTTCTGCGAAATCCCATACGTCCGTATCGACGATGCGCACGTATCTGTGAAGACCGCACGCTACCAAGTCGTCCCGTTTGGCAGAGCGTACCCAGTTCCGGGGTGAAGCAGGGCGTTGTTTTTCCTGTTTTGGATCGCGGTTCTCGATCGCCACAGGACGCGATGCCCCGAGCGGGTTGCACGGGCACCGAGGGGGCCATGCAGGCTACGCAACGCAACTGATGGAATCAGAAATAGGTAAACGAGCAGGGAGATACACGTACCTGAACAGGGCTTGAAAAATAGCGTTTCTCGTGTCCGTGTCGTGTCCGACACGAGAGAGAGAACTATGGTTAGGGTTTGGGGCTGCCGGAGGCGGAGCTGGGGTGCTGAAGCCGGAGACGGGCCGGAGGAGCGGCGCGGGTGGCGCGCCGGAGCGGGCGGGGGACGGCAGAGCCGGCCGGAGGCGTTGCGGCGAGGCGAGGGCTCGGGGTCGGCCTAGTTTCCTTGCGGGCGGGGAGAAGGAGGAGGCGGAGAGGGGGCTGCGGCGAGTTGGTGGCGGTGCTGGCGAAGGCGGGCACGGCGTGGCGGCGCTGGGCGGAGTGGTGGCGGCGGGATGGTGCGATAGGGTGAGGGGCGGTGACCGGAGGCCGAGCGGGGGTTAATTTATAGGGGAGGAGGAGAGGCGAGGGGCCGAGGGAGGCGGGGGTCGTGGCCGGGGTGCGGGCGAGGTGGCCGGGCGGAGCACCACGTGGCCGGACGCGGTGGCTCCGGCGGGAGACGCGGGGGGGGGGGAGCGGTTCAGGCGGGGAAGAGGGGAGAAAAGGGAATGGGTCACGGGCGGCGGGTCGGGTTCAGGTGGACACGACCCGACCCGTTAAGGCGGGCGGGCTGGGCCGGTTTGGGCCGAGGGTTGGGCAGGACTGGGCTGGGCTAGGGTAGGTTTTATTTAAATAAATAGTTAAATAATTAAATAATTAAATAAATAAATGTTTTTAGGTGATTAAAATTAGGTCCGGGGCCCAATAAATTCCTAGAAAATTACCCTAAGTCCAGTTTTTTATTTTACACCCAAAAATATTATTTTCATAATATTTTAATATTATTTATTATCAATTAAAAAGTATTCAATAATTAAAACCCTGAGTTTAATTACAGAAAATTCCCAAAAAATTCTAGAAAATTGTGAAAAAAACCAAATTTAAAAATTCTTGAAAAATCAGGGGGTTTACAGATAGTGCAATAACCCTACTGCCCTTTGTTGCTCTGCTTCACTTGCTAACATATCATGCATCGGGATACGAAACGTGCTATCTCTTTTTTCATCCCGGTCCTCCAGAAGTTTTCTTTAATGTTTTGATACATTTTCTTTCCACCCGGATGAATGGTATATTGGTAGCTGTGTGCTTTGGTTATGATTGCTTGTCGTATGTTCCCATTCGGCATATAAAGACAATTTCCAAATCTCAATGTTCTGTTACTGTGAATGGTCAACTCCTTCCTAAGTCCAGACTCGCATTCTACTCATAACTTCTGGATTCGTGAATCTTCTGCCTAAGCCATCTTGATTCTGTCGACCAAGGTAGACTGTATCTGCAATTTGGCCAAAATTGCTTTATCTTATGGAAGCACTATCTCGATTCCCAATTCCTGAAGATCTTCTAGAATGTGCTTCTGAGTAGTAAATATGAACACTCGACCTCTTCTGCTAAGAGCATCGGCTACCATATTTTTCTTGCCAGGGTGATACTAGATCTCCACATCGTAATCCTTCAACAATTCTAGCCATCTCCACTGCCTCATATTCAAGTCCTTTTAGGTGAACACGTACTGTAAACTCTTATAATAGATAAATATCTGCACCTGATTACCGTACAACTAATGCCTCCATAACTTATGAGCAAATAATACTGCTGCCAAATTCTTTTCGTGATCTCGAAGCTGCCACAATGTGTATGTTATCACTCTCCCATGCTGCATCATAACACATCCAAGACCCTTCCCTGATGCATCATAATATACAGTGAATCCTCCTGATCCCACTGGAAGTGATAGGATCGATGCCGAGATCAACCTCCTCTTTATTTCTTCAAAAGATTCCTATTAATGAAGTATGATTGAATGACACTGTATATATGCTAGTATAAGAAGATAGGATTACCTAGATTATAGAGTTTTGGAGGTCCACACCCCAATTGGTCGACCATATATATTAGAAGCATAAAAAATATGGATCCATGCGTCCAATAACGATAAGCCCCAAAAGTAAAGTTCAGAAGACATCGGGCCGCATAGTCACCATATGGCACAGAAAGGCGACATACATGCGGCCGAATCAGCCGAAGCAGCTTTGGCCATAGATGGATCTGATATGGCATCCTAGCAACAAGATTGGATCTGATACTGAATCCTGACAAAGTGGATTTTTTGAATACTTTAAAAGACGTAAACACACTAAAAGATAGAAGTCTCACTTTAGTACAGAACTTTACTCTGTATTGGTGTGCAGCATCGTGTGTACAGCACAACAAGGATCCCATGCATCCCAGACTCCATACATTTTATGCGTCTCTGTCCCATGTATCCTAGACTCCATGCTTTCTACGTATCTCTGGCCCCATGCATCCCAGACTCCATGCGTTCCATGCATCTTTGGTCCCATGCATCCCAGACTCCATATGTTCTATGCGTCTCTAGCCCCATGCGATCCAGAATCTATGCATCTCATGCGTCCCCGGCTCCATGCATTCCTGGCCCCATGTGTCCCCGGCTATATACATTCCATACGTCTCTGGTCCAATGCGTCACAGGCTTCATGCGTCCCATGTATCTCTGGCACGTGTATTTTAGACTACATGAAGACCAAATCTTACTATTACAATATGAGTGATTCACTCCAACCAAGCGTGGATTATGTGTTAAGAAGAACAGGTTACGCCCACAAAGGACGAGAACTAACCAGATCTTTAGCAACAAAAAATCCTAACAAGTGCCCACGTGATAGCCTGGCTTGCTCATGGTTCAAGCTGTACCCTGTTAAGGGGGCACATGTGGCACCCTCTAGCATCCATGCGGCCCAAAATATGCGTACCTAAGGATGATAATATATACCCGGGTGTCCTGCCCAAACGAGGACGGATACGCAGGGGTCATCAACACAAAGAGAGAGAGAGAGCATACAAAGACACACAAAGACATATCGTAAGCTTCTTCACCCTATATTGGATCATCAATGGAGTAAAGGAGCCGCCACAATGCTCTTTGTCCATCGTCACACCCAAGATAAAAATATTGTACTTAGACAATTTTGTTTAGGATTCTTTGTACTCTTTTTTTGTTCCTTAAATACAAAGTTTGCAAGAACTCATTTAATGATGAACAATATGGTGACTCCACCGTGGAACTCTTTTATCTCTGATGAGAAAGTTGTGACACAATCTGATATAGCGAAGCTCAAATTAACTCAAAGATGATGGTGGTCCACTTTGACCTGCAGGCTTTAGAGGAGATACTCTCGTAGGGTAGCACTAGTCCTTTGTCAAGGCTAGCAAAGCCCAAGAAGACCCGCATGATGTGGGTAGCAAAGGCCACTGTATCTCACCCAGCTGTGGATCATGCGCTCCCCGTCTCTTTCTCTACCGCAGGAAACTGACATCATGCGTCCACTGCTTATGCGGTAACCCCTTCCAACAAGTATGGTACTCAGCACCAGAAGGCCCGCAGGACGTGGGTAGCAAAGGCCGCTGTGCCACACCCAACTACGGAGCATCCATGCCCTATCTCTCTCTCTGATACTAAAGATGCACAACCTGCGTCCACTCAGGCTGTACCCGCTTATGCGTCCTCTTTGCTTAAAAAAGAGAATGCTCAGTACCCGAATTCTGACAGAGAAAAATAATACAATATTAAGAGTTTTAGGTTTGATGCACAGCCCATGCGCCGCAATGAAGGATGTAGAGAAAAAAGCAGTATGAGGCTTCCATCTTAGTCGTATGCGTCTCTAACACCCCCAGAAGCTCTGTCTTTGACATAATCTCATTCGGTCATGCTTTCGTGTACTGCTTTATAGAAAATCAAAACATAGACTCTTCGTACTACGCGCCCACACGTGCTAAGTCGAAGAAGTCTAGGGTAGTGCCAGCTCGTCAAGCTCAAGCAATTGTCCATTTGGCTGATCGTTAGCAGGCACCACTAACCATTATGCGGGCCACTGATTTAAAATTATATAAGACTGCCCCGTGCGTCCAGCCTGCAGCGACAAATGGGCAGGGTCCATCTTAAAAGTCTTCCACTGATGATCTAGAAAAAGTTCTTTTACAAACCCTAGATCAGGGAGCAAAAGTAACTCCTACACACCCATATGCTCGGTCAATCCGGGCTCATAATAAGGGTATAAAGGTGGATCTGCCCTCGCCTTACTTGTGCGACATGATCAATCATAAGCGAAAGACGAGGGAGACAACCACGGCACGTAGAGTATCCTTCCCAGGATATTACTGCGCCAAATTATCAATAATTGCTGCTTCAACAAAGTGGCAGTACACACAAATAGGCAATCGATATTCCAACGACTGTATCTTAAGGCACCTGGCCAGCAATAACATGGAAATTAGGGGCAAACACTAGAGGAGAAGAACTTCCATTCGCCTCATGTTGCTCTACTCAGAAGCACCCTTCCACCATGCGAGGAAGTAAGCCCCGCACCTCCATTCCATCACTCTCAACCAGCGCATTGAGAAGATGACTACCAGGAGGACCAGCAATAGGACCTGCGGAAGGTATTTTCTAAGGTATCCGCTCGAAGAAAATGCTATCAACCGTTGGGGATAGTTCTTCCTCAGAACCCCTAGGGGTTGCACAATCTGGGGGTGGTGATCCCCCGGACTATACAATAATCCAGCATTCTGACAAGGCGGTGATTCCCATAGAACAAACTCTGATGTCCCTGGGGGTTGCCACCCTCATCAAGATGATGTAGCCTCCTATGATGGGGATAGTATTCCCATCGAATCGGATGAGGAGGTGACACTACCTGATGACTACTCTCGACAAAAATCTGAGACAGAAAGTACAGTATCTACTACCCCATCCATCTCTCCCCACGTGAGGACTATTGTCACACCCCAGAACAAGAATACTAGAAAGAAGGACAAACAAGGTTAGCTACGAATACTTAGAGCACTCTAGTACTCCATATATACGGTGAAGCTGTTAGACATGAGGTATCCCTACTACAAACCAACATTCAAGCCTAGGTCAAACAAACCCTATTGTCTCAATCATAGAAATAGCATAAATAATTACAAGATGTAAGGTCAGCTGAAATATAATAGTCAAATGATCATGATGCTAGTAAATACAGAATTAATAAACTAGCCAGAATATGTGTCAAACATTATTAGCCCTAGGATATGTCAATCATGCTAATGCCCGTAGGCTAACTAATCAAACCAAAACATGTGCTAAACATATGCTCAGTGGCTAAATGCCTATAAAATAGAGTGTACATCAGGGTGGAGAAGCAAGAAAACTCACTCAATCGGTGTGGTGCTCCTGGTGGCCACCATCCTCAGAAAAGTACGAAAGATCCTTCGGTACTGTCACTGGATCTGGCCATACAAAACCAGTGGGGTCAAACCTCCAAATAACAAGTACCACAAAGGAAGCCAATCTAAGAACTTAAACCAACAACACAAGTAATACAAATACTGGAAAGTAAAAACTAAATATAAAAGATCTCAGGATAATAAATACTGTAAAACCTGCAATGGGACATATCTGGATCTGATAATCAATAAGAAAATAACAAGTACTGAAAGTAAAAGTGATCATGTGAAACCTACACTATCCATCAACCATCAATCATGATAAATAATATAAGTACGGCTTGATACCTTTTACTAACTAGGGTTATCACATTCCTTAAATTACTAACTTTATAATAAAATGCGATGCTAGAGTTTCTTCTGATCGCATGCCCCTGCAGTCCGTTCGGGATATCCGTGCATACAACCAACTAGATACTCCTCAAGATACTCCATAATATAAACAACTGGATACTCCTCAAGATAACAATATGAATAACCGTGACTGCATGGAATCTAGTAAAATCTTTGGCCATATACTAAGTGAATCTCAAGTTATTTAACCCCTAGCAGTTTCTGGTATGAATCCGGGTATGGCATTCCAAGTTTAATATACATTGCACATAAGGACTCATGTATGCCAGGACAATAATCAAGCCACGTGAAACAAAGTGAAGCCAGGTAAAGTCAAGTGAAGCCATGTTAATCCAGGTGAAGCCAAGTAAAACCATATACAACCATGTGAAGCCATGTCCAACCAGATGAAACCATATGAAACCGAGTCAAGCCATGTCCGATGAAGCCATTTAAAGTCATGCCAAATCAAGTCCAGCAATCCTGTCATCACGTGTAACCGGGCAAAGCCGGGTAAAATTGAGTAAAGCCAAGTCAAGTCAAGTCATCTGAAGCCATATAAGTTCATGTCCAAAATATGGTCAAGTCATCGCGTGTCTGAACAAAAGACAGAAGTTTCAACATAAAAACATTAATAACCAAGGATTCCTAAAAAAGTGCATAATCGGTATACCGTCGGTACAGTCCAGTACACCGTCAGTATACTGTTCCAGAGATAGGAAAAACACAGTAAGTTCTGGATTCCAACAAAACGATATACCGAATACCGTCGGTATACTGTAGTATAACGTCGGTATGCCATTCCATGTAGGCAAAAAGTTACGAAAAAATAAAGTTTCACAAATCGGTATACCGTCGGCACAACCCAGTACACCGTCGGTATGCCAGCCAGGATAAATATCTAACAATGTCGGCAAGATCGGTATACCGTCGGCACAACCCAGTACACCGTCAGTTTGCCGATAGGGTTCACATAAAAATATCTAAAATCAAGTTGGTTAAAATCGGTATACTGTCGGTAAACTGTAGTATACCGTCGGTATGCTAGTTTTCAAGAATAAACATGGTTAAATCAAGTCTTATTTTTGGGATCCAAATCAAATCCTAAAAATTACCAGAACCAAGTCTAACAGAAAGTTAAGTCTAGGGTAAGTCTCCTATCACAATATGGACTAAATCTCACGATCATAACTCCGGTACCATTTTTGTTACCAAGTTATCAAAAAGGGACGGAACGAGATTTTATTAGAAATTAAAATTGAGAAGGTCACTAGTCTAGAAATCACGATATGCACAACTATAAAAAAACAAGTTTATGCTAAAAAGTAATAAACAAGCTCCAGGAAAGTAAAATGACTGAAAGTAAAAAAAATTCATGAAATCGGCAAGATGTACTTGCCTAACCCGAGCTCCCAGCCTAAATCTTCTATTCCACAACAACGAAGGGGTTTAAAAACCATACTCCAGGTCTCAAGATCACGCTTCCAAACTTGAGAGAAAATAAAGAAGAGAGGAGATAGAAAGAGAAAGAAGAAAATAAAATATCTCGAGTACTATTTATAGAGAAAATACCTCAAAAAAATCTCAAAAGTGAAACAAATATATGTCCGACAGTATACCATCTGTATACCGATTAAGTAGTAAATTTTTAATTTTGGTGATCCAATAAAATGCAATAACTAGCACAAAAATATGTATCCATATAAAATACGAATACTATGAGAAAAGTCTCAAAACTATATATATGGCAGAAGACGATCATGATGGCCCCAGCGACCGGCAATGCCTCGACGCTTTTGAGGCCATGATGCAGACGGTGAGTTCATCAATGCAAGCCCTGACTCAGACAATGCTGGAAATTAAAGCAAATATAGCTTCCCAACCAGCAAGGACTTCTAGACATGCAAGCTTGGAACCTGGGACCAATGCGAACATTGACGCAACCGCTTCGCCTATAGGTGGTAATCAACTTCTACCTTGCTCATCTGCCCCTTCCGCCGAAGGTGAAGCCAGAGAAGCAATGAGGGAGGTCCAAAAACTCTGAGCTCGCCTAAATTTCATGGGCAGCCGGGACTCTCTGCGCGAGCTCGGGATACGACAACCAGGCCCCCGCGAATGGAGGGATGTGTCATACCCGCCCAAGTAAAAGTTCTTTAATTTAAACCCATTCAACGGAAAGATATCCCCCCGTCAAAGTATGAGTTATTTTTAGAATATTACAGGGTACCTACCTCACAGTGACGAACTCCTCACTAAGCCCTTTTTGGGGGTATTGTTCCGGGAAACATTCGACTAGTTTTACAGCTAAGAAAATAATTGTATCTCGTCGTTTGACAACCTCAAGAGTCTTTTTTTTTAAATTCTATGACAAAGGAAGCGACATGACGATGTCCTCCCTGATGGATATTACCCAAGGGGAAAGGGAACTCGCCCAAAATTATATCGAGCATTTTTAACAAATAGTGCTGAGGTTGACCCCAGGCAATCCTGAGTTGACACTGATAGACACGTAGCGCAGAAACGTACTTCCAGCAGTCAGCCTCTGAATGGGAGACGGTTAGTTTAAAGACTGGACAAAGTCATCATAAGCGCTATCAACGCTGAAAAGAAGTTCAAGGATGCCTGACTCTGGGGAATACAGATCCCTATCGCCGATGATAGGGGAAAATATCCCAATAACAATAACAGCGACAATAACAGCTGCGAAGGAAAAGGAAAGCAGGCCTTAGTAGCCAACTTAACCTAGAAGCCCTAGCAAAAGCCAGCTGAGGTTCCAAATCCCAAGGAGACTTACTCATCCAAAGATGACGACGTCATGTCTATCTTCAACATGTTGATGAAGGGTGGTAAGCTTCGGCTCCCCGACGTCAAACTCCCTGTTGAGACAACCGAGGTAAATAATACAAAGTATTGTCATTATTATCGTTATGCCCATCATGTGATGCGGGACAACTACACGTTGAAGCGGTACATCCAGCTTCTACTCGATACTAAGGCCCTCACCTTGGATATCGATGAAAAAATCGTTGCCCTAACATGGTATCGCTCTAGTTCGTCAACTTCCCGGTGAAAGAAGGCCAGGACGGGGTAATCCCAATTCCCCGGACAATAATGGAGGTCTTCAATCTTCCACCAGCTTGTGACCAAATGGTCGGACTGATACCTCTCACCATGTCACATGGGGAGGTCATGTGGGTTCTCTCCGATATTTCTCTAGAAATGATGTAGTAGACAAAACCTTCAGCCACTGAGTCTAAGGGAAAAAAAGGTAAGTTATGCTATACAATCTCTCTCCTATCTGAGGAAGCTATAGCAGAAACAACAAGATTAGGCCTGGCATACCAGCAAGATATGACATCCCTGACGATGGTGCACTTCCAATAGTCGCACCCACAATATCTAATCCAGGTCCATCCCAACCTCTAGCAACGAATAAGTCCAACCAGAAAGATAATCGCTTTGACAAACCGCTAAAAAAAGATACAACCCAAGGGCTAGAGAAGTCCTACAACTTTGACATCTTGGCCCAGCTCTCTAACACTCTAGCGAAGTTGTCTCTATTCAAGCCTCTTCAACTCTCCAAAGACACTCGGGATTCTCTAAGCGTGGTATTACAAACCGTCGACACCTACCTAGCACAGGTCAAGCCGCCAGTTGAGGAACCCGTCGCATGCCCCCACTACAATAATGTGATAAAGGCGATACCCAATATTACATTCTTACAACAGGATATGCTGCTAAGAATAACTAGCATGATCGTCTCTTGTATTACACAGGGTACATTAGTGCCATCATGGTGGATATGATGCACATAGATCCCGGTTCATCAATCAGCATCATCCCATAGAGTCTGCTTCAGACCTTGGGCATTCTGATGTATCACCTGGAAGACACCAATACTACCATCAATGGCTTTAACGTTGGAAGGAGCTACCCTTTGGGCAATATTCGCCTAAGATGCCAGATCAATGACTTAAAAATAGAGGTCACTTGCTATATCATTTACGTAGATGTATCTTATAATGTCTTGCTCGGACTCCCATGAATACATGAATATATGATCGTGCTGTCGACCCTACACTAGTACCTGAAGTACGTCGACGAGCACGACAAGGTCAAAATAGAGTTTGCTGATGTCGATCCGTTCAAAGGGATCAAAGCCTATTACTCTGATTTGATCCTTTACAAACAGGTCTAATAAGAAAGAGGTGGCAATAACGTTAATGACGAGGCAAAGGCTGGGACAACACCAAAAGAGCCCTTGAGAGTCCGTTTAAAGGTACACTCTTCTGACACAGCCTCTCCCTCATCGTAAAACTATACAGGAAGGTACTCGAATCTCTGGTCGTCCACCTTCGTAGGATAAATCACCCTCCAAAAAATACTCCGTCGCCATCTTCCATGTCCGAACCTTCGGTCGTTCACCTTAACAGGCCGAGTCGACCTCCGAAAGATGCTCCGCTGCCTCCTAAAATATCCGAGCGGGTAGTAAAGCTGCGACGAAAACCTCCAAAGTCGTCGCTCGTACTAGATGTAGATCTCAGGAAGGACGAGATAGAGGAGTACGTAGTTGCTCACACAAACGTTCCTTCTTTAGATGATGTAATTCATGGAGAAAAGATACCTTATTTTGTGAATAAAGGGCTATCTTTGAACTACTTTGAAGTTACACACATAAGCACATTGTATTCCATGGAGCACGGTCTAAGCCTACACCTTCAGACACAGGTGACTACTACCTAAGCAGTAAACCAGATCCTCCCAAGCTAAGATTCCTACTTTACGGTTCCAACGAGGAGAAGGGAGACAAATCCATCATCTTAGGTAGGATTGAATGCCCCTGGTCCTTTATCCCATAGGAACAAGAGCCTGAACCCAAAGGTCAAGCCAAACACCATATCCAGAAGATGAGTTATGATCTTAGAGCATCTGAGGTCTGAATTACGATAAAGGTCGACGACTGCCCTTGTGCCTCACCGCTCCGGTAGCCAAATTTGAGGATTGCTACCATAAGATAAAGCATAGCTTAAGGTACGTTATGCCTCCTATAACTCCCGAAGGATCGGATTAAGAAGATGAGTTACACTCTCTCTTTTCAGAGTCTTCCTCTTGGAACTTTGATATCAGTATTGGGGAGATGCTCAAGCAAACATTGTCTGCCAACATGGTGGTAGCTGACCCTGAGAAAGACGACGAGGATCCACCAGGACTTTTTGAAGTAGAACCATGGGCCTAACGCCTAGACGTACAATAGGAGATGCGGTTAGAACAACGAGAGCCTTCTACCGATGACGAAGTCGTACAAGTCAATATGGTCGACGAATCCTCCCCTAAACCTTCATTAGCAATAGTTTGACTGATAAGGATTGAGAATTCCTGCTATAGCTCGTCAGAGAATACATTAATGTCTTTGTCTGAAGCTACGAAGACATACCGAGATTGGACCCCCAAATCGTGGTCTACAAGCTCAATATATGGTCGAACGCTATGCCTGTCAAGCAGCAGCAACGGCGGTTTCGTACGAACATTATGAACGTCGTCAAAGTTAAAGTCAATTAACTGACAGCTAGTGGCTTCATCCGTGAAGAATAACATCCAGATTGGGTAGCCAATATTGTCTCTGTCTTAAAAAAAATTAAAAAGATCTGGATCTGCATCGACTTCCGTAATCTAAACATGACCTGCCCTAAGGATGAATTTCCCATTTCAATCATGGATATAATGATCGACAATATCGGTGGCTTCGAGCCATGTCCTTCATGGACGGGTTCTCAGTTTACAACCAAATCAAGATGTCTCATGACAATAAGAAGCATACATTATTTTGAACGCCGATTGGAGTATACTACTACACAGTCATGCCTTTCGGTTTGAATAAAGTAGGCTCTACATACTAGCGGGCTATGAGCACCATCTTTCGTGAACATCTATGCAAGAGGTTAAATATTACGTTGATGACATCACCATCAAGAGTTACTCAAAAATGATCACCTTAGGGACTTGAAGATTGTGTTCGACCTCATGCGTAAGCACCAGCTCAAGATGAACCCTATTAAATCTTTTCTAAGAGTATCCAGCGACAAATTCCTGGGTTTTATCCTAACTTCGAAGGGTATTCACGTACACCCTGATAAGACTAAAGTGATCCCTAAAATGCGCCCACTGAACAACCTCAGAGAACTTTGTGGCCTTCAAGGAAGACTGGCCTATATCAGGAGGTTCATATGAAATCTCTCTGGACGTTGTCAGTCATTCATGCAACTCATGAAGAAGGGAGTCTCCTTTGTCTGGAACGAAGAATGCTAGTGCACCTTCGACGATATCAAGGAATACCTCATGAGCCCTCCAGTATTGATAGCCCCAGTTATGGAAAAGCCCTTCTTGCTCTATGTAAGAGAAATGGATCACTCTCTTGGCGCTCTGCTAGCCTAGAAGAGTGACGTAGGTCATGAAAGGATCATCTAATAACTCGGCAGGATGATGGTCGGTGTGGAGCACAGATTCAACCCCGTCGAGAAAGAGTGCCTCACTCTAGTCTATGCTATTCAGAAGACCCGACACTATGTGGGAGGGCAAATGATCCATGCGATCTCTAGGGTCAACCTCTCTGGGTCCTCATGACCAAACCTGGGGTGCTCAACTCCTGCCTTACTACGTGGGCAATACTGATATCACCATACGATATGACATTTGTTCTACAAAATGCGGTCAACGGCCAAGCATTAGCTGACTTCCTGGCCATCCATCCTGTGCTAGAAACTTCAAAACTCTACGACAAGATCCCCGACAAAGGCACAGACTCCAACACCGTGATGAACGCAAAAGCCGTTTGGCGAATGTTCTTCAATGGTGCTTCAAGAACAGGGCCAAAAGGCGATATTGTCGCTGGAGTCAGGATAGTGTTGATCTCTCCATATGATCTGGTTATCAACCACATCTACTCCCTTACTAAGCCATGCTCCAACAATGTGGTAGAGTACAATACTCTTATCATTGGACTCCAACTTGCTAAACAAGTCAGAGTTGACTACATGGAAGCCTACGGTGATTCCAAACTAATAATCAATCAAGTTCGAGGCGAGTATGAAGTTCGGAACGAGGACTTGATTCCCTACCACCAAGTCGCGTTTGGATTAATCACCACCTTTCAGGGATTCTTCATAGAGCACATCCCTCGGCTATAAAATATTAAGGCCGATGCCCTGGCCGGCCTCACAGCCTCTCTAGCTGTTCCGGTCAATACTCATAAACTGATCACCGTAATCGGTCGAGAGCTGGTCTGTCCGAAAAACAACCTCTATCAGTGCCTGAGCTACTCAATAGAGATGAGCTCTGACTCACAAGACTAGAGACTTTTATTTATCGACTACGCAGTCTATGGAATTCTTTTCAACATCCCAAAGGAAGCCACTTCAATCAGAAGACGTTCCCTTCGGTTCTATTATAATACGGCTACCAAAATGATGTATTGCCGCTCCTATGACGGTCTTCTGCTATAATGCCTATCGAATAAAGAAGCGAAGCAAGCTCTCTGTGATGCTCACGATGGGGTTTGCGGTTTCCATCAGCTAGGGCCCAAGCTACATGACCACCTCCTAAGAATGGTTTACAATTGGCCGACAAAGGTAGAAGACATCATTGATATGCAAGGAAGTGCCAAGCATGCCAAATCCATGCTGACTTCATCCACCAACCCTAGGACTTTCTATACCCGACCTTGTCATCCTGGCCATAAGAAGCCTGGGGCATGGATATCATAGGGCCGATCAATCCTTCTTCAGCTAAGGGATATCGGTTCATCTTGCATATCACCGACAACTTTTCCAAGTAGGTGGAAGCCGTATCACTGGCTGAAGTCAAGACATCAAATATGATCAGCTTCCTCAAGCATCACATCATATACCACTGTCGCTTGCCAAAAAGGATCATCTATGACAAAGGTCCATAATTTATAAGTTATATTTTAATCGATTTTATGATAATAACCGAATTTAGAATGTAGCCTTGACTGCCTATAACCCAACTACAAATGATCTGGCAGAAGTCTTCAATAAGAACATTATAAAGCTTCTCAAAAAGTTTGTGTCATCCAACAAATGCGACTGGAATGAGAAGCTGGATGAATGTCTCTGGCATACTGTACAACGGTCCAGACAGCTACTGGCAATACGTCTTTTTCTCTGGTGTACCGGAGCAAATCGATCCTTTCGCTCGAGATCCAAATTTTTTACTCCGAGTATCTCTCTCCAACCAATTAACCATCGACAACAATTATCGTCGACGGCTACAAGAGTTAGAAGAACTCGATGTGAAAGGTCTCTTAGCTCAATAACGCATCGAGCTATATCAAGTGCGTATCTCGGGAGCCTTCAACAAATGGGTGAAGAAGAGGACCTACTAAGTGGGTGATCTCGTCCTAACAATAAGGAGGCCGATGGTTATGACCCACAACAAGGCCGGCAAATGCTAACCCAAATAGAATCGGTATTCCCAAATGATGCCTACCGGCTCACGAAATCCAATAGCGACTTGCTCATGATGCCTATGAACGAAAAGTTCCTAAAAAAGTACTATGTCTAAGCTAAACTTGTACTCCCCTTATCCCAACTGGGCAATCTAGATGTACAGTCTTTACACTCTTGGTTATTCATTCCCAACAAGTACCTATGTACAACATTTCTCTTCCTTTACAACTTTCCATAAAAGCCATTATCTGTATCCAAGAGTCCTGGATATGCAACAGATGATGGATCCTCAAAGTTTCCCCAGCAGAGCAGTCCTCGGGTCTACCGGCACACTCTTATTTGGACCACCCAAAAACCACTCTCGTTAGAATTTAGTAACCCCAGCAGAGCAATCCTCAGGTCTACCTTCATTCTTGGATAGACCACTCCAAACAAATTACTTCTCAATGAGTTTCTCGAATATTGTTTTACGTCCATATTACCTCTGAACTATCGTCCTAACATTCCTTCACGACTGAGTTTGCCATGTCCCTATTACCTCTGAGCAAACCTTTCAGGTCTTGGCTATCGATCATTACGTCCATATTACATCTGATATCGGTTGTCATCTGCACTTATCACTCGTACTTACCAAGGTACGCCAGCGGTGTTAAGTCCATAAAATTTGCCACGTCCTTATCACCTCTGGTAGGGCTTATTCCAAATCAATTACTTGCACTCATGTGTGCAAGAAGTAATGGGTCCATAAAATCTATTATGTTCGTCTTACCTCTGCTAGGGATTCATCTCAAACTTATTACTTACACTCTCATGCGCAAGAAATAATAGGTCCACCAAAAATCCCCCCGCGGGATATGCTCAATAAAAGAAAATAGTTCACGTCAATATCACCTCGAAACTATGAGTTGCCCATGTTCTTCATCAAAAGAAAACAACCACGTCCATATTATATTTGTCTTGTTTCCTTTTTTCTTCCACCAAAAATATCAAGATTATGCCTAACCTCTTGGTATGACTATCGATAGGCTCACGTCTATATTACCTCTGAGCTATCATTCTCACCTTCTTCCAAGTAGGGTTTGCTATGTCCTTCGTACCTCTGAGCAAACCTTTCGGGTTTGGCTATCGATCATCAAGTCCACAGTACCTCTGATGTCGATCACCGTTTAAACTTATCACATGTACTTAAATTTAAGTGCGCCAATGGTATTAAGTCCACCAAACTTGCCATGTCCATATCACCTCTAGTAGGGCATATTTCAAACTTATTACTTGCACTCTCGTGCGCAAGAAGAATAAGTCCACCAAATACCCCCCAGTGGGATATTTTTAAAGGATACGATATTGTACTATATCCACATAACCTCTAGTACAAATCCCAAAAAATCTACTCAAGGATTGAGCCAAATCCTGTATTAAATGGAGATTTGACAGCCTGAAAGCACTCATCTATCCAGCCCAACATCCATGCAGCCCAAGTACTCTCTGTCCATGCTTCTTATTCAAAGTATTTCAAACTTGTCAGATTAAAAACATTGAAAGGGGTCTTATAGAAGCATAAAAAATATGGATCTATGCATCCAACAATCATGCGCCCCAAAGTAAAGCTCAGAAGAGATCGAGCTACAGAGTCACCATGCGGCCCAGAAAGATGAAAGCTATGTGGCCCAATCAGCCGAAGCAACTTTGGTGGCAGATGACATGGCATCCTAGCAACTGGATTGTCTCTGACACAAAATTCTAACAAAGAAGATTTTTTGAATCCCTCAAAAGACGTAAACATACTAAACGACATAAGTCTCACGTAAACACAGAACTTCACTCTCGATGGGTGTGCATCACCACGTGTACAGCATAACAAGGAACCCATGCATCTAAGACTCCATCCGTTCCATGCAACTCTAGCCCCATGCGTCCCAGACTCCATACGTTCCATGCATCTCTGGCCCCATGTGTCCTAGATTACATGTGTTTATGCGTCTCTTGCCCCATGCGTCCCAGGCTTTATGCGTTCCATGCGTCTATGGCTCCATGCGTTCCTGGCTTTATACGTTCCAAGCGTCTCTGTCCCCATGCGTCATAGACTCCATGCGTCCCATGCGTCTCTGGCCTATTATGTTTTAGACTCTATAAAGACTAAACATGTTGTTACAATATGAGTAATTCTCTCCAATGAAGTGCAGACCATTTGTCAAGCAAACCAGGTCACGCCCATAGAGAACGAAAACCACCCAGATCTTCAGTAATAGAAAATCCCAATAACTGCCCATGTGATAGCGTGGCATGCTCACTGTTACAACTGTACCCTATTAAAGGGGCATACATGGCACCCTCTAGCATCTATGCGGTCCAACATATCTACGCCCAAGCATGACTATATATATTCGGGTGGCTTGCCCAAATGATAATGGACACGCAGGGGTCGTCAACACAGATAAAGAGCATATAAAGATGAGCAAAGAGAGAACATAAGCTTCTTCACCCTGCATCGGATCGTTAACGGAGTAAAGGAGCCACCATAGCACTTTTTGTCCATCGTCACACCACAGATCAAAATATTATACTTAGACAATTCTGTTTAGGATTCTTTGTACTCTTTTTTTGTTCCTTAAATACAAAGTTTGCAAGAACTCATTTAATGGCGAACAAAGACTTAGACAAGAAGTTTGTATGGCAACTGTAGAGGTATAAACACCTGATAAGTCTTAGATGAACTTGAACTATTTTTACTTTCATTCATTATAATCTCACGTACTTATATTTTTGGACCATCTTGACTTATGCTGCTATTATCGCCTAGTTTTGCAAGCGTATTCTTTTATCGAGCTTGTTAACACTAATATGTTGTCTAATTAGAATTAGTGTATTATAGTATGATCAACCTTAACTTGGTTTAATTTTTATATGCCTATTTTACGTGGATTGAGATATAGTTAACTTAGCTTATTAGATGACTATACTTACCCTCTAATCAAGTCCGAACATAACGTATTGGTTACATACCGTACTGGTATGAGCCTGCAAATAGGAATAGATAAAAATAGTATCTAAATCCATAACCGCCTTGATAACTCCCTTTTGATTTCTTTTATCGCTTTTAAACTCGTATTTGTATTCGATCGCATCTTCCTTGAACTCCTTATTATTGTTTTTTGCCTTCCCCTTTTGAAAAGATAAATGTTCATGCTTGACGGAAGTTTGACATATGGATTGTACTAGATATATATACCCTATTATGATACAAAATATTTAGAGTATAGATCAATGTAAAATTGTATATGTATGGTGGTTTAGCAGTTCTAATGATATGTTGATATTTTAACTACATGGCATATCCGCAAAACTAGTAGGTGACACTAGTAGAAATGGTAGTATTCTTTTTCCTATCAATACCTTGCTCTCCTGGGTCACACATGTCCTCTGCTGTATCCTTCATATCCTCGGTTCCATGTGCAAGTTCTTCTTGTATAAATTTTATTTATACCATATTACCATACTTAAAGGAAGACCAAACTGACCCTTAGAATTTAATGCATGATTTATATTTTTTCTTCCCAAGTTTGAGGTTCGATAATTTGTACTTGAACCTTCTTTGCCATATTGCCTTTTTTTTTTGGAATCGTGCTTTAGCTTTAATTTCGAGGATGAAAGTTTGTAAGTTTGGTAGAATATAAACCGCCTAATTTTTAATTTAAATTTTATTTTTAATTGTTGAATTTTCTTAGATTATTTTTTTGGATAAATTTGAAAATAAATTCCTTTATTTCATTACTTATATAAATATAAATTTAAAATTATTTCACATAACAAATTTTCTATTTTAAATGTATTATAAAATTTTCTAGAATTTAATTTATGTGCAAATATATATTTTTGTATTTTTATATATTCTTAGAGGGTTATTAATTAAAAAGAATTACAAAGAAAAATAAATAGAAAATAATTAAAAGAAATGAAAAAGATAAGAAAAGAAAGGATAGAAAAAGAAAAGAAAAAAGAGAAAAAAAAGCCAAATACCTACCCCACCCGAACCGCATACAGCCCACCCTTCCGAATTTGCGACCCTCTGCCCCCCTCTTCCTGTATATATAATCATCTAAATCCTAACCCTATCCCTAACTTTTTCTCTCCTCCACCTTCCCTGTACCTCTGTGACCTCGCCACCGCCACAACACCAACACCGACCGTCTGCGACACCCCCTTAAACCGCAATAGTCACTCGGCAACCACGTCTTCATGGTATAATAACTCTCTCACCTCACATCCTTTTCTAGAAAGGTTTCTTCGTACATGCTCACAATATAACCCTCTAGGAATCCTTTCAAGTAGAATAATATTTGGAGCCCTGGATTGATCGAAAAGTCTACAAAAAGTTGACAGAAAAATAGTTCGAAATCGTTCAAAAAAATTAGTCCAAGTACCCTTATTTATGGCCAGTTTTCTTCCAATCAATAAACTATTTTAGAAATTTGCTTGAATAAACTTTTTGACCATATAACCAGGAATATTTTTATACTTAGTTTTAATTAGTTTACTTTATTTTTCAAATTATTATGTTTCCAAAATGACTAAAAACCATATTTTCAGAAACTAAAAACTTCCGATATGAAGTACATTATGTCAAACTGGACCACTTCATCGTATAAAAATTATACTTAAAGGTACGTATGGTATATCCGAACATGTGGGCTTTCATGAAAGTTAATTTGGATGTGTGTGCACGCCATAATCAACTCGTATCCGTCGAAAATCTTCGTATCGGCCACTTTTGAAACGTCTCTATTAGTTTAAGTACGTTCTTGGGATTGCCGTAAAACTAGCACCATTGGACTCACAATATTTGACTTATCCTATGACCCAAGTTTCGTCCGATTTTCAGTCAGTTGACAGAACACCATTTCGTGGGGCACATAATTCGACTTATTGAGTAATTTTGTGATTGGCTCATCGGAATCCAAAACTGGATATATTATTGAGTTTGTCTCATCGTTTAGAATTTGTTTTACCTATAATTTATCCTATTTACAGACCTTTACCTTTGGCACATTTTTTGGCACGAAGTGGCCCATATATGGATCTTGGTTTAACCTAAAAAATGATCATTTTGTCCTGTGTCCAAATTGGACAAAATTATAGTATTTTTTTGACTATTTTGCTTATTTAGGAAATATTGGTAATGTCTATGTTAGCATCCAGAGATGTTTGTTCAACTTTTATATTTTCTGGTTCGTTGTACTTGTTGTCTTGCGTCGTCTCAGCACCAAATAACCACCAGGCAAGTATAACTTGCTATGATTACTTTTTATTTACATTCACTGTTGTATGTTTTATTTATGTTACTTATTTTCTTATTTTTCTATGTTATTAAAATGCGCATCCAAGAAGACTTGGGGGCAATGACGGTATGCTTCATTTATTTGTCTTTTATTTTACTATGCATGTCAACCTAGAGTTAAGAGATCACCCATAATTTTGAGGCATAATTATAATTTATTTGGCTATGAAACATGTCCTACATGAGTTGTGAGTCATATGTTGATCACGGACTTGTGTGTTGACTGATCATTATTATGTATGAGACGTGCGATACGAAATAACTACTAATAAAGATATCCTAGAGGACTTGGCAGTTATTTAAGGTATTGTGTCATGGATATGACATAGATAAGAGCTTGGGATGGGGAGGACAATGAGTAGGCATATGGGCTACTTTACACCTTTTTTTTTTGTAACCTGCAAGCTCCGTCGGAGATGCGTGGTAAGATGACCCTATGTTATGGCGGCCGATGACGATCGATGAGACGTTACACCTTGAGGTCACTGATTCTCCGAAATAATCATGTCAATCCCATTTTTGGTTATGCAAGAAAGTTATTCTCAAAATTGTATTTCACATAGAATGGTTAGGAGACATTTTAGGATGTTTATTTTCAGTATATTGTGGCATATTTTTACTGTATCTTGTTACGTTCTTCTGAGGACCTGTATCCAAATTCTTTCCCTAGGTATAGACGATCATGACTATTCGTAGAAGCACGGACCAGGACTTGCTACTCTATTCTCTTTCATTGAGCACTTTTCCTTTGAGATTATTTGGTTTATAGTTGATAGACTTTTTGGGTTGTTACTCTCTTTAGTCTATTTATTTTAAATAGTCAGATTCTATTTTTATTCTAGTTTGGTAGTAGATTTGTCTCCACCCAAATAATTCTTTTTATCAAGCATTTTATACTTAATTCAGTTATATAGTTGATTAGTTATTCATTTATATTTGATTTTGTAGATGAGATTTAGTTATGCCATGTTACTTGTGACATATATCTTTACCACTAATGAATTGTTATTCATATATAGCGTATGTATGTGCTAAGGTTTTCATATATTGGAGTTACCATATATATACAGCTTGCATGTTTACTTATTCTTAGTCCTACGTATTTTGGGACTGGCGCATAATAGTTTGGACCAGTCGAACCAGCTCACCACTACTGTTATCGCGTCTACGAAAGATATAAAATCTTTACTTTAATAGACCTCTCCCTCATTAATAGATGATTGTATTGACACACTCTTCACCTGCCTTGCAGTAGTGTGCTCAGTATTGAGGAGTTAGCTCCAGGCATTGATCAAGGTAAGGTTTCACAAGTGATGGGACCACCACCTCCCATTTATGGTATTGAAATGGCTACCATAATGACATCCTCACTCCCCTTTCAAGGGAGAGAATTAGCCTCAGTAGTTGTGACCCCTAGTTCGGATGAGTTTATTGAAACTGTAGTCGATATCCTGACCCACGCTTTCTACAGGACAATAAAATACACTCTAAAATTAGTATTTGAAAAAGATCCTGCTTTTAGCAAAATGAAGGATATGGTTCTTCCTCATATTAATACCATCAGAAAATGTAAGTATGATTAGCATGCGCAGGCATTGGAGCATATTCTAGATGGGCTTGAGCAGCCTATTAATGAGTACTTGCAACTTCATAAAGGAAATCTTGCTTCACTCGTTGAGGTAGAGTATGAATTAATAACTGTTCAATTCATGGTGCAGAAGATCGACTTTGAAGAGAAGAGTAACATGTATAAGGAACACAATGATCAACTAATGGAGGAATTGAATGCCACTAGCTCTTTTGTCATTCAACATCACTCTACCAAAGATTTTATTTCTCCCGAGATAGCTCAGCTCGAAGCCTTGATCAGGAAATCTAAAAAAAAAATGGTGCTGCAAGACAAGCATCACAAGAATTCAAAACAGTACCACTTGATGAATAATCTGCTTGCTATTCTCAAGCAAGCGAAGGCATCCATTGATCAGGCCTGGCCAGAATCGTCGAGACCTACACCTCTTTGACCAAATATAAGGAGGAAGAGGCCCAGAGGGCCGAAGCTAGACAGAAGGCTGAATTTAAGAAGGATCAGCAACTTTCTCTGCTAAGGGAAAGAATTGATGATCTCTAGGCCCCTCTTCAATAACCTGAAGGATTGTTTTGTGTTTTTTTAGTAATGGCTACTACTACTTGTTAGCCAGTTTTCTCTCGTATCAAATAAAATTCCTCTTTTTTGTCACAAGTTCTCTGTCACATGAAAAATATGACTTATAAATTTCATATATATATATATATATATATATATATATATATATATATATATATATATATATATATATATATATATATATGCACTTACTATCCATTATGTACTTAGAACCAAGTATGGATAATAAGTTAAGACAACTGACATATCAGAGACAGTAGAAAGTTGGTAGATAGAACGTTTGCTCAGAGGTAGTATGGGTATGACAAACTTTCAGATTAATATTTCACTAGGGATATCTGATAAGATGTGATATGGACGTGGCAGATTATAACTCCCTAGGAACTCAACTTTTTTTCGTAAAATAATACATAAGTAATGTGGATATGATTATTTTTTTAATAGCGAATTTACTCTACTAGAGAGAGTGAAGAGGGATAGTTCAGAGGTATTATGGACTTGAACTATTGATAGAAATATTTTTTCCTAACTAAGGAAGAAATATTCGAGAGTATCTATAATCCAACTGGGGAACAGAAATAAGACATCTTTAGAGAGACTAGACTCTAAGAATATGATTATTTGATTGAGGATACTTTTGAGTGATCTTAACAAAAATGATCCATCAGATCTGATTATTATTCCACTGAGAAATTTTGAAGGATTTATTATCTGTTGCGTATTCAAGACTCTTAAATACAGATAATAGCTTGAGGTGATGAAGAGTTTCATTGACTCTCTTGGGAAAAGTTATTTGCAATAACAATCTCTAACCACATTGTGAAAGAGAAATTTTTGGTGGATCTATTATCCATAACGTATCCAAGACCCTTGAATATGGATAATAGATTTTACAATATACTATAGGGAGTAAATATCATAGCATACATATACATTATTGGGGATAATATAAATAAAAATATAAACATTGTACATTTAAGGTGCTCTGGTGGGGATAGTGAAATACAAGTCTAACTTAGACATAATACTTCTTGAGGAATTTGCCATTGATCGACATTATCAGCAAATCTTTGTTAGGCCTTTGCTAGAATGTACGGACCATTAGAACACACTGATTCTATTACAAAAGTGCATTTCCATTTAGATTGGAACTTTTCTTTATATTGGTGCATCATAATCATTGGTCTTCTAACAGATAAACAAGCTCATCGACTTAAAATATTATTTCATTCACTTTTATGTTGAAGGCTTTGGAGATATGTGCTTGGTATAGCTCAATATGTTGTTGAGCATGCAAACACTTCTTATCCAATGCTTCTAATTCTTACAATTGTAAGCAATCATCGTTCTCGGTAGTTAGTTCATTAGACAGAGCTATCCTGAGACAAGGGATTTGGATCCTGAGAGGAAGAACTGCTTGACACCTGTAAACCAAAGAGTATGCCGTATTATCGGTTGGAGTCTATATCGTTGTCCGATAAGCCCATAAGCATTCGCCAAGCTTCTCATACCAATCATGTTTGTTAGAAGAAACAAATTTCTTGAGGAGCTAGAGTATATTCTTATTGAAGGCTTCTGCTAAACTATTGGCCGCAGGGTTGTATGCCGTAGAGGCTACTTTATGGATTCGATTCTTGTGATAGAACTGATAGAATTCCTAGCTGGCAAATTATGGTTCATTGTCATGAATTATCCTTCGGGGAATACTGAATGGTAAATTACGTTATGTTTGACGAAACTAATCATATTAGGTGTTTTTACTTCAATGAGTGGTATTGCTTCAGCCTATTTTGAGAAGTAATCTGTCATTGCTAAGATAAAACGATGTTCTCTAGATGAAGGCGGACTGATAAGACCTATGATATCCATTCCCCAAACTTCTAGTGGCCAAGATGCAGTAGTAGAGTGTAGGAACTATGAATGTTGGTGTATAAAATCAGCCAAAATTTGATACGTCCTATATCTTCGAGCATAATCTATGGCATCTGCTACCAAAGTGGGCCAATAATAACCCATTCTTCTGAGTCTATCTTGCAGTTTGGGGCCTGGTTGATATGCACCATAAGTGCAATCATGAGCTTCACGAAGTGCTTCTTTTGCTTCATCGTTTGATAGGCATCGCAACATAAGTACATCATATGAAAGTTGATATAACATCTTGGATGTTTCATCATAATAGAACTAGAGGGAGCATCTCTTATTGTAGGTAGCTTCATTGGGATCATCTGGAAGAATTCTATAGGTAGCATAATCTATGAAAGGAATCTCCAATCTTAAGAGTTGAGGGTCGTTTCTGCTCCATGACTATGTTGAATTTGTAGATTTTTCTTGGCGCGAAATAATTCTCAACCAATCACTATGATAGAATGTTATCTTTTAAGTGGAATAGCCAATAAAGCTGCCAAGCCGGCCAGAGCATCTGCTTCAATGTTCTGTTTGAGACGTGCTTGATAAAGAATCCTGAGAAAGCTGAAGACAACTCTATTGTAGCATGATAATAGGGGATGAGGTCTTCATGATGAACTTCGTACTCCCCTCAAACATGATTAACTATCAGCTTTAGAGTCACCATAGGCTTCTAAATATTCTACCTCTAGTTGTTTTGCTAATTGGAGGCAAATGAGCAAAGCATTGTACTCTGCCACATTGTGGCAGCAAGGTTCCCTGAGAGAATATGCATGGTATTTCAGCAATTTAACGGGTGAAACGAGGACTAATCCCTACACCAGTGATGATATTGCTCTTGGGCCCTATTCTTGATGCATCGTCAAAGAACATATGCCAAGTATCCTCTTCGATTGCCATGTTAGACTCCAATACTTTGTTTTAAATATCTTCATACAATTTTAAAGTTTAGAGAACCGGATGAGCTGCTAGAAAGTCGGCCAGACCTTGGCCTTTTACTTACTTTTGTGGGACAAATACCATGTCATAAGGAGATAACAATATTGCCCAAGTAGCCAAGCGAGATTTTAGTGTACTGGGTTTACTTATCAGCACCCGAAGAGGGTTCACCCTAGATATGTCATAGATCAGTTAACCAGTCACAAAGTGACATATTTTTTGGATGGCGAATACCAAGGCAAAAAATTATTTCTCTACAGGGTTATACATGTGCTCACTGAGATAGTAAATAGCCTATTCCTGGCCTTCATCACTTTTCTATGCAAGCAGAGCTCCCGAGGAGTGATCCATTGTTTGAATATGCAGCAAGAAGGGTTTCCCCATAATTAGGGCTACCAAAATTGGAGGATTTTTTTAGGTATTATTTGATATCAAATGCTCACTGGCATGCTTGATTCCAAACAAACATTACTCTTTTTTCATGAGTTGAGTGAATGGCTGGCATCGTCCTGAGAGATTTGATATGAACCTCCTGATATATGCCAATCGGCCTAGTAATCTGTGAAGTTCTTTGTGGTTATACGGAGGACGCATTTCAATGATAGCCTTGACTTTGTCAGGGTCAAGGTGAATACCTTTAGAGGTTATGATGAACCTGAGAAACTTATCATTGGAAACTCCTAAGAAGGACTTGGTTGAATTTATCTTGAGTTGGTGTTCACGCATCAATTTGAACACCGTTCTCAGATGTTGAAGTTGATCATCCTTGAGATGACTCTTGACTGCAATAATGTCTACACAATATTCTACCATTTTTTGTAAATTCTCGCAAAAAATTCTACTTATGGCCCGTTGGTAGGTTGCACCCGTATTTTTCAAGCCGAAGGGCATTACTGTATAGCAGTATACTCCCAATGGTAGTCATAACGAAGTATATTTTTCATCATCTAGGAACATCTTGATCTGATTGTATCTCGAGAATCCATCCATGAATGACATATATTCAAAGCCACAAGTATTGTCAATCATGACATTTGTAATCAGGAGAGAAAATTTGCCTTTCGGACAAGCCGAATTTAGATCTCGGTAATCTATGTAGACTTGAAACTTTTCATTCTCTTTCATGACTGGGTCCATATTGGCCACCCAGTCAGGATGTTGTTCTTATCGAAAAAAATGTACACTATTAGCTTTTTGACTTCTGCTTTGATCGCATCCATAACATCTAGGCAAAATTATCGTTGTTGCTGCTTCACGGGTTTAGCATTTGGCATAATATTGTGTTTATGTGTAGCTATCTGAGGATCTAAATTGGGCATATCCTCGTAACTCTAGGTGAAGACGTCAATTTACTATCGTATTAGCTATATAAGAGCTTGTTTATCTTCATCGGAAAGGCTTATGCTGTTGAAGATTGGCTTAGGAGAGGATTGATGTCCTACATCGATATGAATAATTTTATCCTCTGTAGGCAGTTCGTGCTGTATAAACCATACAAACCATAGTTCAAATTATGACTCCATCTGTTTTGCCCACGGATCATCTTCAAGGGTTCTGATAATTGATCATCTTCGTCAATTGAGTCAGCTGACACCTTCTTGACAGAAAATGCATGCTTGAATACTTCACCTAAGCTGCTGTCAGAATCCCAAAATGATGATTCAAAAGAGTGAGAAGGGATTTTCTCATCTGACCTTGGACTTCCAGGAGTTGTTGTAGGGTGAAATAACCTAAACTACTATGTGGTTTCAGGTTTGTCTTTTGGAGGGAAATGATGTATCGATAAACGTTGGTCTTTACAGTAGTTAAGACCTTTGTTGGACTACAAATCATAGCCCATCTTCTAGATGATATTTTTGGTAGATTGACTATAGCGATAGAGGTGCATTTTTCTCGTATCGTCTTCTGAGTCATCAGTATGCGAAGTCTTCTTGTCATTAGCCTTACCAAAGACTATTTGTTGGTCTCCATTCCTCCTTACTGGAACCACGAAGCAAGTACCATCACTGGAACGATATAACGTGCCTGTTTTGAAAGGTGGTGCCACTGGTATGGATAGGGGCTCATAAGCACACATAGTGTTCTCGACTGTTGTGTCAGTGACAGCTTTTGACGTGGCACTGTCAGCGTATGGAGATGGAGTGATGCCATCAGCGCATTGTGATATATATATATATATATATATATATATATATATATATATATATATATATTGAGAAAACCTAATTTAGGGCATACAAAAATTCTAAAATAGCCCAGCACTAATACTGGTCGTCCAGATTTGATCACTCAGACTTTATTAATGATGACTTGGACCTGAACCTGGACCATTTACCGACTGTCGCTGTTCCTAGACTTTTGTCCACCTCGAATCCGAGGTTGGACCCCACAGAACGTAACATGCAAAGGGACTTGGATGGTTGAAATTAGGCTAGTCGGACTAGTGATGTCTTGTCCCTAGCTCATACTAAACTAAGCGACGTACATTGTAAATCTATGCAGAGCTCCTCGCATGTTACCCGTGTAACATATGATGTAATTATCGACCTTGGAGCGACGAAAATATATCTCTCAGTGGTCAGTTGCTGATCAACAACGTACTAAGTCTGTCACTTAGATGTATAATATTTTAAAATTGTAGACACACACGCAGTGGCCGATCCATGTAGATCTTAGGGTGGTCTGGAGCCCACCCTAAATTAATTTTTCATTTTTTTCCATAAAGATTTCTTATTTTTGAATTTTTTTTGTAGGAGTTAGTCTATGTCCAGTCTACCCCAGTTTAGATTTCTGGATCCGTCCCTGCACACACACGAGCATCTTGTCTCAACTTGACAAAAAATCCATTAGGACATCTGTTGGGCTTCTTTGTATCTACACTAGCAATAGCTGCTTCTTCTTAAGCTCCTTGTGAAATCACTGTATTGTACAAGCAATTTGCAGAAAATCTGGTCAGGCCACCAGCCGAACTTGTTCACTTGTTTCCGAGCCGAACTTCCTATGTTCAAGCTCAGCCCCTTAGGAACATGTTCGAGCATGTCTCCCGTTTGATCTCGAGTCTGAGTCAAGTCTGAGCTAACTGTGTCAAGCTCTTCCTGAACAAATCAACCTACCAAGAAATCAATTTAGGAAATCCTGACGGGTCCCAGGCATATGTTGTGTTGTGGGGTACTGCCTTGCCCCTATTAGTTGTGATCGCATTCAGAAGACATGACATTCAAACAGATCGGAACATGGCTTGCAGTTCATCACTTCAGAGTTTGAACTTTTAAGAAAAAATTGCAGGTCCACTCGGACCAACTGCAATAATAACGAATATCCAATGCATAACATGGCCAGCAATGATGGGGGCCGAAAAGATGGATCCACTACATAATCGATACATGTTGTGTAGTAGGGTACTGTCTGTGTCAAAAAAAAATTTATTTAAAAATTTGTCATTAAATTTTTTTATTAAAATATTGTCCTCTACATAATAGATACATGATTGTACAAAATTTTACATTTTTAACAACATATATGACTCTAGATTTCTCTAGTCTTGATTGGATTCATGATTTATGTTGTTCTAGTATATTAGTAAGACTGTCAATTTTTTTAAAAATTTAGTTTATTGATAGAATTGTAAAATATTTTGACAATCTAGTATATTAGTAGGATTATCAAAATTTTTAATAGTTCATTATGTAGCGGACAGTAACTTACTAACAAAATTTTAATCATAAAATTATAAAAAAATAAAAAAATTGACATCTCCGAATAACTTTTCTAACGCCTTTAGTAATACTTCCAAAAGAATAGGGCTACAGTTAAGAGTTGGTCTTTACTATTTCCAAGAATTTTAATTTCATAGACTATCATAACCCAAAAACATTTAGACACGGAGGATTGCAACATGTCAACAATTTAGTGTTAATACACAACATATTGGTATTGTAAGACATGTAGCGGTCATCCGAAAACAGAATATACTTTTTCTTTTTTCTTTTTTTCTTTTTTTAGTAAAAACAGAATATACCTTTAGGACGCCATCAATGATATGTTAAATATAATTTCTTAATTCCATGTGTGATTAGGTGATCAACTTTTAAAAAATCAATGCTAAGAACACTATATTTTGTTGTTAAAGGCGTCACCATTTTTTGTATTCATGTGCATGGATAACCCAACAATAATTCTGGTCGTTCAAATTTGATCACATGAATATTGGATGCTGATTTTGAAAAATATAGAGCCTAGAAGAGAATTTTATTTTTGATAGTCTTTCTTGTTGTGTTTACAAATGAAGAAGTGCTCTGTTTATATATAACAAAAGCAGTAGTAAATAGATAAGTGGAGGAAACCAATTTGATAAGAGAAGATAAATAATCTACATGATAATGCAAACTATGAATTGTTGTTATTCTTCGTATCCATATCTGTTGAAGTGGTTTCGGATGTTATTTTGTTATCCCCCCTCAAACTGAACGGGCAAGTTCGCAAGGACAATTTGCTAAGGAGAGTGTGAATTCTGATAGATGAGAGTGCCTTGGTAAAGATATCAGCTGGTTGATCTTTGGTGCATATATAGCGAACAGATAGATGTTTGAGAAGGATGAGTTCCCGAATGAAATGATAGTCAATTTCAATATGCTCCGTACGTGCGAAAAAAACTGGATTCTTGGCGATGGCCAAAGCACTTAGATTGTCACAATGAAGAATGGGAGGAGCTAGCAATGTTATGTGTATATCCCACAGTAGACATGTGAGCCAACAGATTTTAGGTGTCGTGTATGACAAGCTTCGATATTCGGCCTCGGTGGAGCTTCTTGCGACTGTGTGTTATTTCTTTGTTAACCATGATATAGAATTTCAGCCAAGTTAAATGTAATAGCCAGTGGTTGATCGACGATCATAGGAGGATCCTACAAGTCGTGGTCAGCAAAAGCATTAAGGTGTACATGGCTACGTCGATAGACTAGGCCCATGGTAGCAGTGCCCTTAAGATATCTCAAGATTCTTTTAACAGCAACAAGATGAGGAGCTGGGCTCCTTCAAAAATTGACATACTTGATTGACTGAAAAGGAGATGTCCGGCCGGGTCCATGTAAGATATTGAAGACCATCAACAATTGAGCGATAAAGAAATTGATCAGAAAGAATATTCTCAAAGGTGTTGTCTAGCTTCAAACTTGTAAAAATAGGAGTAGAGGAAGGTTTGGCACCATCCATTTTTTGCCCGTCGAAGAAGATCAACAATATACTTGGATTGAGTAATGTACAAAGCATCATTGGTGCGATGGAGCTCGAGGCCAAGAAAATATTTTGCATTAGCCAAATCCTTGACCGAAAGAATTTTGTCGAGTGCAGTAATGATAGCTTGACAGATATTGGGGGAAAAGCTGGTAAAAAGTATGTTATCCACATAAATAAGAACAATTATCGTATCAGTAGAGGTCTTGTGAATGAACAATGATGATTAGAGAGGCATATAGTGAAGCCAAGTTCTAGGAGAGATTGACGGAGACATTCGTACCATACTCGGGGAGCCTATTTTAGACCATAGAGAGATTTGGAAAGCCGACAAACATGAGTTGGGTTAACAGTGTCGATGAAGCCTGCGGTTGATTCATATAAACTGGTTCGGTGAGATATCCATGTAGGAAAGCATTGTTGATATCAAGTTGTTTCATAGGCCATTTGAACTGGGTAGCAACAACAAAGACCAATCGAATGGTAGAGGAATTCAAAACCGGACTAAAAGTATCATCATACTTAATACAGGGTTGCTGAGTGAATCCCTTAGCGACTAGTCGAGCTTTGAAGTGATCGACGGTGCCATCGGCTTTCTGTTTAACTTGATATACCCATTTATAAATGATGATGTTCTGATTTGGTGGACGAGGAAACAATGTCCTAGTTTGAGCATCCATAAGGGCGAAAATTTCATTTTCCATTGCTTCACGCCATCGAGGATCCTTGTTAGCCTGTTTGACACAAGTAGGAGCAGGTGTAATAGTAATAGCAGTTAAAGACATAGAAAGAGGGTATAATATGGATTGGAGTTCTTTAGGCTTAAAAATATCGTCCTTGGCGCTGGTAGTCATGTGATGAGTGTTAAGGATGGAGGGGATAGGAGAAATAGTGGTGGTTGTAGTAGACGATCGTATTATGTGTGGTGGAGATGGACTATGGCTTATTGGTGTTATTGATGGTAGAGGAGGATCGGAGGATGGAATGGGAGCAGGTAGAGAAATGTTGGATGAAAGAGTTTGAGTGATGGACTGTGGTGATGTTGGAGGATGATTAGTAGAAGTGGACAGGCCAGTATCTGAGACAGACATGGGGTGACCTGATGAGGGAAGAGTTTGTAGTTTGTGGAGATATTGTCGTTTAATGGATAAAAAATTGGGACCATAGTTATAGAAGACGACGGGGAAGAGGATTGTGGGGATGGTTGATGATGTTGAGTAGAGGATTGGAGGAATGGAAATTGATTTTCATCAAACACAACATGACGGGTGGTATAAACGCGACCTATTTTGGGGTCATGGCAACGATAGCCTTTAAAGGAACTTCCACACCCATGGAAAACACATGGTATACTTCTAATTTGTAGCTTATGTTTGATATAAGGTCTTAACTAGGGAAAGCATAGACAACCAAAAATGCGAAGATGAGTGTAGTCAGGGTTTGTATTGTAGAGGATTTGATAGGGGGAGAATTGTTCAGTTTAGTGGAGGAAAAATGATTTATGAGGAAAGCGATGGTTAACACTGTATCGACCCAAAACATAGACAGAAAACCGGAGTCTCCATGTACGATTCTGGTCATTTCAAGGGGATGACGATGCTTTCTTTCAAATACGCCATTTTGCACAGGTGTGTAAGGAAAACTAAATTGATGGGTAATACCATGTGAGGATAGAATATGTTCAAACTATTTACTCATGAATTCCCCACCACCATCTAAACGGAGAACACAGACTTTTGAATCAAATAATAACTCAATTTTATTAAAAAATCATGAAATACCGAAGGAAAATCAGATTTATTGAATAAAGAAAAAAATCTATAGAAACCTGGACCAATCATCGATAAAACTACATAGTATTGGTAACCTAAATTAGAGACAACAAGAGAAGGACCCCGTACATCCGAGTGAAGTAGTTGAAGAAGAGGACGTGTGGACTTTATTGGTGACGGTGAGAATAAAAGTTTTGTATTCCGATCTAGTTGGCAATCAGAGAAAACATGAGGTGGTTGTGATTTCATTCTTGGAGTTGTGAATGGTGGAAGTTGATAGCAAAGTATTTGTAGAGCCGCTTATAATGGATGTCCAAGCCTACGGTGCCATAAAGAAACTGAGAAAGTAGCGATGGTGGAATAAGCCTGTGGAGGATGAGTGGTGGATGATGGATGGAGAGAAAGAGTGTAGAGACCATTGTTACTCAGGCCCTTGTAGAGAACCCATCCCGACAAATTTTCCTTGACCTATCCCAACGAATTTTCCTTGAAAAGAAAGCAATCAGCATCAAAATTTAGTGAGACCTTATTATCACGAGAAAATTATTGGAATGAGAGTAGATTGTGTTTTAATAAAGGAACATGTAAAATATATTTTAGAGTAAAAGAAGTGTCAGGTGTATGAACAGAAGATAAGCCAATAAATATGATTGGAAGTTTCATGCCATTACCGATATTAATTGCATCCATACCTGGGTAGTCTGATGTTAGTGATAATTTTTAGAAATCACCAGTGATGTGGTGAGTAGCGCCAGTATCCGTGATCCATTGATCCATCATGTCAGACAATTGAGCCATCCATTGCTGTTAGTCATTAGGGATGGTACCTCCCGCATAAGCGTAATTCATACGCTGGTAGTAGTTGATGGCAGTATGTCCATATTTAAGACAAATTTGATGAATGTCTCTGGAGGAGGGAGTGGAGGATGTGGAGTTTCTAGATCCACCATTGGATTGCGAAAAGAAATTTCTTCAGCAGGGTTGTGTCGACTTAGAGTTGAATGATCCCCTGTATTGGAAGTTAGGGATATAATTTTGCAACTTCCCTTTATAATTTGGGTTATTGTAGACCGGTTTGCCGGTGGACTTGGAAGAGGAACCAACATATAAGGCCTATGGAGAGGTGTTCGGCTGTATGACGGACCGCTGACGAACATTGACAATATCCTCTTCACCGAGGATAATAGAATGAAGAGCTTATCTAGTTATGGAGTTAGACTGAACCCTGATGGATGTGGCGAAGGCATTATATTTGATGGTAGTCCACGTAACATATGGTGAACTAGATCTTAATCAGTAACAGGTTAGCCATCATCGCAAAGTTGATATGTAATCTCTTGAATAGCTTAAAGATAGTCGGACACTCACCTTTCTCCTTTGGTGGTATTTTGTAACTGATCTTTGAGTTGTAGGGTTTGTGCACTGGAGACATTTTTAAATCTTTTCTCCAAAGTATTCCATGATGCCATGGCAGTTTTACAACCGACCACATACGGAAGCACAATATCGGAGAGGGTGGCGGTGATCCAGATCAATAGAGTTTGGTCTTGTTTGTGCCATTCTGCGTAATTTAGGTTAACGGTTGTTGATTACTTCTAGTTGTCATCAATAAAATGAGGTGGTCATTGGTTGGTGCCATCGACGAATCCCATGAGATCGTAGGCCGCGAGTATTAGAAGGAAGACTAATTTCCAGTGGAGATAGTTCTCCTTGTTTAGCTTGACGGGGACGAAGTTGGCGATATTGGTAATGGCTATATTGGCTACCATTTTTGTGGTGGAGAAGAATATGAATGAGGGTGGCAAGTCAAGGAAGTAGAGTCGTTTGTCTATTAGTGCTTTGATACCATAAAAATATAGAGTCTAGAAGAGAATTTTATTTTTGATAGTCTTTGTTTTTGTGTTTACAAATGAAGAAGTGCTTTGTTTATATAAAAAATGCACTAGTAAATAGATAAGTAGAGGAAACTGTCATGACTTTCACATGAATATTCGAGCACGAGTATGTGGGTATGCCCAGCCTACGCCGCAGCATCGGCGGTAGAACATTGTCTGGGTCAATTCTACTATATAAACATGTCAACAATATAAATATGGTACCTGTCAATCATCTCAACTCCAAATGGAGAAACAATATGGTATCTCACAAATATAACTATACTCAATCATAATGCAAACTAAGGAAGATAAAACACGAATGGAATAACGAAGAAAAGAATGAAGATATTATCCATAAGTCTGAAATGATATACATGCAATGAATCTCAATGAAGTCTAATATAAGTCCACCAAAATATAAACTAAACCTCCTCAGGCTCTGCAATTAAGTCCTCCTGATCTATAGGAGTATCCTCTAATGATATGCCCTCCTGTGGCCCGTAGAATGTAGGACACTGATCTATGAGCCAATCATCTGAAAAAATATATCCAGTCAGGATTGAAGCAAAGTAAATACCTCTAAAAGTAGTTTCAAGTACATAATCAAACATATAAAATAGATAATAAAAAAGAATACAAGATATCTAAACATCTGAATGAAACAAACTAGGGTGAGCAGGTAATGTACTTGAATAAAGAATAAGCAATATGAGTATCTGCAATATAAAGGAATAACTGAAATCTAACTAATATGCCTCAGAATACAAGTTTATTATGTGATCGGTTTAGGTTGAACACGAATACAATAAGATAACTCGATTACATGTGTGGATATAATCGACATGTACACGAATATACTGGGGCTTTGATCACATAATCAACTCCTACTCCCCCATCCCCAACTAATACAGATGGATCCAATCACGACACGTTACGAACACGAATATGGGCACACTGAACACGAGCAGTGTGTGTACACGAATAAGTACACTAAACACGAGCAGTATGTGAACTCAAAAGATAAATAATTAATACCCAGTTCATACTATAAAATAAATATGAAGGAGTACCCGCTGAACATGGTAGGGGATAACATCTCCTGACAGGATTCATATAGTACCAGTCCGTAAAACTACTGTGTCGAAATCAAGTATACAGTTCTACAATATGAGATATATATACTATTATGAAATAAAAACTAATAAAGAAATATACTCGCCTGAGATCCTGAGCAAGGTGTGTCTCTTGATGCCCAAGCTGGTGTCATATAGACCTATATATGGTATATTGCATCAATACAAGGTTCTAAAATAAAATAAGTTAAACGAGTTCAATTCTAGGTCATAAAGCCATTTTTAAGTCAAAACAGTCAAACTATGTCAACTCTAGGTCAAACTAGTCAAACTTGGTCAAACTAGCTATTTCTAGGTTGTATGAGTCTAACTCTAGGATATTAGGTTAATACACTATGAAACAAGGCCACACTAGCTAAGCTAAGATACTAAGATACACACAAAATACCGTATCATAGGATACGCAAGTTTTTTATATGAAAATACTAATTTATATATATACAAGACAATACATATAGTAACCTTAGCTAATTAATGCAAATTGGATACCTTGGCTTTGGAACCAAAGCGTATCTCACTACCTACACACCCATCTTGATACTCAAATCCAATACCTTGAGTATCGATCGATACCTTGATATTACCTTGGTATCACAAGGTAATTCAAATTCTAATATATAACTAACTACCCATACACTAACTATATGCTAACATAAACTAAACTATTAAAATACTACTAACTAACTAACATACTATACTTATCAATACTACCATACTAACTTACCATCAACTTATATACATATATACATATAGTTAATAGTCTAACTAGTAGGTATATCTATTAAACTATTTAGATAACATATATATATACAACTACGATACTATGCACTTAACTACTACACTATCATGAACTACTAACTAAACTTGAAAGAACTAACTAGACTATTAATAACTACTAGCTAACCTCTAAAAACTAACTAAACCTCTAACCCAAATAGCTGAACCATACCTTACTTTGCTGTGCCTGCGGGTTCTGCAGTTGGCTGCTGCAGCAATGCTGGCGAAGTTGCTGCTACTGTGCTATGTCTCGACTTGCTTATTGTATATGCTGGCTTTATGTTGAAGCTGATTGCGTTGCACAACCTGCTGTGTAGTTGGCTTCGTGCTAAACTGTGTAGTTTGCTGCCACTGCCCTCTTGTTGATGCACTACTGTAGTATATGTGCTGCAGCTGCTGCAATTTTTGCTATTCTCCAGTGCAGCTGTTGTTTGGCTCGAGGCTGCAGTGCACTTGGCTACTGCTCTTCTCTGTGGTTGCATTGCTTACTGCTCGTGCAGCCCCCACTGATGCACTGCTACTGCTGGGAATGCTCACTAAAACTGTGCTCTAGATGACCCTCTCACTCACTACTCATTCACTCACTACATATCCACACACACACACACACACACATATACATATACATATAGATATCAATATGTATATACACACTCATCTATACATATATAGATATATATATACAAATATACACATATAATTATATATATATATATATATATATATATATATATATATATATATATATATATATATATATACACACACACACACACACATACACACACACACACACACACACACACACACACACACACACATATATATATATATATATATATATATATATATATATATATATATATATATATATATATATATATATATATATATATATATTGTGTTGTTCATATGTATAGATGATGTATGTATATATATATATATACATCATCATCTATACATATGAACAACACAATATATATATATATATATATATATATATATATATATATATATATATATATATATAACAATGATAATTTAGCTATTACACAAGGCAAATAGAAACTAAAAATGCAATGAACAAACACGTAGAGTGCACCGTACCCGTATCACACTCATTCTATGATACGCTTGCTATAAAGCTCCACCACACAATCAAACGTATCCCAAAGGATACGAGCAAGTTTAGAATAATTATATGAACTAATACGAAGAATTAAATACTCAACTACGTGTCCGTGTCAAGATGTGACATGCACAAACTCCCTTATCGGAGAAAAATTCCCAAATCCACCCGTATCGCCAAATTATTGGGATAATGCCTACACGTATCCAATTGTGGATACGACACTAGTCGCACACATGCAAACATATGTCAATTTTGTATAATTGACCAATTGACAAACACAAGATGTGCCAATCTTGAAATTTTCCCAAAATTGACACAAAATAACACATAACTTTCTCCATAGGCCTCCTATAAACCTAATTCTATTTCCTATGGGTAGCCTTAGCATAAGGGGTGGTTCCTTATGGTTAAATTATAGATTTTGAACCTAATAAAAGAGGAAAAATAGAATTGTATCTATTGGAAGATTGATTCCTAATAAAAATCCCAAATTTAGTGAAAGTAGCCTCCAACTTGTAGATACTTACTCCTCCTTGTAGATCCTTGCTTTCTCTTATAGATCCTTACTCTACTAGTGTCCAATAAAGAATAAGGAAGGATTTGGAAAAAAATTTGAGTATGAATTAGTGTGGAAATGGAGAATTTGAAAAAGAAAAAATTCTAGATCTAGATTTGAATGTCAAAATGAGAAGAGATAGATTCTCGCTCCTCCCTATAGGTGGTCGGCCCTTGCCCCTCATGCAAGTTACTATGAATTTTCTAAAATATTCCATAGGGCCTCTCATAAAGAAATTAATTAAGGAGGAAAGGTTCTAGTCTAATTGGTTTTACTAATTAATTCATCCTCCTAATAAATTGGCCTATTATTGGGCTAAATCTAAACTAGAATTAAATGTTGGGTCCATGAATCTAAACTAACTAATTAGGTCCATTACACAAGTCCCAAATAAAATCTAACATCTAACAATAAATAAATAATACAATAAATAAAATTTATAATATACACAACATTTAATATAATAAATCCTAAAATACAAATGTCTATACCAAATTACCAAACTACTATTAGTTGAAAAAGTTAGGGTGATAATCCTACCCACCTTAGAAGTTTCGTCCTCAAAATTAAGGAAGAAACTAACTACCAAAAGCAATCAATACAAGCAAGAAAGAATTATACCTCATGACTCAAACAAATATGGATATCGTTCGCGCATCTCTCCTGGCGAGTAATGCCTCCACGCGACGCGCACCAAAAGACTTGTCTGGTTCCTCAGCACCTTCTCTCTCATATTCAGAATCTTAACTAGCTGCTCTGTATAGCTAAGAGTAGGGCCTACCTCGATCTCTGAGTGATCCAATACATGACTAGGATATGCCACAAATCGTCTTAGCTGCGATATATGAAACACGTTGTGCACTCTCTCCAATGAAGGTGGCATATCTAGTCTTTAGGCAACTGCACCATCCCTCACAAGAATACTGAAAGGTCCGATGAATCATGGACTAAGCTTTCTGTCTCCACCAAAACGAATCATGCCACGTGTCAAAGAAATCCTAAAAAAAACCAGACTCCAACCGAGCACGAAACACAACATTAGCACTCTAACAAAACAACAATCACAATCACAAGCAATGCAAAACAAAATCTATACCTCAAACTCCAATAGTCTCTGGTTGCTATCAGCCTAATGCCACTATCTATCATGCGCCACTCAAAGTCTATCCCTGATGATCTTCACCTTCTCAGCTGTATCCACTACCATCTCTGGTCCAAATAAAGCTCTATCACCAACATCATCCCATGATAATGGAGTGCGGCATCTCCATACATACAATGCCTCAAATGTTGACATCTCGATACTGGCTTGGTAGTCGTTGTTGTAAGAAAATTCTACCAAGTGAAGATGATCCTCCCAAGAACCTCCAAAATCTAAAACACAGGTGCGTAGCATGTCCTCGAGAGTCTGAATAGTCCTCTCCGACTGTACGTCTTTCTGAGGGTGATATGTGGTACTAAACTTGAGCTGAGTGCCCAAGCTAGCCAGTAAACTCCTCCAGAAGTGAGACGTGAAGCAACTATCCCGATCTAAGACTAAGCTCACAGGAATACCATACAATCTAGCTATCTGACACACATATATTTCCATGAGCTTCTCGTAGACGTACCCACTTTGAATGGCAGAAAGTGGACAGATTTGGTCAACCTGTCTATGATGATCCAAATCGTATCTTTACCTCATGGTGAACACGAAAGTCCTAAAACAAAATCCTTTGTCACATGCTACCATTTTTACTCTGGAATGGGTAAAGGTTTGAGCAATCCACCTGGCCTCTGTCTCTCCGCCTTTACCTGCTGTCAAACCTAACATCTGGATATGAAGCTAGCTACCTCCCGCTTCATACCATACTACGAAATATGCTCTTTCATGTCCCTATACATCTTGTTGGCACCTGGATGCATAGAGTACTGAGATCGATGCACCTCCTAAAGGATCTTCTCGCACAATATTCCACTCGGCACACACAATCTGGTACCGTGCCACAATGATCCATCATCCGCAATGCTTAAGTCCTCTACCAACCCTATCTAGACCTGTGCTCTGATGCTCCTCAGAGACTCATCCTCGAACTGTACGCCTATAATTTGGTCCATCAACTCTAATTGTACCTGAAGTCCCCACATATGTGCTGCAACTCCAGGAAATGATACCTCAATGCCCAAACTATCAAGATCGGCCAATAAATGTCTGTCCCTAGTCAAGTACATAGCCACTGGATACCTGCTCAAGGCATCCACGATAACTTTGGCCTTCCCTGGATGGTACTGCAAAGAAATATCAAAGTCCTTCATCAACTCCAACCATCGTTGCTGCCTCATGTTGAGCTCTTTTTGTGTAAATACATACTTCAAGCTCTTGTGATCTGTAAAGATCTTTACCCGCTCTCCATACAAGTAGTGCTTTTACAGTTTAAGAACAAAGATAACTGCTGCCAACTCTAAGTCATGGGTGTCACTACCACATTTCTAGAATAGGGGTTTTATTGTCTTTTACCATATTTAATTTAATATGTTAATATATTGCATGATGTATTTTATACATATTATATATAATGTTCATTAATGCATGGGTTAGTGGACTGGATCTAGAAACCCACTAGATGAACCCCTGACCAAAATATAGGATTATGAATTTAATTAGTATTTTTTGGGATTAATTATTTGGGGATTATATTTCACTACTGAGATTCTTTTATTCATTGTTGTACCTTACCGTTGCTTCGATATTTGGAGCGCTACACTACCTTTTACCTTCCAACAAATTTTACACCCTTGTTCTAGACGTGCCAGTCTTCCATTCTGACCTTTGTGTAACTCATAAATACCCTCTTTTGTGCTTCATTTTATCGCACAATATTTATTACAAACGTTTATTTTTAAATCTAAATAAACCCTACTTTGCATCTTTGTCCGTTCCAATCAAAATTGGAGACACAATCTCGACCCATTTTATGCAACCCAAATTATGACAATATTCTATTCTGAGTCTACAATGTCCATGATACTTGTGTCCCATAACCCTATGCACTTCCAATTATTTTAAGAACACCATTTACATTAATTTTAATTAAATTGGTGTAAGGACCCAACCTAACCCAAAACTAGACCCAACACTAACCCAAATACCCACTCATACCCTTAAGATTCATACTAAATACCACACACCTTTTTTACCCACTATATCACACCAAACATGGTATTTTTCTCATTCAATCCCAAATCCTACTGTTTGTGCAATTTTCCAACTGTTAGGGACTTTTATGCAAAAATACAATAAGGTGTCCACCTCCCATTGGACCCAAGCTATGAAGAAACACTCCCCCCTCTTTGACCGGTCATACATAAATTTATTTTCCTTTTTTTTGGAGCGTACAACACTCTAACCTTTCCCCATAGCCATCCTAAGCCCTCCATTCAAAACATGCACTATCCTAGACATCCATTTTCCTTTATGTAAAGAAACCATCACCATCCATAGGAGCACTAGCCATCCCAAATTCCAAGGTGATCATCACCCTATTTTCTCTCTCTTACATAAAAATTCTTCCTCCATTTTTTTATCACCATCATCAAACCTCAAACCGAAACCCTAAACGAAACCCTAACTCCCTATCAACTTCTTCTCCCCTTCTACCAACCCGCCGGAGCCCAACAGCCGGCTGCCACCCCGACTTCACCTCCTTCTTCGGTCAACCGCCACCTCTCCCCCATCACCGATCAGTCACCTTTCTCGGCCGTTGTCACTACCATATTTTCTAGGAAGGATATTTTAGTCATTTAGTAATTAATTAAATATTGTGCATGTTAAATATTTATTTATTGTATTACTTATTTATTGTTAGCATGTTAGATTTATTTTTGGATTTGTGTTTGTGGACCTAACTAGTTTAGTTTAGACTCATGGACCAACATTTAATTCTAGTTAGAATTGAGCCCAATAATTAGAAGCCCAATTATTAGGAGGATGATTAATTATGATAAATCCATTAGACTAGAAACTTCCCTCCTTAATTAATTCCTTCATGAGAGGCCCCAAGGGGTATTTTAGACTTTATATAGTAGCGTGAGGGAGGGGGCAAGTGAGGCCTATATAAATGGGATGAAAACTTTCTCTCTCTTTATTTTTTATTCCAAATCTAGATCTAGAATTTCTCTCAACCAAAATTTATCAAATCTCACCATTGGAGAGTAGTGGAGCAAGGATCTATAAGGAGAAAGCATGGATCTACAAAGAGGAGCAAGGATCTACAAGTTGAAGGCCAATTTTACCAATTTTGGAGGTTTTATTGGGAATCCATCTCTCAATAGGTATAATTCAGGTTTTTCTCTTAATTTAGGTTCTAAATCTGAGAATTAACCATAAAAAATCAACCCATATGCAAAGGCTACCCGTAGGATTTGGTTTGGTGTTCATTGGAGGCATATTGAGAAAGTTATGGTACTTTTTGTGTCAATTTTGGAAGAATTTCGAGATTGACACTTGTGTGTGTCAATTGGTCCTATTGATAAATTTGGCATGTGCTTGTGTGTTTGGGGCTAGTATCATATCCACAATTGGGTACGTGTAGGTCGTATCCCATTAATTTGGTGATACGTGTTGATTTGGGGGTTTTTCCTCCGACACGGGACTTTGTACATGTCATATTTTGACACGGACACGTAGATTTGTATTTGACTCTTTGTATTATTCATAAATAATATATGTGACTTGTTTGTGTCCTTCGTGGTACGTTTGGATGTGTTGGACTCGTGTTACATACGTATCATAGATCTAGTGGGATACAGTGTGATACTCTCCATGTGATTGTGCAAATTATATGTAGATCTATTCTTGTGTTCTTATTTCATGGAGAATGTAATTGTATATATATATAAGGTGGTGTATATATATTTATGTCATTTTGTATCTTAGATCTATGTATCTATGTATATATTATATGTGTATATATTGTATGTAATGTGTAAGGAATGATTATATGTATGTATGTATATATATATATATATATATATATATATATATATATATATATATATATATATGTTACTATGTGTATTATATACACAATCCTATGTGAGGGTTTATGTATAGTTATTAGTAGTAATTATGCATATGATATATATATATATATTATGGGTTATATATATATATTATTATATATATATGGTGTATATATATATCTATATGTATTAGTGACAGCGGGCAAGAGCGTCGCAACTGTAGCAGCAAATGCCAACACCAGCAGCAGCTCCAAGAGCAACAGCGACACCAAGCGTCGTTGAAAGGCAGCAACAGCAGGCAGAAACATCAACAGCAGGAGAAACAGCGACAGCAGTTGGCGACAGTTGCAGGAAACTGTTGTTGAAACAACAACAGTATCAACAGCGTATCAGGAGCTTTAGCGACAGCTTTGGCGACAGTTGCAGAAAACTGTCTCTAAAACAGCAGTGTATCAGCATCAACAACAGCCTTCAGCGACAGCAGGTAGGGTTTTAGCGACGGTTTGACAGTTTTTCTATCTTTTGATATATATATATATATATATATATATATATATATATGTATATGTATATGGTATTTATTTTATATATAAATATATTCCTTGTATGCTATAGTATTTATAGTATACTATGTGTATTATAATAAGTTTAGTGTGTATGTATATTACAGATAGTTAGTATAAACAAGTTTGGGGTATTACCTTGATATACCATGGTAAGAACCAAGGTAATTGGGGATACCCAAGCTATTGGGTTTGGGAATCAAGATTATGGGTTTATGTTACCAAGTTGGTTCAAAACCAAGGTACCTATTTGATGTTTGTCTTTGATATTTTATTTAATAATATTGTTTTGTCATTTGTATGTGATATTTTTCTTTTGGATTTACGTATCCGGAGATACGGTATCCTAGTATTTAAGATATGGGTTTTGTGACCTAGACTTTAGTATTTGAACCCAATATCTTTGTGTTAGACTTTTGCAACCTAGAAATAGGTAGTTGACAATAGTTGACCTTAAAATTGACTTGTTGACTTAGAAGTTGGCTAGTTTAACTTATTTTTTTTCCGGAACCTTGTATTGATGTTGTATTCCATATCTAGGTCTTTGAGGCACCGTATCAGACATCTGTGGGACTATTCATTGGACTTCAGGCGAGTATATTCTCTGATAGTTTCTCATTTATGATATCATTTATGTTCATTGTATCTAGTATAGATATCCATATTTTTTGATACGATGGTTACACGGATTGGTATATCCGGATCTCGTCATGCGATATTATTCCTTGTATATGGTGTATCTTGTGCAAGTCTTATTTTATTGGTTATCTTGTGCATGTAGAGACACTGATTCTAGAAAAGAGTCGCTATCTTCTTGGAGAATCCCGTGCCATAGCATACCATGGTTGGATCCACTATACCAGTCGGGGTTGGAGAGTATTTTAGTGTAGATATGTGATCATACCTTCCTGTGCAAGTATTATGCTCCTGTGAGTGTTGGTCATACACCGCACGTATGATAACCAGGCCATTATTCCTGTGCAAGTTCCCAAGCCGATCACATGTTAAAGCTAGTACTCACTCACTTAGTCATTAGTATTCTTGTTCATTGACATATTATTCATTATGGTATTTATTCCGGTATTTTTTTTCTCTTGTATCTATTGTGCATCTTGTATATTCATATCTATTTACAGTTACATAGTTTATATCATTGATTAGAACTGATGTTAGAGATGTACTTCGCTCCATTCCTGACTGAAAAATATTTTTCAGTGGATTCGAGAGATTGGTGTCCGACATACTATGGACTTCGACTTATAGATGGTGCAGACTTGGATCCACTAGTTCTGGAGTGATTGCCGAGAGGTTTATCCGGATCACTAGTTTTCATAGTTAGTTCCTTTAGCATTTTTGGTATCAGATTTATTTCCGGCTTATAGTTTGTGATTGGTTATTGTTTTATTGTTGATTATTATATTTTTGATGTATAGTTAGACTTCCTTCATATATTCTCGTGCTTTAGATTATGATTGAATTTTGTGTGAGCTATTATGGACAGACTTTATATTATTGTGAGATTATGGATAGTATAGTAGACCAAGAAAGCGTTCTACCATCGATTCTGCAGCGTAGGCTGGGTGTTGTTTTTGACTTGCATCCCTACATCGGGTGCGGGTCATTACATATTTTTATTGGTGGCCCATGTAGGTCAGGTTTCACAAGTTAAGCGATGTCATGGTAGTGCGACGACATGGTTGTACTACTGCGAGCCTGCGATAGGATATAGGATATAGGCTATAGGATATAAGATGTTAGGATGAGAGGATACTCAATCACAAATTTTTTGAGAGATTCCTTGGATGACCCTTGAGAATCTTATTATAATTTCTACTTTAAATATTTCTCTTATTTTTGTCCGCTCTCACTTGTTATTGAATTTGATTCTTGGTGATCGATTGTTGAATTTAATTCTTGGTGATTGGTTGATTTTAATTCTTGGTGTTCGTTATTGAGTTTGATTTCATATGGAGAGAAATTTTACGGACTAAGTTACGGTATCATCTGATGACATATGTTGATAAGAACAGAGGAAAGGGTAAAATGTCTGCTTTGGTTATGGAGCATAAAGTTTATCGGAGCCATATTAGCTGGCATGGCAAAAACGTAGGGACCTGACTTCGGATGTACATATCTTAGTTATAAATTTTAGAATTTTTTACAGCTATACTAGTTGGCACAGCGAGGATTCTTGACGACATGATTATAGAGTTGCATACCCTAGTTATGGAATCTATCGTTTATCGCAGCTATGCTTACTGGCGTGGCGAGGATTCTGAGTGTCATGATTTCGGACAGACGTGTATCATTATCAGATTGTATCTTAAAATAGTTCTTAAAGTATCATCTCAATACTTATTCATTTCTGTTATTTTAGGACTTTGTTCCATTGTTCCTTAAGCTTAGCAGTAGAGATACCTTCAGTTCTCTAGTCCAGTTCCTTATAGAGATTCATTCCATTAGAGTCTTTTCTTAGTAGGATAATTGGTGACTTATAATTAGGTTTTTATTTTGAGTATCAGTATTGACTGTTGAGAGTGTAACTTGTGAGTCTGTAAGTGGTTCTTGGTTAGGCATGTGAGCAATAGGCATAAATCTAGAGATAACCCATAGCATAGTACTTTGTAGCAATAGTTCTATGATAAGTGTCATTATAGATAGTATGGGTACTATAGGTAAAAGGGGGAGTAGAGAGTATCAGTAGTGGTCCCATGAGTTAGTATCAGAATCAGCATACCACTTCTGGATAGTCATGAATTCAGGTTATTGGGTGAGCCATGTAAACAATTAAGTATCAAGGAAATTATGTTGGAAATTAATGGAGCATGATATTCAATTTGGTGGTTGATACTTGGGTGTGTCAAGAGTAGAGAACTATATATGCATAAAGGATATTAGTCAGCATGCCATAGTAGAATGGTACCCATAAGTATATAGGAAAGTATGAGAGAATAATAATATATTATGCTAAAGTAGTAGGACTTGTGTTAAGGTATACTAGAGCATTGATGTGAGTAGATAGGAGTGCACCGCTATATGACTAGTGATGGGTATATCACCTGATATTGAGGCTAGTGATGGGTTGGAGGCAATAGGTAGAAGAGTGTCTAAAAATTGTGTGCAGGATGCACAGTGGGTGATAAGTGTCAGTGTGGAAGTTCGTGAGTATCAGAAAATGGAAGATGGAGTGTTAACATTATGTCATGGGTTGAGAAATATCAAGATTGGTCATGAAAGATATGTAGTGCATCACTAATTTTTATATCCGTCTGTAAGGTTTGAGGAGAGATACATATACATCAATAGAGATATGGAACCATATGTCTGCCTTTGAGAGTGAAGTAAAATATGTGTATTATAGAAGTTAATAATTAGTGCATTGGATGCAAGTGATCATGATTTCTAGTAAGTATGATAAGGTGATCTAATGATGAAGCTAGTGTCCTAGAATCTTAAGGACATATGTGTGTAGTTAGGAAGCTAGTGTTACTATATCAAGAGTTCTAGTGTTTCTATAGCAGGGATTAGTTGAGTAATGTGCTAGTAACAGTAAGTATTTGTGTAATGACATTGGATTGGTGTATCAGTTAATATGGATAGAAAAATATTTGGAAATAATAGTACAAGTGATCCAAGCAGTAGAGGAGTGAGACTATACATATATATAAAAGTAAGTAAGTATAGTACCTTGCTAAATTTGATTATAGAGAACGTATGTATCAGGGAATAGTACAAGGGGCATAAGAATACCAGTGAGATATCATGGTGTTGTAATGGCTAGAAGGTAATTGTGTATTTATTGTGATACTAATGTATAGATGAGAACCTTAGGATGATTAACAAAAGTCAGAGGATGAGTTGCACCTAGTATCAGATAGAAAGAGATACCCTAGTAACAAGAGACAGACTATCTCAAGTATTATGAAAGTTTAGGCAAGCTTTTTAAACTAATATAATGATATAGAGGAGAGACATGAGTAACTTGGTATGAGAATATCATCTAAAAATATATATGAGAGCTGGTGCCTTATGTAGACAGTAACTAGATTTAAGTAAGGCATCCTATTGGGAGTATCAATGTTGGACGAGGGTGTGCTAATAAAATATATGATTGAAAAAAGTATTTAAGTGTTCCTTACAAGAAAATGGTTGAAAAATTTTGGTGATTGAAATAGAACAAGGAGGTAGTATCTTAGCAGTATTTTGTATAGTATCCTAAGTAGCAACTGCCAGTGAGTTAAGCATGTCTATGACCTAGAATTAGAGTATATCACTAGTATTTGGTAACAATCAGTATTAAGAATATCTTGACAAGATTGATGATTAATAGTGCGTGATAGAATAGGCCACAGGTGTCATAACAGATTACCTCACCAGTAAAGGAAGATATCTCAGCAGGACAGAGACTGAATTTCATAATAGTTAGAGACTATATCCAAGTATATAGAATGATATGATCGTATGTTATAGGATATATACTATTTTAGACTGTGATTGATGGGGTTTGACCATAATAAGATATCTATGAATAGGATATGACTGACCCAAGAGAGAGGGGTGAGAGTTTTAATTTTGAGGACAAAATTCTTCTAAGGGGGGTAGACTTCTCACTACCATATTTTCTAGGAAGGATATTTTAGTCATTTAGTGATTAATTAAATATTATGCATGTTAAATATTTATTTATTGTATTATTTATTTATTGTTAGCATGTTAGATTTATTTTTGGACTTGTGTTACAGGACTTAACTAGTTTAGTTTAGACTCATGGACCAACATTTAATTCTAGTTAGAATTGAGCCCAATAATTAGAAGCCGAATTATTAGGAGGATAATTAATTATGCTAAATCCATTAGACTAGAAACTTCCTTCCTTAATTAATTCCTTCATGAGAGGCCCTAAGGGGTATTTTACACTTTATATAGTAGCTTGAGGGAGGGGGCAAGTGAGGCCTATATAAAGGGGATGAAAACTTTCTCTCTATTCATTTTTATTCTAAATCTAGATCTAGAATTTCTCTCAACCAAATTTTATCAAATATCTACCAAATTTCTACCCAATTTCTTTCCAAATCACTATTGGAGAGTAGTGGAACAGGGATCCACAAGGAGGAATGTAAACCCTCTTATCCAAAATTAGCCCTACTTGACATAGATAGTGAAATTAGGGCTAGTTAAAAACCAATCAAAATTTAGAACACAACATTTTTATTTAATTATGCACTATTAATATCACGTAGCGTACCTCACCATTGCTTCGATAATTGGGGCACCTCGCTAGCCACTGCTTCCCTATTGCTTTCACCACCTCATCCTAGACATGACCGCCCACCATTGTGACCTTGCGTAACTTATAATCATGCTTTCTTGTGCTACATTTTAGTCGCACAATATTCGTCACAGACGTTATTTCCTAATTCTAAATAAAATATGACTTTGTACCCTTGTGCGTTCCAATCAAAATTGGAGACACAATCTTGACCATTTTATGCAACCCGAATTTTATTAATATTCTATACTGTACCCTCTACGTCCCTGATACTTGTGTCCCACCTAATTTTATCTCCATGTACTACTACTTAAATCCAGAACATCGTGCGCATTCAATTTAATTAATTAAATTCAATTTTTGTCTTTGTGCAATTTTTCTAATTGTTGGGGACTTTTATGCAAAAACGTATTGAGGTGTCCCCACCATTGGATAATACATGAAGAAATCCAACTTCCCCCTTTATAGGAATTTTCCCAAAAAAATTTAGGACGTGCAACGCACACATCGTCCCCTCAATTAAACCTATCCTTGCGTTTTAAATAATGCAAATCCTAGCCCTCCAAACATCCTCATGAGAGCCCAAGGCCCAACCCCACGGAGGTGTTGACCAACCCCACTCCTAGGTCAAACAAAACCCTAGTTCACATGTATTTATATACAAATTTTCCTCCCCTTTTTCTATTGGAAACCCAAACCCCAAACATAACTAGCCGATTTCATCATCACCCTCACCTTCATACTCCCTCCGACCACCCTCGTCGGAGCAGCCTGCAACTTCCTGGGCTCACCATCGTCTGAGCAACCGAGCATCCCGCCGGAGGCAGTACAATACTGCCTCGATTCCCCCTCGACCGGAGCACACGACACCCGCCGCCGGTCTCCTAAGCGTCGACCACTCCTTCACCTGTCTCCCCTTCCTCGACTGTGCACCTCAGTCCCTCCGGTCACCTTCTCCGCCGACCTCCTTTCCCCTTCCTTCTCTGGTGAACCTCCATGACGATCCAGCCACCGTTCTCCTCCAACACAACTCCCCCACTCACTATCTCCACCCGCGCCGGAGCCGAACCGCCATTGCCTTCACCTTCTTCCACCTGTGCACCGCCGCACCCGGTCCGACTCCTCCATCGGAGCCCAGAACAGTCTCATCACCACCACCATTGTTACTCCGGCGAACTTTCTCCCCCCATAATACCTGCACCGACTCCCTGCATCATCCCCTCCTCCGTTGCTGCTCACAGCCGACTGGGACGACACCACCAGCATCGTGACCACCTCTCCTTCCCTCTTCCCGACCTCTTCCTCCCAGCACAGCCAGTCATCTCAACCACCATTGTTATCCCCCTCCCCTGGCCTAAAACTCCTTCTCCCCCTTCGACTGGCCGGACTTCCCTGGCCTGAGCTCCTCCCCCATGGCCGGACCCTTGGCCGGAGTTCAGACACGACCACCTACATTATCAAAACCACCATCAATACCACCATTACCACAAATATCATCTCCAACATAATCATCATCACCACCATTACAACCACCATCATCGTCACCAATACCTTAACCCTAATTGCCCTGATCGTCCTCCTCGTCATCGTCTTCATCGTCATCATCACCTCCATAGTCATCGTCGTTATCATCGTCATCACCATCGCCATCGACGCCGACATCGTCATTATCCCCATCATCCTGAGCATCAACATTATCATCTTCCCTATCATCTTCTCAGCATGGTTATCATCATCATCTCATCATTGTCGTCATCATTATTAGCATCATCGATATCATCATCACCCACATCCTCCCCATTATCACTATCATCCCAGCCACCACCTACAGCATCCTCCTCACCTCATCACCTAATCACCCTAGTCAGTATCACCCTTAACCATCACCCTTAGAAACCTCAATCCTTGTCATTACCCTCGTCATCATCGACATCATAGATCCGTCACCCTTGCCCGATAACCCGCAGCAGTCACCCTGATTCCCGTACATGTGAACGTTGACCCTGAAGATCTGTTGGATTTACCTGCGCGACTTCCGGAGCTGGTTATGGGTACTACACAGCTCTCTTGATAGGCAAGTATACCTTGCCTTGTTATACTGTTTAAATTCTGTATTATTATTTGCATGTTTATATTATATAACTGTGCGCGTTTGAGAGAGACTCGGGTACAGTCAACGGAGGCGTTGACGTTAGGACTTATGTCTGACCTAGTGTCTAGTAGACCCACCTAAAGTTGTGGAGTTATCGATATAGCTTCCTAGGCCTTGATACATTTCTTACACGTGTTGTGAGTTTCATGTAGGGCACGGACTTGCGTATATGGTTGGCCACCTGTACGTGTAGATCGTGCAACAGATAGGGTATAACTGCTAATAGTGATGCATGTTAGAAGACTTAGCAGTTATTAGTAGGTGGAGCATAGATTATCGTGATACGATAGCCCGATCCTTGTCCTTGTTTGGTTTTAAGGTTAGGCTATTGTTCTAGCGATAGAGTATGATCCAGAGTTACGACGCCCAACGTAGTAGCTACAGCGTATTATGGATACAATATGCATAGATCATTGGGCGGGGAGGACGACTTATAGGCGTATGGGACACCCCACTTCCTTTACACTGCTGCCACACTCGACGGAATGATATGGACGATATATACTATACTGTGACCACATTCTTCGGAGCGATATAGACGATATATACTACACTACTGCCACACTCTTCGGGTTGATATGGACGTTATATTATACAGATGCCATGCTCTTCGGAGATGGACGTTATTACTGAGCGCCCTCCTATGGGGGCATATGTGGCATATACTAGCCAGTTGTCATGATTGGTGAATTATGTCAACATATGTCTAGCCTACACTTTTCCATACTCTCAAAGTTGTCCTCAAGTTGCATTTTACTTAGATGGTTAGGTCACCTTTGAGTTTTTACAGTATCTACTTTATGGCATACTTTTATGTATCTTGTTATGTCCCTCTGAGAACCTGGTCCCTTTCCAGGTGTATTGTTCATGAGTATTTGCAGAAGTGCAGATCCGGACTGGCTACTTATATTGCGAGAGGTCTACTCTTCGAGCCTCGTAATTATTAGAGGTTGTATTTATATTATTTGTCTTATTTATTCTTTATTCTAGTTCGGAAGTGGATTTATTTCCATCCGACTGTCATCTTTAGATACTTCATTTGGGATCTGGTTACAGATATTGGTTATTTATTTATATATAATTTCTGTGGATGAGATTTAGTTATGCCTTGTGACATATGTGTTTACCACTGGTGAATTATTGTTCATATTACAGAGTACGTGTGATATGATTTCCATATATTGGAGTGCCATATTTATATGGCTGGCATGCTTATGTGTCCTAGTCCTATGTATTTGGGGACTGGGGCGTGACAAGAAAGCATGGATCTACAAAGAGGAGCAAGGATCTATAGGTTGAAGGCCAATTTTATCAATTTTGGAGATTTTATTGGAAATCCATCTCCCAATAGGTATAATTAAGTTATTCCCCTTAATTTAGGTTCTAAATCTAAGAATTAACCATGAAAAATCAACCCATATTTATAGGATACCCATAGGATTTGGTTTGGTATTCATCGGAGGCATATTGAGAAAGTTATGGTGCTTTTTGTGTCAATTTTAGAGGAATTTTGAGATTGACATTTGTTGTGTGTGTCAATTGGTTCTATAGATCAATTTGGCATATGCTTGTGTGTTTGGGGCTAGTGTCTTGTCCACAATTGGGTACGTGTAGGTCGTATCCTATTAATTTGGTGATACGTGTTGATTTGGGGGCTTTCCCTCCTACACGGGACTTTGTACATGTCATATTTTAACACGGACACTTAGATTTGTATTTGACTCTTCGTATTATTCATGAGTAATATATGTGACTTGTTCGTGTCCTTCGGGGTACGTTTGGATGTGTGGTGGACTCATGTAACATACGTATCCTAGATCTAGTGGGATACGGTGTGATACTCTCCATGTGATTGTGCAAATTATATGTAGATCTATTCTTGTGTTCTTATTTTATGGAGAATATAATTGTATATATATATATATATATATATATATATATATATATATAAGGTGGTGTATATATATTTATGTAATTTTTTGTCTTAGATCTATGTATCTATGTATATATTATATGTGTATATATTATATATAGCTATTCTTATATACGTATATATAATTGTATATGGTAGCATGTATAAATATGCATATATAAATAGATATTTATGGGTTGTTATAAATATAATTATATAATGTGTGGGGAATATATATATATATATATATATATATATATATATATATATATATATATATATATATATATATATATATATATATATATATATATATACTATGTATGTTACTATGTGTATTATATACATAATCCTATGTGAGGGTGTATGTATAGTTATTAGTAGTAATTATGCATATGATATATATATATATATATATATATATATATATATATATATATATATATATATATATATATATATATTATGGGTTATATATATATGTTATTATATTATATATATATATATATATATATATATATATATATATATATATATATATATATATATATATATATATGTATTAGTGACAGCGGGCAAGAGCGTCATAACAGCAACAACAAATGCCAACAGCAGCAGCCACCGCAAAAGCAACAGCGACAGCAAGCGTCGCTGAACGGCAGCAACAGCACGCAGAAACAACAGCAGTAGGAGAAACAGTGACAGCAGTTGGCGACAGTTGTAGAAAACTATCGCTGAAATAACAGCAGTATCAACAGCATGTCAGAAGCTTTACCGACAGCTTTGGCGATAGTTACAGAAAACTGTCAATAAAATAGCAGTGTATCAGCATCAACAGCAGCCTTCAGCGACAACAGGCAGTGTTTTAGCGACGGTTTGACAGTTTTTCTATCTTTTGATATATATATATATATATATATATATATATATATATATATATATATATATGTATATGTATATGTATATGTATATGGTATTTATTATATATGTAAATACATTCCTTGTATGCTATAGATACTATGTGTATAATAATAAGTCTAGTGTGTATGTATATTACGGGTAGTTAGTATAAACAATTTTGGGGTATTACCTTGAGATACCAAGGTAAGTACCAAGGTTATTCGGGGTACCCAAGGTATTGGGTTTGGGTATCAAGATTATGGGTTTATGTTACCAAGTTGGTTCAAAACCAAGGTACCTATTTTATGTTTATCTTTGACATTTTATTTAATAATATTGTTTTCGTATTTGTATGTGATATTTTTCTTTTGGATTTACGTATCCGAAGATACGGTATCCTAGTATTTAAGATATGGGTTTTGCGATCTAGACTTTAGTATTTGAACCCAATATCTTTGTGTTAGACTTTTGTAACCTAGAAATAGGTAGTTGACCATAGTTTGACCATAGTTTGACCATTGTTGACCATAGTTGACCTTAGAATTGACTTGTTGACTTAGAAGTTGACTAGTTTAACTTATTTTCTTTTCAGAACCTTGTATTGATGTTGTATTCTATATCTAGGTCTTCAAAGCACCGTATCAGACATCTGTGAGACTATTCATTGGACTTCAGGCGAGTACATTCTCTGATAGTTTCTTATTTATGATATCCTCTATGTTTATTTGTATCTAGTGTAGATATTCATGTTTCTTGACACGATGGTTACACGGATTGGTATATCCGGATCTTGTCATGTGATGTTATTCCTTGTATATGGTGTATCTTGTGCAAGTCTTGTTTCATTGATTATCTTGTGCATGTACAGACACTGATTCTCGGGAATGGTCACTATCTTCTTGGAGAATCTCGTGCCATAGCATACCATGGTTGGATCCACTATACCAGATGGGGTTGAAGAGTATTTTAGTGTAGATATATGATCATACCTTCCTGTGCAAGTATTGTTTTCCTGTGATTGTTGGTCATACACCGCATGTATGACTAACTAGGCTATTATTCCTGTGCAAGTTCCCAAGCCAATCACATGTTAAAACTAGTACTCACTCACTTAGTCATTAGTATTCTTGTTCATTAACATATTGTTCATTATGGTATTTATTCTAGTATTTTCTTATTGAGTATCGCTTGTATCTATTATGCATCTTGTATTTTCACATTTATTTACTATTACATAGTTTATATCATTGATTAGAACTGCTGTTAGAGATGTACTTCTCTCCATTCCTGACTGAAAAATATTTTTCATAGGATCCTAGAGATTGGTGTCCGACATACTATAGACTTCGACTTATAAATGGTGCAGACTTGGATCCACAAGTTCTTGAGTGATTGTCGGGAGGATTATCCGGATCACTAGTTTTCATAGTTAGTTTCTTTAGCATTTTTGGTAACGGATTTGTTTCCGGCTTATAAGTTGTGATTGGTTATTATTTTATTGTTGATTATTATATTTTTGATGTATATTTAGACTACCTTCATATCTTCTCGTACTTTAGATTATGATTGAGTTTTGTGTGAGCTATTGTTGGCAGACTTTATATTATTGTGAGATTATGGATAGTATAGTAGACCAAGACAACGTCCTACCTCCGATTCTGCGACGTAGGCTGGGCGGTATTTCCGACTTGCATCCCAACATCGGGTGCAGGTCGTGACAGCCATCTTTCCCGAGCAGCGAGTACACCACAGCCGTATCTTCCTCAACTTCGACTCCTCCACCGGACTTTCGCCATAGCAGCCTCACCGTTCTCTTCCTCACCGACCACCACGACCACCGTCACCTCCACCACACGACCTCCCCGAGCAGTGACCTTCCGCTTGAGCACAGCCTCCACCGTCTCCACCATCATTACAACCACCACAGACCTTCATCCCCGACTTCCCCAAGCAACCCCATCACAGCCGACGATCGACCGGATCACCTCCTCTCTGCCTTCAATAGCACCGTCTCCACCATCATTGACCTCCACCACAGCCTCCACTCCCCATGACCACCCTCGACCTCTCCACGACCGAGCAGTAACATCACCACCACCTGTCATCTCCCCCATCACCAAGCAAACCTTCATCCGCCCGAGCACCATCTCCTCCCATATTCGGTCACAACTACCCACCACCATCATCTTCCTCATGACCACTTCATCTCCACCTCCTTCATCGAGCAACCCCGACAGCCACTCTCCACAGAATCCATGCCACCACAACCAGTCACCACCACCACACCCCGACTTCTCTCCCCACGACACTCCTTTCCTGGCCACCACCACTACAGCATACCCCGGCCACCATCTGCACCACCGGTCACCACTATTACCACGTCAGCAACACATAACCTCGACCCTTGCCACGGTTTCCACTGTTGATCGGAGCACCTTCGCCGGAGATCGACCTCCATGGGCCGCGAACGAGCGTCACCCCTCCTCGGTCACATGCACACCGAGGTTTGAACTTGCCTCTTTCTTTTATGTTGTGTGTTGTATGACACTGTGTCACTACCACTTTTCCATATAAGGGCATTTGTGTAATTTACTATTTTGGATAATTATGTATTAAATTAATTTGCTGAGTTTTATAAACTAATTATATATTGTAATTGATAATTGGTTTTAGGTCAAACCCTAGAACTCATTAGGACAAACCCTAATGACTAAACCCTAATTTGAAGACCAATTCTAGAGAAACCCTAGAATTCAAACTTTAGGTTGAACCTCAAACCCTAGACTGACTAAACCTTAGTTAATTAGGTTCTACATGACCTAACATAGGGGATTTAACCTAAAACTATGTATTGAAACCCTAAACCTAGTTTTAATATAAAAGGGAGCCACCCACAACCCTTTTCTCCTTCCTGAAGAGAGAAACCCTAGCCTCCATAAGAGAAAGCCATCTCCCCCACTCCAGATTTCAAAACCTAACCCTAGGGTTTCCATCTTCCTCCTCCAAAGCAAGGAAAGCAGGGAACTTGGGTCAAGAAAACTTGGGAAAGAAGAACTTTCATAGGGAAACCATCTCCCTATAGGTAAAACTCTATTTTTTTTAATTCTTTTAATTCTGTTTTCAGATGTTAATGACCATTAGGAACCCACCCTATTGTTTAGATTTTGATTTTTAGGTTTCCTACTTGGAGATTTAGGAGAAACTAGGGTTTTGGTGTTCCAATGAGGGTTTTCCCCAAATTCATGGACCCTAGGTCATTTAGGGTTTGCATATAGCCTGATTATATCTCCTACATTTAGTCTAGAACTCGATTTTAGGGTTTGATTTGAGGATTCGTGGGTTCTTATGTAAATCCGATTTTTTTGCACTTATTGTGTTTGATGAAATGATTATTAGGGTTCACCTACATAATATACTCTAATTACTGCATGATTAGATATACCATTCTATATACGTGGATTTCCTTGCATCGTGTAACTAGGTTGTGTACATTTTTGGGGTTCTGTACAATCGGAGGAGAACTGTGCTGTGTATTTGGGGGTACTCTGTGTAGAGTCAGGGTTGAGCAGTGAGTTAGGGTTAGGTAATCAGTGTTGTGTTAGGTTATCATGTGTAGCAGTGTCCTGTGTGTTAGTATCTTGTGTCAATATAATTGTTTACCTGTGTAGTGAGATACCTATGTGTTAATGTGTATCATAGAACCTAGTGTAGCTGTGTGGGTGTTCTTGAGAGTGTGTGGGTGCCAGTGAGTTGAACCTATGTATCAATATGTTAGATAGCAGTATGTAAGTGCTGTGTGTGATTTGAGTGTGAAGTATAGTGTCTCAGTAAACCAGTGTCTGTGTAGTTGTGTGCAGATAATTCTGTGTGTGAAGGTGTAGCTCAGTGTGTACATGTTTACCTAGGTGTCTTATATCAGAGTATCAAGATACAGTGTGTGTGGCAGTATTGTATCAGTGTACCCAGAAGCCTGTGGGTGTGTTCTCAAGGTGCAGGAAGATCCTGATCAGTTTAGTGTGTGTGCATATGGGTATCAATAGGTTGAGGGTATTACCTAGGTGTTATGTTTTCAGTCTAGCTGTGTATTCTCAGTACTAGGACCAATATGGGGGTGTATTCAGTGTATACCTGTGTCCAGTAGCCAGTGTGATTGTGTGCAGTGAGGTATTTGAGTGTCAGCTTCCAGTGTGTGTTTTTCTATATGTTGAACTGTGTAGTTTACCTGTGTGTCTCAGTGAGATAATAAACAGTGTGTGTGACTTACCTATGTGAATCAATGTGTAGTTGTGTATTAGCTAGGTGTGAGAACTGTGAGTGAGTGTCTCTATGATACTGACACTGTGTAGCAGTGTAGGGAAATAGGCAACAGTGTGTGTGTGCTGTGCCAGTTTCCACAGAACTGTGTGTAGGTAAGTGTCTGTGTGCAGTGTGGATTTAGTGTGTAGATGAGTGAGAGTGCAGAGTGTAGTGTATCAAGAATTAGTTCCTGTACAGTGTGTGTATGAGAGCAATATGATATGTGTATTAGTATTTGCCTCAGAATACTGTGTGGCTGTGCTGTGTCACTAAACTGTCTGTGTGTGTGTGCAGATGGGTAGCTGGGGAGTTCAGTGCCAGGTCAGTGAGTTCTCAAATGTTTCAGTGGGCATATTACTGGCACAGTGGGTTAGCATCAGTAGGTATCAATGTGTTAGGTATCCATGAACCTTGCTAAGTGACAGTGTGTATGTGTGTGCAACTTATGTATCACTAAGTGAGTACCTATGTGTATAAATCATTAGTATTTGGTATTGGTTAAATTGGTATCATGTAAAGTAGGTAAGGATAGATACCAAATAGGTATTAGGTATTAAGTTACTAGTTAAGTTATCAACTAGTATAAGTTAGGTATCCTTAGTATGGACAATTAGATAAGAATAAGACTAAGGTTGACTAGTAAACCTCAGAAATGACCTAAAAATCTCGTATTTAATTTGTTAAACATGTTATTCTTTTGATTTTATATCTGACATTAATATTCCATAAATAGGTCATTGTGACCCCACTTTGGACATCGATCCTCACACTTTGCTCAGGACCCCAGGCGAGTACATTCTCTGACAGTTTTCATTGTTGATTATTTCTATAATGCAGTTGTATTACATACTTGATTCCGACACTATGGATACACGGGTTAGCACCCTAGATCTCCATCATGAGGAGTCGTGATTGGAATCCATCGTGCTAGCTGGGGGATGGGGAACTATTAGTAGATTATGTGATCATATCCAAATCCTTTACATGCATCATAGCTCACCCCACTTCTCACGTTGGGTGCGGCCTGACCATCTTACATGCATCATAGCTGTTATATATGATTAACCTGACCACTACATGCATCATAGCTAACCATATGGTTAGCCTGACCTACAAGAATCATAGTTAATCATATATAACCAGCCTGATCAAGTCCCAAGCCGATCACATGATAAACTGATAATTCAAACACTTAGCTAGATGTCTATTTTATTCAGATTCACCTGTTCCAGCATTCACTACTTATTGTCTAGCATTCACTATTTATTGTTCATTGCTAGATGCTCTATTGCCTACTTCCATTTTCTCCAGTACTTTATATTTCCAGCATTTATTTTCCATCTTGTATTTCTTACACTGTTTATAGATTTTGTCAATTTAATGAAACTGCTGTTAGTGCTTGTGCTTCGCTCCAATCCTGACTGGATAACATTTTTCAGAGGACCTGGAGGATCTTTGCCCCACTCATTACGGCCCAGGATTAGAGGGTGATTTCACTCCAGAAACCCCAGAGGAGTTGCCTAGCCTAGAGGAAAATTTACCTGGCTGTTCTTAGATTATTTTTCTGCATTTATTGTTTTAGACTGAGACTGAGTTGTATTTATTATTTTGTGACTTTGTGAGGTCATTTAGACCCAGGATTTGAGTTTGACTTATTGTGGTTGTTTTTTTTATAGAACTCTTTTCTATTCTCATCGTGCCATTATTTCTTATAGCTTGTGATTGAGTATATTATAGAACTGTGGATATTTATCATTGTCCTCCGTACGGAGTTGAGACTATTGACAGGATATATTATCTGTTGAGACCTAAACAGCGTTCTACCGCCGATGCTGCGGCGTAGGCTGGACGTACCCACGACTCATGCCCAATTTCCGGGTGCGGGTCGTGACACGTTTTATTGGTGGCCCATGCAGGTCTAGTCATAGAACCGCATTAGAGCGATATCGTAGTGGTGCTCGCTTAGAGTATTACTACGAGCCTATTTTAGGAAATAGGAATTTGACCGAGGATATGCTCAATCACAATTAGGAATTTCCGATTCTTATAATACTACTCTTAATGATTTTTCCTTAGAAATTTACTGTCCTTCCTTGATGATATCGTGTTTATTACTTTAATTGATTCTTTCGATCTGTCTTCAGGATGCCGAGGACCAGGTCCCAGAGACTCGGAGCAGCAGCTTCAGAGAGGTCTGCCACCTCTCGCCCTGCCGGACAGACATCCGCAATACCTCCTACATCTCCAGTACATGTGGGAGTGTCTGCAGCATTCGGGGGTCCTCCACCACCAGTTCAGAGGGTCCCCACAGCTACGACGGGGCCTCTACCACCACCACCAGTTCAGCATCCAGGAGGTGTGCCCGTCGATGGGGCACAGATGTTCGCCTTGATTCAGGGCATGGTCGATGTCCAGAGGACGTCAGCAGAGGCCCAGAGAGTGCAGGCTGAGGCACATCAGGCCCAGACAGAGATGATGAGGGTGAACATGGAGAATGCTCACCAAGAGGCCCTCCAGGTTGTGGAGAGAGTTACTCAGCAGCAGCAGCGTCCTGATCAGCACCACCAGAGGCCGGGCACCATTGTGGATTTCAAGAGGATGATGCCTCGGGAGTTCAAGGGGACAGAAGGGATACTCTACGCCGATGATTGGCTAGAGGACATCGAGAGGAACTTACGCTTGGCACAGCTTCCAGAGGCCCTCCAGATCGAGGCCGCTGGCAGCCAGATGTTCGACATTGCCCTGACATGGTTTCGTACGGAGTCGAGACTCTTGCACAGGGGACTCACTTGGGAGGCTTTCAAGGAGCTCTTCAAGGAGAAGTTCTTTCCTGATGTTGCCCTGGGAGCTTTGGAGAGTTAGTTCCATGACTTAGCCCAAGGGAGCTCGTCCGTCGACGAGTATGCCGCAGAGTTTTCCCGTCTGAGCCGCTTCGCACCGTCGATGACTAGAGATCCGGGGGACAGGGCCCGAAAGTTCAGAAAGGGGCTGACAAGGGAGATCAAGTCTCGCACGTCGGGATATCGCACAGCTACCTACGAGGGCATATTGATGGATGCCCAGATAGCCGAGGACGACTTGGGCCTTAGGCCCAAGAGGGGACGTGATAGTTCCGGAGGAGCAAACAGTAGTGCGGGACCGGGCAAGCGTCCACACTTTCAGCAGCAACAGCAGAGACCCTTTCAGCAGCAGCATCAGGCACCAGCCCGAGGACAGGTCCAGCAGCAGCAACAGAGACAGACTCAGCCCGCCATCCAGTGTACGTACTGCGGGAAGATGGGACATACTAGAGATATCTGCAGGAAGAGATTGGGCTCATGTCTGTCCTGCGGATCGATGACACACCAGCTGAAGGATTGTCCTACCTTTCGTCCAGGTCAGGGTGGAGCAGCCGCCCAGAGAGGATCAGACAGGGTACCTACCGTACCAGGAGGCCAACAACAGAGGGGACCACTTCCACCACAACATCAGAAGTTTGTCCAGCACCAGCAGCAGAGAGGTGTACCCCAAGGGCGAGCGTACGCCATGGCAGTCGAGGAGATCGAGCCAGCAGGAGACTTGATCACAGGTTCGGTTCATCTCGATTGTATTCCCGTATTTACCTTATTCGACTCTGGCGCTTCCTATAGTTTTATGTCTATATCTTATGCACTTCGACATCATTTAGACACAGAACCATTAGCTAGGACTTGCAAGATCACGACTGGTGGAGGTATTATCCTAGTCCGTGATCACTTCAAGGACCGAAGAGTGTCAGTAGGAGGCCAAGAGTTGAGCGTGAGCTTACTTGTCATGCCACTTCCGGGGTACGATATCGTGCTCGGAATGGACTGGTTGAGTAGGCATCATGCTACTATAGATTGCTATAGAGGCAGAGTATTATTTAGACCACCAGGAGAGCCGGAGTTTGAGGTCGTCAGAGGAGCAGCGGAACAGAGTAGGAGCACATTTTGCGGAGCCAGGGCAGAAGAAGAGGAGTTGCCACATCCTCTGATAGCGGAGTTCCTGGATGTATTTCCAGAAGAGTTGCCAGGCTTGCCGCCAGACAGAGATGTTGAATTCTCTATAGACTTGGTTCTAGGAGCGGAGCCTATTTCACAACATGTCTATAGAGTCAACAACAACGAGCTGGCAGAACTGAAGAAGCAAGTTGAGGAGCTGCAGGACAAAGGCTTCATCAAATTTAGTTCATCACCATGGGGAGCTCCGGTATTATTCGTACCGAAGAAGGACGGTACGGTGCGCATGTGCATTGATTATAGAGCTTTGAACAATATCACTATTAAGAACAAGTACCCGCTGCCGAGGATAGATGATCTCTTCGATCAGTTGAGCGGGGCGAGGGTGTTTTCAAAGATAGATTTGAGGTCAGGCTATCACCAGGTGAAGGTGAAGAGGGAGGACACGCCGAAGACAGCTTTTCGGACCAGATATGGCCAGTTTGAGTTCATGGTGATGCCATTTGGTTTAACCAATACACCGGCAGTATTCATGAACCTGATGAACAAGGTGTTCCACCAGTACCTTGACAAGTTCGTGGTGGTGTTCATCGACGATATTCTTGTATATTTCAAGACCCCGGAGGAGCACGAAGAATACCTGAGGTTGGTCTTAGAGACTCTCAGGAGGGAGAAGCTGTACGGGAAACTCTCTAAGTGTGAATTCTTCCTTGACAAGGTCGAATTTCTTGGGCATGTGGTATCGGGTGACGGAATCTCGGTTAACCCGCAGAAGATCGAGGCAGTGGAGTCGTGGGCTACCCCCAGTTCGGTAGCTGAGATCAGGAGTTTTCTCGGGCTAGCAGGATACTACAGGAGGTTTGTACAAGACTTCTCCAAAATTGCAGCGCCAATGACCAGATTGACTAGGAAGGATGTGGATTTTGTCTGGACGAAGGAGTGCCAGGCTGCATTTGATGAACTGAAGAAGAGGTTGACAACAGCTCCAGTTTTGACGTTGCCAGTAGGGACAGGTGGTTTCACCATCTACAGTGATGCTTCAGGGAAGGGTCTGGGATATGTTCTTCAGCAGCACGGGAAGGTAATTGCCTATGCTTCCAGGCAGTTATGCCCTCATGAAAAGAACTACCCCACCCACAATTTGGAGTTAGCAGCAGTTATCTTCGCTCTAAAGCTGTGGAAACATTACCTGTACGGAGAGCGTGTAGAGATCTTCACCGACCACAAGAGCTTGAAGTACGTGTTCACACAGAAGGAGCTGAACATGAGGCAGAGGAGGTGGTTGGAGTTGATGAAGGACTTTGACATCTCATTGCAGTACCACCCAGGGAAGGCCAACGTAGTCGCCGATGCCTTGAGCAGGTATCCGATGGCTATGTACTTGACGACTGATAGACATTTGCTGGCTGATTTGGAAAGCTTGGAGATTGAGGTGTTAGTTCCCGGCACTGAGATTCAGATGTGGGGATTGCAGATACAGTCCGAACTAATGGACAGGATCAGAGCTGCGCAGTACGATGATGAGGCTCTGAGGAGTATCAGGGCACAGGTTCAGATAGGATTGTCGGACGACTTTACTATCGCAGAGGATGGCTCCTTACGACACGGCACGAGGATGTGTGTGCCGAGCGGGGAGTTGCACGAGGAGGTTTTGCAGGAGGCACACCGCTCTCAGTACTCGATGCATCCTGGTGCCAACAAGATGTATCGAGACTTGAGGGAGCACGTATGGTGGTATGGAATGAAGTGCGAGGTAGCACGCTTCGTATCTCGGTGTCTAGTGTGCCAGCAGGTAAAGGCAGACCGGCAGAGGCCAGGTGGTTTGCTTCAACCTTTACCGATTCCAGAGTGGAAATGGGAGCACGTGACCATGGATTTTGTTTCAGGGCTTCCACGTTCTCCAGGAGGAAATGACGCGATTTGGGTCATCGTGGACAGGTTGACCAAATCAGCCCATTTCTTACCTTTCAAGGTGGGCACGTCGATAGAGAGGCTAGCAGAGATGTACGTGCGTCAGATCGTTAGGCTTCATGGAGTTCCGGTGAGCATCGTCTCAGATCGGGATAGCCGTTTCACTTCCCACTTCTGGAGGAGTCTGCAGGCTAGCTTGGGCACTCAGCTCAAGTTCAGTACCGCATATCACCCCCAGACAGACGGGCAGTCTGAAAGGACTATTCAGACTCTCGAGGATATGCTACGTACTTGTGTTCTAGATTTCAAAGGTTCTTGGAAGAATCATTTGCACCTGGTAGAGTTTGCTTACAACAACAGCTACCAGGCCAGCATCGAGATGTCACCATTTGAGGCTCTTTATGGACGGAGGTGTCGTACATCGTTATCTTGGGACGACGTTGGAGAGAGAGCCTTGCTAGGACCAAAAATGGTCGTGGATGCAGCAGAAAAGGTGAAACTCATCAGAGACAGACTGCGAGTGGCGCAGGACAGACAGCGGCATTGGGCCGACAGCCACCGTAGACCCCTTGAGTTTCAAGTATAGATTGTTGTTTTTCTGGCTTGTGTTTGTTTGTTTAGACTGCGTGTTGAGACTGTTTTGTTTTAGGTTGGCGATCTAGTATTCCTACGGATTTCTCCGACGCGTGGAATGATTCATTTTGGTGGAGGCGGAAAGCTTAGCCCACGCTACATCGGACCCTTTGGCATTCTTGCGAGGGTAGGTGCAGTGGCGTATAGACTGGACTTGCCGCCTGCATTAGAGGGAGTGCATGATGTGTTCCACGTGTTGCAACTGAGACGGTAAGTGGCAGACCCTAGCCACGTACTCGACCACTCGGAGATTGAGGTTGGTCCGACGCTCAGCTACCCCGAGCAGCCCGTAGAGATCTTGGACCGCAGAGAGAAGGTGTTGCGGAACCAAACTATTTCTTTGGTTCGTGTTGCATGGAGACATCACTCTCCAGGGGAGTCGACCTGGGAGAGAGAGGATGAAATGCGCGAGCAATATCCGTATCTCTTCTAGACTTGAGGTATTTCCTTTTTCTGGTTTATTCTTGTTCTGTTCAGTCCAAATTTCGAGGACAAAATTTCTTTTAGGAGGGTAGACTTGTCACTACCACTTTTCCATATAAGGGCATTTGTGTAATTTACTATTTTGGATAATTATGTATTAAATTAATTTGCTGAGTTTTATAAACTAATTATATATTGTAATTGATAATTGGTTTTAGGTCAAACCCTAGAACTCATTAGGACAAACCCTAATGACTAAACCCTAATTTGAAGACCAATTCTAGAGAAACCCTAGAATTCAAACTTTAGGTTGAACCTCAAACCCTAGACTGACTAAACCTTAGTTAATTAGGTTCAACATGACCTAACATAGGAGGTTTAACCTAAAACTATGTATTAAAACCCTAAACCTAGTTTTAATATAAAAGGGAGCCACCCACAACCCTTTTCTCCTTCCTGAAGAGAGAAACCCTAGCCTCCATAAGAGAAAGCCATCTCCCCCACTCCAGATTTCGAAACCTAACCCTAGGGTTTCCATCTTCCTCCTCCAAAGCAAGGAAAGCAGGGAACTTGGGTTAAGGAAACTTAGGAAAGAAGAACTTTCATAGGGAAACCATCTCCCTATAGGTAAAACCTTATTTTTTTTAATTCTTTTAATTCTATTTTCAGATGTTAATGCCCATTAGGAACCCACCCTATTGTTTAGATTTTGATTTTTAGGGTTTCTACTTGGAGATTTAGGAGAAACTAGGGTTTTGGTGTTCTAATGAGGGTTTTCCCCAAATTCGTGGACCCTAGGTCATTTAGGGTTTGCATATAGTCTGATTACATCTCCTACATTTAGTCTAGAACTCAATTTTAGGGTTTGATTTGAGGATTCGTGGGTTCTTCTGTAAATCCGATTTTTTTGCACTTATTATGTTTGATGAAATGATTATTAGGGTTCACCTACATAATATACTCTAATTACTGCATGATTAGATATACCAGTCTATATACGTGGATTTCCTTGCATCGTGTAACTAGGTTGTGTACATTTTTGGGGTTCTGTGCAATCGGGGGAGAACTGTGCTGTGTATTTGGGGGTACTCTGTGTAGAGTCGGGGTTGAGCAGTGAGTTTGGGTTAGGTAATCAGTGTTGTGTTGGGTAATCATGTGTAGCAGTGTCCTGTGTGTTAGTATCTTGTGTCAATATCATTGTTTACCTGTGCAGTGAGATAGCTATGTGTTAATGTGTATCATAGAACCTAGTGTAGCTGTGTGGGTGTTCCTCAGAGTGTGTAGGTGCTAGTGAGTTGAACCTATGTATCAATGTGTTAGATAGCAGTATGTAAGTGCTGTGTGTGATTTAAGTGTGAAGTATAGTGTCTCAGTAAACCAGTGTCTGTGTAGTTGTGTGCAGATTATTCTGTGTGTGAAGGTGTAGCTCAGTGTGTACATGTTTACCTAGGTGTCTTGTATCAGAGTATCAAGATACAGTGTGTGTGGCAGTGTTGTATCAGTGTACCCAGAAGCCTGTGGGTGTGTTCTCAAGGTGCAGGGAGATCCTGACCAGTTTAGTGTGTGTGCATATGGGTATCAATAGGTTGAGGGTATTACCTAGGTGTTATGTTTTCAGTCTAGCTGTGTATTCTCAGTACTAGGACCTATGTAGGGGTGTATTCAGTGTATACCTGTGTCCAGAAGCCAGTGTGATTGTGTGCAGTAAGGTATTTGAGTGTCAGCTTCCAGTGTGTGTTTTTCTATATATTGAACTGTGTAGTTTACCTGTGTGTCTCAGTGAGATAATAAACAGTGTGTGTGACTTACCTGTGTGAATCAATGTGTAGTTGTGTATTAGCTAGGTGTGAGAACTGTAAGTGAGTGTCTCTATGATACTGACACTGTGTAGCAGTGTAGGGAAATAGGCAACAGTGTGTGTGTGCTGTGCCAGTTTCCACAGAACTGTGTGTAGGTAAGTGTCTGTGTGCAGTGTGGATTTAGTGTGTAGATGAGTGAGAGTACAGAGTGTAGTGTATCAAGAATTAGTTCCTGTACAGTGTGTGTATGAGAGCAATATGATGTGTGTATTAGTATTTGCCTCAGAATACTGTGTGGCTGTGCTGTGTCACTAAACTGTCTGTGTGTGTGTGCAGATGGGTAGCTGGGGAGTTCAGTGCCAGGTCAGTGAGTTCTCAAATGTTTCAGTGGGCATATTACTAGCACAGTGGGTTAGCATCAGTAGGTATCAGTGTGTTAGGTATCCATGAACCTAGCTAAGTGACAGTGTGTATGTGTGTGCAACTTATGTATTACTAAGTGAGTACCTATGTGTATAAATCATTAGTATTTGGTATTGGTTAAATTGGTATCATGTATAGTAGGTAAGGATAGATACCAAATAGGTATTAGGTATTAAGTTACTAGTTAAGTTATCAACTAGTATAAGTTAGGTATCCTTAGTATGGACAATTAGATAAGAATAAGACTAAGGTTGACTAGTAAACCTCATAAATGACCTAGAAATCTCGTATTTAATTTGTTAAACATGTTATTCTTTTAATTTTATATCTGACATTAATATTCCATAAATAGGTCATTGTGATCCCACTTTGGACATCGATCCTCACACTTTGCTCCGGACCACAGGCGAGTACATTCTCTGACAGTTTTCATTGTTGATTATTTCTATAATGCAGTTGTATTACATACTTGATTCCGACACTATGGATACACGGGTTAGCACCCTAGATCCCCATCATGAGGAGTCGTGATTGGAATCCATCGTGCTAGCTGGGGGATGGGGAAATATTAGTAGATTATGTGATCATATCCAAATCTTTTACATGCATCATAGCTCACCCCACTTCTCACGTTGGGTGCGGCCTGACCATCTTACATGCATCATAGCTGTTATATATGATTAACCTGACCACTACATGCATCATAGCTAACCATATGGTTAGCCTGACCTACAAGAATCATAGTTAATCATATATAACCAGCCTGATCAAGTCCCAAGCCGATCACATGATAAACTGATAATTCAAACACTTAGCTAGATGTCTATTTTATTCAGATTCACCTGTTCCAGCATTCACTACTTATTGTCTAGCATTCACTATTTATTGTTCATTGCTAGATGCTCTATTGCCTACTTCTATTTTCTTCAGTACTTTACATTTCCAGCATTTATTTTCCATCTTGTATTTCTTACACTGTTTATAGATTTTGTCAATTTAATGAAACTGCTGTTAGTGCTTGTGCTTCGCTCCAATCCTGGCTGGATAACATTTTTCAGAGGACCTGGAGGATCTTTGCCCCACTCATTACGGCCCAGGATTAGAGGGTGATTTCACTCCAGAAACCCCAGAGGAGTTGCCTAGCCTAGAGGAAAATTTACCTGGCTGTTCTTAGATTATTTTTCTGTATTTATTGTTTTAGACTGAGACTGAGTTGTATTTATTATTTTGTGACTTTGTGAGGTCATTTAGACCCAGGATTTGAGTTGGACTTATTGTGGTTGTTTTTTTTATAGAACTCTTTTCTATTCTTATCGTGCCATTATTTCTTATAGCTTGTGATTGAGTATATTATAGAACTGTGGATATTTATCATTGTCCTCCATACGGAGTTGAGACTATTGACAGGATATATTATCTGTTGAGACCTAAACAGCGTTCTACCGCCGATGCTGCGGCGTAGGCTGGACGTACCCACGACTCATGCCCAATTTCCGGGTGCGGGTCGTGACACACTGTGTTGGTAAACCCTAATAACTAGTGTGTATATGTGTGTGCATGTGTGAATAGTATTTAGGTTTAATATATATACTTTATAGAAATTTGGTTATTAGTGTTATATATGATTGTATGACCATAGGTTTTAGTTGACTGCTTGGTTGTGCACACTAACATACCAGCTAGGCCAAGTGTTAGTGTTGCACAAAATTTAGAGACTTGTCATGAGAAGTCATGATTGGAATCCATGGTGCTAGCTAGGGACGGGGAAATATTAGCAGATTATGTGATCATACCCCACTTGCAGGCATCATAGCTTACTCCACACATCATGTTGGGTATAGCCTGACCATTTACATGCCTCATATCCTGTTATATATGATTAGCCTGACTATTGCTCACATCATATCTAACCAGATGGTTAGCCTGACCTCACATATATCATAGCCAATCATATATAACAAGCCTGATCTAGTCCCAAGCCGATCACATAATAGACTGATATTTTAAATACTTAGCTAGATATTCTATTTTTGTATTCCAGTTCATTTGTTCTAGTATTCACTTATATTATGTTCATTGCTAGTTGTGCTATTGTTGATTACATATTCTCTAGTATTTCTTATCTCCAGTATTCCTTATTTCCAGTATTTCTTCATCTAGTATTTCTTTACACAGTATTATAGTTTTTATCATTATAATTGAAACTGCTATTTAGTGTTTATACTTCGCTCCAATCCTGACTGGTTAACATATTTCCAGGAGATCTTGAGGACTTCTGTACTACACACTATGGGCCAGGTGTAGAGGGAGACTACATACCAGAGATCTTAAAGGAGTCCCTTCCCTTAGAGGAGACCCTACCTGGAGTTATTTAGACACTTATATCTATGCATCATTTGTTCTAAATTTGAGACTTGGATTGTACTTATGTTGAGACTTATGTTGAGACTTTCGATGAGACTATTTATGTGGGACAACTAGACTTTAGATTTATCTTTGTATTTTGAGTTATGGTGCTTGACTTATGTCAGTACTCCTTATCTTTATATCTCATCGTGCCATTTATTTTTTATAGCTATTGTTATTGAGTATATATTGTGAATTATTGATCAGTGTATTATTCATGGTCTTCCCTATGAAGTTCAGTTTATTAATAGGTTGTGAGTTATGTTTAGTAGTATTTGTAAACACCAAAATTTTTTCAAAATTTAAAAATAAATTTTCGGGATTTTTCTAAAATTTTTAACTAATTAAAATAAATATTTTCTGGTAGTAAATAAATTTAATGATTTTATTAAATATTAAAATATTATGAAAATAATATTTTTGAGTGTAAAATAAAAAAATAGATATAGGATAATTTTCTTGAAATTTATTGGACCCCAGAACTATTTTTAAAAACCTAAAAACAATATTTTTAAATAAACCAAAATAAATCGGTTTAAACACTAAATAAACCGAATCATATCCTGAATTGAACCGGACCGAAACCCTAGCGGGTCGGGTCAGATTTGTACCCGCTTATCTGCTGACCCACTAAACCAGACCCGAATCCTAATGCACATTAACTACCCTAAACTGATTCCCCCGATCCCCGCCCGCCGCTTCGCCTCCCGCAGCCTCCCCCCGGCCGATCGACTCCGTCATTTAACCGCTGACCCGTTCGCCTCCACTATGTCACTCTCCGGTCCACTTTCCTGCAACCGCCACCATCTCCACCTATTTAAACTCCCCCCCCCCCCCCGCAACCACTGCCATCACCATCCACCACCGCCTCTCCGTCGACCCCGGCCACCGAGCCTCCCGCCGACCTCGACCCGGCGATCTCCGGCCGACCTCGACCTCCGGCTACGGCGACGAGCCCCTGCGACCCCAGCACCATCGCAGCAGCCCTAACCGCCGCCGCCACCTCCGTGCCCCGCCGCGCCGCCATGTCACGAACATCCGCAAGGTATACCCCTTTCCGCTCACGTAATTTTCTGTATATTAATCCAATTTTTATTCTGTCGAATCGTGCGCGTACACCGCGTGACCCTCTCGAAACCTGTATAAATCGTTCAGGGTATCGTGTCCTATGTCAATCGCAAACCACGACGCAAAAATAGGAAAATAATCCCTATTTTCAGAAAAATTAGAATTTGGTCCCGAACACCCCAGTTTAGGATCGTTTTGCATGCAACCTGTTAATTAATTCTAAAATTTACCTAAATAGATATTTAGGCCACCTAACCAAATTTTAAAACCATATTTTAGTTAATTTTATTGAGTTATAGTTTGTAATTATTTTACGGGTGAAAATGACCAAAAACTTGGTTATTTAAAAACCTATTTTTCTTGGAACTGGGTGCGTCCCGCTAAACGAGGCAACTTGGTCGTGTGTGAACTTCACCAAAAGGTGTGCGCTGTTAATACGGACTTGTGGAATTTTATGGAAGTTGATTTGGATGTGCGTTCACACCGGAATCAACTCGTATCCGTCGACAACACCACGTATCGGCCCTGTTATGAAACTTGTTGTAACTTCGTGTACTCTTATCGTTTCGAAATGAAACTTGAGCCATCGGAATCATAGAAATATGCTGGTCCTGTGACCCAAGTTTGGTTCGATTCTGAGAACGTTGATAAAATCACATATCGTGGGCCCCACGGCTCTACTTGACGGGCAATTTTGTGATTCGCTCATCGGAATCCAGTTCTGGACATTCTGTTGGGTTTGTATCGTCGTTCTGGACTTGCAAACACTAAGTTTGACAAATTTGGAGAACTTTGTCTCTGGCACATTTTTCGGTGCGAAACGGGCTACATGTGGACCCCGCTTTGACCAGAAACTGTCACTTCTGCCCTTGTATCCAAATTGGACTTACGGACAGACAATTCTAGCTATTTCATATATTCTGAGCTTTATGGTAATATTTATTTCAATATTTGTAGGAGTACTTGAAGATCCCACTATTGTCGGAGTAGTAGTTGGAAACCAAATCCCAAGCAAGTGTACCTTGCCATACTTGCAGTAAATTATTTCATATTATTCTCTTAATCTATTTCTGTGATATATATATATGTTCAACCTAGAATCGTGTGACGTTGCTTAGCGTCCGAATAATATTTGGGTGTCGATGCCGTACGCGGAGTCGTGTAACGTCACTAGAGATTGATATCGCGACCCTATATATCTTCGTGCTTGCATTATCAAGTACGTCATACCATAGGACACTTGACACTGTTCATGAGACAGAATCTTCCTAAGATATTCATGGTGATTCTGTATAGGTTACAGGATATGTGACATAGATATTACATATGCATAGCTATCATTATGACTCGCTGCATCAGTTAGAGGTCATGATCTTGCGTGACATGGACATGAGATATCGTGGACATAAGACGTGTAATTACATTGGGTGGGGAGAGACACACAGGCTACAGGTTGATAATATTATTATGGTACCGTAGCCACGTCGATCTAGTCTTCTACATGATATCACTGCTACCCGGCTCCCCGACATAGAGCTTGTAGTAGTCTCAGCCTGAGTTCTAGTGATGCTCTCATTTTGTATATCATATAGCTGGTTATATAGTTTGCCCTCTTGATTTATTTCATATACTGTATTTATTTGGCTTGAGTTATCTTGTACCTTGCTATGTCCCCTAAGGACCTAGAAACTGGATTACGTCCCTAGGTTTACCTGAGGAGATCTACCCCGAGGTGTACGGGACATGAGCAGTCATTGGAGCAGTACCAGAACCCGAGGACGAGGTGATCGCCGAGGATTTCTCCTGAGTATTTGTTTTATCTATACTCAGTCTTTGCTATTGTTAGACTCTTTTAATTCTTGTCTATTGACTGTTGTACCAGACTTATTATTGGATTGTTCCCCGAGATATATTTTATTGAAACTTGATGTTGCTTATTATTTTATATTGACTGTATTTATTTCTGTGGAAGAGATTAGTAGCATAGAACTTTATTGTTGTTTTATAGCTTAAGTACACCTTGATGGGTCCATTAAATTTGGTTTGCCCATCGGTGTGTGCTGCTGGCCATTGCCACGTATTTAGTCCCTCGGTATTTTAGGATTGGGGCGTGACATAGTTTTTTTTGGTGGTCCATGCAGGTCTACGACTAAATTATTTCGGTTTCAACTAAGGGACTGAGCAAGCCTGTAAGAAATATAGGATAAGTTATAGGATCTCATCCACTTAATTCAATCTTTCTTGATCTCTATATCGGATTTGAATTTCTTGACTTGCATCCTGCCTTGATTCCTCTGTGCGCCTCTTATTGTTTATTTTGGATGCAGAGTAATGGATCCACGAGCAAACGATGAGACACCTGCAGGAATACCACAAGGTGTTGTAGCCACCTACGAAGAAGATGAAGTGACACCAGTTGGTAGAGGTTAATCAGTACAACAAAGCAGTCAAGCAAATCAGCATACCTCAAGAGTTTGGCGACATAACATTCTACCTCCGCCACCGTTTTCTCTACCAACGCCCATATTCCCACAGGGGCAGGCTATTGATGGACATCAGATATTCCAAATGATCTATGCAACGATGCAATCCTAACAATAGGTTCAACAAGAGGCTTTGCGTCACGCGATGGAGAACTTAAGGAACAGCCTAGTAATCGTACTGGAGCAGGCGAATCTACCAGGACGACGGCCATCGACGGGCTCTATCACCAATTTTTGCTAGCTAAAGCACTGTACCTTTTTTGGCACGGAGGAGCCCACTAAAGTTCATGAGTGGCTCACAAACACCCAACATCAATTAAAAGCAGCTAAGCTTCCAAGGGAACGTTGGATGACTGTCGTCAGGATGCAGTTGACGGGCAATGCACATCATTGGTGGCTATCTGAGGAGACACAGCTCGGACCAGACCGAGTCACTTGGGAAGAGTTCTCTAGACTCTTTCAGGAGAAGTACATTCCATCTATTGCCCGATCAGAACTTCGGGACAAGTTTAATCGCCTCACTCAAGACAATATAACAGTGGAAGAATATAATGCGGAGTTCATTCGTCTGAGTTACTTCGCCACTACCCTGATCCCAACAGAAGAAGAGAAGGCTGAGAAGTTCTTCGACGGACTAAACTTTGAGCTACAGAGACTGATTGGTTCTATTGCACCTACTTCTTACTCGGACATCCTTACTGTAGTACGACGCATGGAGCGCATCACCAGGAGAGAGTCCAGCCTGAAGCGGCCTTTCACATCATCACCAGCCAGAGCACCACATGAAGAAGCTGCAAATAGATCTCATATGCACCATCCACCCAGAGGATCTTTGCAGGCACTACCTATCTGTCAATATTGTGGCAAGTAAGGCCATATTGAGAACGAGTGAAGACGCAAAAAAAGATTATGTTTGATTTACGGATCCAACTAACATTTAGCCAAGGAATGGCCTAACCGTCGAGAGGGAGCAACAATGATAAATCGACAAACTTTACCAGCACCAAGGCCAGTCTATCCAGCATTGGGAGCACCACAGACGAAAGTTAAATGAGTCATACCACCAGCTCCAGGAGGGTATCAGCCGAGGCCACCTTTGGCAACCCAGGTAGCACACTTTCAGCAGGCCCAGCAACAGTAGAGGGCACCACCACAAGGACGCGAACAAACTTTTGCGATGACCATGGAGAACGTACAGACTCTTGGAGTAGAGAATACGCGTAAGATTTAAGTTATTCTTAGCTATCTATTCCTAGCATTGCTATAGCACATGCCTTGTAACCTCCGATTTCCAAATTTCCAAAATGATTAGATTTTTAATTTATTTTAAATACCAATTTATGAAATATATTCCTTGAAATTCTAGTATTAGATTTTGAATAATGTTTGGTTTCAGAAGGTAATTTATAATCTTGTATAAAAATCATTTTTCCTAAATGTCGATGTATTACAAAATAAATAAATAAATAAATAATGATGATATATATTTCTCTAGTTCGAATATTTTTGGCTTGAAATCATAAAATCATTGTTTGATAAAATTATTTAAAGGACTAGTTGTTTCCATAATAATTTTTAATATCCATTGGATTAGTAAAATAAGTAAATTACATATTTTCTAAGATTTTGCAATATGGGTTTAATTAGTAGCTAAATCGGAAATCAGTTAGCCTTGGAAGCCTCTTAAAATATTTTTCTTAAATTATTTTCTATTAAATTTACCAGTTTACCGTCTCCCATTCACATCCCATTTTTCCACATGAAAAACCTATTTAAATATTTATTCTGGGCCATTCATTATTTTGGGCCAATCCGCACCCGTTAGCCCACAACTCTTTCCCTATTTAAGTCCCTCATCACAACTCCCTAGAAACCCTAGCTAGCCCTCACAAATCCCCACAAAGCCGAAGCCACCACCATTTTGTGTGCTCGTGTCCGTGTGTCCAGCATCACCGTGTCAGCCGTGATGGCCTCGGGTCCGACCCCGGGTGTCCCACCGTATCCATTCATTTTCTGTGTCCAGATTTACAGTATTACAACCATATTTCCATGTCCGACACACCCGGACACAACCCCACACCACAGTACATTCAAACCCCCGTGTCCAACACCCGGACACGTCCACAGTATAGCAAATCCTTGTGTCCAGCCTCTGACACAGCCACCACACATCAACCATCGTGTCCAGCCGACACGATCCACCCCGACACATCCAGAACCCTAAATCCTAACCCTAGATCTAACGTCGTCGAGATCCGCCGGCGGCCGGGACCTCCTCCTCGGCGTCGAGCTCGCCGTGGCCGACCAGACGCAGCCGCCTCGAAGCCGCCGTCTCCTCGAACCGAGCACCGCCTTCCCGAGCCGAACACCCGCCGCCACCGCAGACCCGCGTCGAGCCGAGCGACGCTGCCGCTCTCGAAGATCCGCCGCCGTCGAGTTCGCTGCCGCCCTGAGCTTCCAGATCAGCCTCGAAGTCGTGGATCGCCGCCACCGCGTGACCCCGGCGAGACCTCCGCGCCGACGCCGAAGAAAGCCTTCCGCCGTGAGTCTTCTCTCCCTCTCCCCCTTTCTTCTGTTCTGTAAGTTAGGGATTGTTAGTTATAGTGTATTAGTTTAATTATATGTGATTAATTAATTAATTAGATTAGTTAGTTTAATTAGTTTAATTAAATAATTAGATTAGTTAATTTATATTAGTTAGTTTAGTCAATTATTTTAATCAGTAAATTATTAATAATCAGTAATTAAATTGTTAATCAGTAGTTATTTATTAATGTAATTAGTTTAGTAAATTTATATATTTAGTTTGGTAATATATACATTTAGTTTAATAAGATTTAATTAGTTTAGTTTTATTTAGTCTAGTAATAAATATCAGGATTTTTGATTATGTGAACAAATATAATAATTTTTGGGTTACATTATTATTTAAAAATATAATTTCAATAATAAAATGAGTTCAAAATTTTTATTGGGCTGGTGACCAATCTTACTATAGATATAAAAATATATATATTGGATTCTACGTAAATTCTAATTTTTATAAATAAACCTTTGAATTGTAATTTTGTTCAAAAGGGAAGGTTTAACAATTATTGTTCAAATAATTTCGAAATGATTTATATATGTAAATACGTATTCTAGTATATGTAATTGATTTGGTATCTATGTATATATATTTTTAGTAAATGTATATAATTTTTGGTGTATATACTTATATATATATATACATGTATATATGTATGTATATTTTTGGTATAATTATACATATATTTAATTGGTATAATTTCATGTAGTATATGTATAATAAAACGTATTTTAATATATAAATTAAATGGCATCTGTATATACATATATATATCTTGCGTATTTATCTATTTTCCTATATATGTATATTAAAATGTATTTTAGTATAAATACGTATTAAATATATATGGGTATTAATTTAACTGTATTCATATAATTTATGTCAATGTATGTTTTCGTAATTAATGTTATATATATATTCAATTGGTGTAACTACCTGTATATAGTATAACTATTATTTTGGTACAAATATATATATATGTGCGTATATATTTTGTATGGGTATATGTTTAATAAAAACGTATTTTGGTATAAAAACGTATATTTGGTATATATATATATATATATATATATATATATATATATATATATATATATATATATATATATATATATATATATATATACTTGTGTACATATAGGGTATGAGTATATTTTTAGTGTATATAAATTTATAAATGTATATATTCTTGAATAATGGGTGATGTGTATTTTTCATAAATAAAACATATTTCCACTTGTATATACTTTGGAATAACAATATATGTATTATATTTGATCATTAATAATACTACGTTTAATTGGTGAATATACTAGATGACCCTAGTTGACTAGTGCCCTGCCTGACATGGCCCTGAGACCAGTACTTTTGACTGTGTTAGTGTAGCATCTGATGCAAATGTGGTTTTGCTTGTGTTATGTTTATAGGACTGTTGGTTTACCCAGGGGATACTCTGGAACAGGACATCAATAATTACCAGCTAAGGACCCAAGGCGAGTACATTCTCTGATTAGTTTCTAATTTATGATATCTCCTATGTTCACTGTATCTAGTGTAAATATCCATGTTCTGGACACATTGGTTACACGGATTGGTATACACGGATCTCGTCATGAGATGTTATTCTTTATTCATGGTGTAGCTTGTACAAGACTTGTTTCCTTGATATCTTGTGCATGTACAGACACTGATTCCCGGGGAGATTTGCTACCTTCCTAGGGAATCCCGTGCCATAGCGTACCATGATTGGATCTACTATACCAGTCGGGGGTTTGGGGAGTACTTTAGTGTAGATATGTGATCATACCCAACTTTATATGCACCATAGCTCACCCCACATCTCACGTCGGGTGCGGCCTGACCATTTATATGAACCATAGCTGTTACGTGTGATTAGCCTGACCTCTACATGCATCATAGCTAACCAACGGTTAGCCTGACTTTATATGAACCATAGCTAATCACATGTAACCAGCCTGATCATGTTCCCAAGCCGATCACATGTTAAAGCTAGTACTCACACACTTAGTCATAGGTTTCTTGCTCATGGACATATTGTTTCTTTTCCTGCAGTTACTTACAGTATTTCCAGTATTTCTCTCATTGTACATTTCTCGTACCTATACATGCATCTGGTATATTTTCATCTAGAACTGCTACATAGTTTATGTCATTTATATAGAACTGCTATTTAGAGATGTACTTTGCTCCTTCCTGACTGGAAAATATTTTTCTAGACTGTGACCTTAGTAGACTGGCTTCTGACACACTTGAGGATTGGAAATAATGATTGCAGGTATGATTATTGTGTCATTAGACTTGTGTTGTATTCTTTTATTTCTTCATTTTTTTCCTTTCGTGCTGTAGTTGTGATTGAGTATTTCTAGATTTAATTTATGATATCCACGTCTCCTTATGGAGTTGGATACTAGCGTGAGATTGTTTAGATAGTACTTGACCTAGACAGCGTTCTACCGCCGATGCTGCGGCGTAGGCTGGACGTACCCACGCTCTCGTGCCCCTAAACCGGGTGCGGGTCGTGACACGTTTTCAGTGGTGGCCTATGCAGGTCAGACTTTGCGAGTTGTGCGATGTCGTAGTAGTGCGACGTCTTCGTTGTACTACTGCGTACCTGCTATAGGATATAGGACATTGGATACTAGGATGAGAGAGGATACTCAATCACAAATTATTTGAGAGATTCCTGGGACGACCCTTGAGAATCTTGTTATAATTTCCAATTTAAATCTTTTCTTTGGTTCCGTCCGCTCTCGCTTGTTGTTACTGAACTTGATTCTGGTTGAGCAGTTATTAAATTAAATTCTTGGCATCATTGTTGAGTTTGATTCTTGTTGACCAGTTGTTAACTTAAATTCTTGGTATCGTTGTTGAGTTGATTTCAAATTGAGATGAATTTTTACGGACTAGAATTTATAGTATCATCTGATGACATATATTGATGAGGACAGTGAGGAAGGTAAAACGTCTACTTTGGTTATGGAACCTAGAGTTTATCGCAGCCATATTAGCTGTCGTGACGAGAACGTAGGAACCTGACTTGGATGTACATACTGTAGTTATGAAACTTAGGGTCTCTCGCAGCCATACCGGTTGGCGTGGCGAAGATTCTAGATGACATGATTATAGGGTTGCATACCTTAGTTACGGAACCTGTCGTTTATCGCATCTATGCTTACTGGCGTGGCGAGGATTCTGTGTGTCATGATTTCTGACAGACGTGTATGATTATCAGGTTGTATCTTAAATTGGTTCTTAAAGTATCATCTCAAGACTTATCTATTTTTGTTATTCCAGGACTTTGTTCCATCGCTTCTTTTCTTTACTAGCAGTAAAGATACCTTCCGTCCTTGATCCAGTTCCTTTTTGAGCTTATTTTCTTTGAGGATTCCTTGTTAGTATGATAATTAGTGACTTGTAATTTTGTTTGTGTCTTGTATTAGTATTGACTGTGTTGCTAGTGAGTTATAAGTATTTCCTAGTTGGACATATGAGCAGTAGGTTTTAATCTAGAGTTAACCATAGCATAATATCTTGTAACAATGGTTTTAGGATAAGGTCATTAGAGACTGAGAGTTAAGGAGAGTATAGAGTATCAGTGATAGTTCTCAGAGTTAGTATCAGAGCCAATTACCCGTCCTGGATAATCATGATTATGTAATTGAGTGATCTATGTAAACGATTAAGTATCCAGGAATTGTGTTAAGGATTTATGGAGCATGATGTTCAATTGATGAATGATATCAGAAATGTTAAAGGTAAGGAATTGTATATGCATAAAAGAGTTAACGAGCTGTCATGAGTGGAGAAATATCGGAATTGGTAATGAAATTGGTGAGGCGTATCACAGATTAATTTAACAGGCTGTAAAAGATTACAAGGAAATACATATACAACAATCGAGATGAGGAACCATACACATACCCATGAGAGTAAAGAAACATGAGTGTTATAGTAGATACATGTAATCATGAGATATAATGAGCTTGATGAATGATCCATTAATGAAGCTAGTAATATAATACCAAGAGTGCTAATGATTCTATATCGATGATTAGTCGAGGATGACGTTAATAACAGTAAGCACTCTGTGTGATGATAATTAGATAATATACCAGTTGACATAAATTGAAATCATGAAGGAAAATATAGGTGATGATAACTTTGATCATTGGAGGTAATAGTACAAGTGATTCAGGCAGTACAATTTTAGTACCCAGTTGGCAGTTGTAGGCAATAGAGGTATTGAGTGCACCTCGAGTATCAGAGACCGTGAGCACTTATATGTACATTTGTGGATTTATAAATTAAAGAGTGGAAATAAATTTTAAATTTTCAGAATTTTTAAGGAGTTGAGATTTTATGTTGTTAAAATATTGAGGATTTAAATTTGATTCAATAAACATAGTTAAGGCTACAAAGATTTTAGAAGTGGTTAAATTTTATTTCGATGTGGAGTATCTGATTTTGAGGAGGTATATGCATTTTATTTTAAAGTTGTTCGAGAAGTTAAACCTTGACGATTATTTTTGAGGATTAATTTTATGGTAGATGAGAGATATGAATATTAATATATGAGTAGATAATATACATGTGTAAGGATCTGGTGATTGAGCATGATTGAGATGGCACCGCGGACTGAATTGGGTGTCCATCTAAAGTTGTATTGGAAATAGCAGTATTTAGTATGGTGTTGCACTTGACGTATATTTGAGTGATAAGAACGACTAGTATGAACAATTGTAGTAGGAACGAGAACTAGCAGTGGGTGTACTGAAGTAGAACAGGGGTACCTCAAGAGATAGAGGTATCAACTTTACATGCACCAATTGACCTATAATCGTGTTAGAGGTTCTTGGTATCAGATTTTGATATTAATAGACATGTGTGTGCAATATTGATATATTCATGGATCTTGTGGATTAATGATTAGTGGATATGGGTACCAGTGTACAGGGATAGGAATTAGTTAGTGATGTGCCAGAGCTAAGTGTATGTTAGAGATAGGAGATACCGCAAGAAATATGTTAGCAGGTTCCTTCCTTTCTCATGTTGTTTCGTCTTCTGATTGATTGATTTCCTAGTACCGTGGTTTGTATTCGTGATTTACTTGTTAGAATGTAGCTAGTAGTACACCCTGACAGAGACTGCAATACCACGACAGGACACATGACCTATATATTTTTTGATTACATGACTGTAAGTAGAACCTTCTTAAACCATGATCATTGGGGTTTGGACCATAGCAAAGATCTATGACAAGGTTATGACGGACAAAAATAGACAAGATGATTAAATTATGGATGAGCATTAATTTAAATAAAGAATTTAGGGGATTGTTATAACGGAGTTGATGGATCATTGATTTTATGAAAATCGAGGTATGATTGAAATTCAAGGACAAACATTAACTTAAATAGAGAATTAAGAAATTTACAGGACAAAATTGAGGATTTATTAATTTTAGGAAAATCTTGATATTATTAAAGTGATTAATAAAATTTGAGAAAATTTGAGAGATTATCATTTTTCTATTTGATTGCAAGATAGAAATTTTATAGTTTATATTATGGATGTTGCATTGAAGATTCTGAAAGTATCGCATCGTTGAGTATTTGAGGAAAAAAAAAAAGGGGGGAAAGAAAAGAAAATCAGGAAATAAATCGTTAATGGAATAGTGTCAAATTCTATTCTCGGGAGGGGGATTATATTTGAATAAGCATCAATTGAATTTGGGTTAGAGGAGTAAGATGAATGATGGATTAGTGTTTAAAATTTAATTTGGGATACAGATTTTTAAAATGTTATAAATAGACATTGATTGGAATTCAATTGGAGGATTGGATATTAAAATCCTTGAGTAATTAGATACGAACTTAAATTTTGGAGGAGATTATGATAAAAATTTGGATTTGATTTTTAAACTTGAAGATTTTCCGGAATATGATTTTGAAATGTTGTGAAATAGCAATATGGAATTACTTCATGATTAATTGGTTTGAAATTTAATTTTTGATAGAAATAATATGATGAGTAAAGGCAATTATTGAGAATCCTAAATTTCGAGGACGAAATTTTTCTAAGGTGGGTAGACTTGTAACCTCCGATTTCCAAATTTCCAAAATGATTAGATTTTTAATTTATTTTAAATACCAATTTATGAAATATATTCCTTGAAATTCTAGTATTAGATTTTGAATAATGTTTGGTTTCAGAAGGTAATTTATAATCTTGTATAAAAATCATTTTTCCTAAATGTCGATGTATTACAAAATAAATAAATAAATAAATAATGATGATATATATTTCTCTAGTTCGAATATTTTTGGCTTGAAATCATAAAATCATTGTTTGATAAAATTATTTAAAGGACTAGTTGTTTCCATAATAATTTTTAATATCCATTGGATTAGTAAAATAAGTAAATTACATATTTTCTAAGATTTTGCAATATGGGTTTAATTAGTAGCTAAATCGGAAATCAGTTAGCCTTGGAAGCCTCTTAAAACATTTTTCTTAAATTATTTTCTATTAAATTTACCAGTTTACCGTCTCCCATTCACATCCCATTTTTCCACATGAAAAACCCATTTAAATATTTATTCTGGGCCATTCATTATTTTGGGCCAATCCGCACCCGTTAGCCCACAACTCTTTCCCTATTTAAGTCCCTCATCACAACTCCCTAGAAACCCTAGCTAGCCCTCACAAATCCCCACAAAGCCGAAGCCACCACCATTTTGTGTGCTCGTGTCCGTGTGTCCAGCATCACCGTGTCAGCCGTGATGGCCTCGGGTCCGACCCCGGGTGTCCCACCGTATCCATTCATTTTCTGTGTCCAGATTTACAGTATTACAACCATATTTCCGTGTCCGACACACCCGGACACAACCCCACACCACAGTACATTCAAACCCCCGTGTCCAACACCCGGACACGTCCACACTACAGCAAATCCTTGTGTCCAGCCTCGGACACAGCTACCACACATCAACCATCGTGTCCAGCCGACACGATCCACCCCGACACATCCAGAACCCTAAATCCTAACCCTAGATCTAACGTCGTTGAGATCCGCCGGCGGCCGGGACCTCCTCCTCGGCGTCGAGCTCGCCGTGGCCGACCAGACACAGCCGCCTCGAAGCCGCCGTCTCCTCGAACCGAGCGCCGCCTTCCCGAGCCGAACACCCGCCGCCACCGCAGACCCGCGTCGAGCCGAGCGACGCTGCCGCTCTTGAAGATCCGCCGCCGTCGAGTTCGCTGCCGCCCTGAGCTTCCAGATCAGCCTCGAAGTCGTGGATCGCCGCCACCGCGTGACCCCGGCGAGACCTCCGCGCCGACGCCGGAGAAAGCCTTCCGCCGTGAGTCTTCTCTCCCTCTCCCCCTTTCTTCTGTTCTGTAAGTTAGGGATTGTTAGTTATAGTGTATTAGTTTAATTATATGTGATTAATTAATTAATTAGATTAGTTAGTTTAATTAGTTTAATTAAATAATTAGATTAGTTAATTTATATTAGTTAGTTTAGTCAATTATTTTAATCAGTAAATTATTAATAATCAGTAATTAAATTGTTAATCAGTAGTTATTTATTAATGTAATTAGTTTAGTAAATTTATATATTTAGTTTGGTAATATATACATTTAGTTTAATAAGATTTAATTAGTTTAGTTTTATTTAGTCTAGTAATAAATATCAGGATTTTTGATTATGTGAACAAATATAATAATTTTTGGGTTACATTATTATTTAAAAATATAATTTCAATAATAAAATGAGTTCAAAATTTTTATTGGGCTGGTGACCAATCTTACTATAGATATAAAAATATATATATTGGATTCTACGTAAATTCTAATTTTTATAAATAAACCTTTAAATTGTAATTTTGTTCAAAAGGGAAGTTTTAACAATTATTGTTCAAATAATTTCGAAATGATTTATATATGTAAATACGTATTCTAGTATATGTAATTGATTTGGTATCTATGTATATATATTTTTAGTAAATGTATATAATTTTTGGTGTATATACTTATATATATATATACATGTATATATGTATGTATATTTTTGGTATAATTATACATATATTTAATTGGTATAATTTCATGTAGTATATGTATAATAAAACGTATTTTAATATATGAATTAAATGGCATCTGTATATACATATATATATCTTGCGTATTTATCTATTTTCCTATATATGTATATTAAAATGTATTTTAGTATAAATACGTATTAAATATATATGGGTATTAATTTAACTGTATTCATATAATTTATGTCAATGTATGTTTTCGTAATTAATGTTATATATATATTCAATTGGTGTAACTACCTGTATATAGTATAACTATTATTTTGGTACAAATATATATATATGTGTGTATATATTTTGTATGGGTATATGTTTAATAAAAACATATTTTGGTATAAAAACGTATATTTGGTATATATATATATATATATATATATATATATATATATATATATATATATATATATATATATACTTGTGTACATATAGGGTATGAGTATATTTTTAGTGTATATAAATGTATAAATGTATATATTCTTGAATAATGGGTGATGTGTATTTTTCATAAATAAAACATATTTCCACTTGTATATACTTTGGAATAACAATATATGTATTATATTTGATCATTAATAATACTACGTTTAATTGGTGAATATACTAGATGACCCTAGTTGACTAGTGCCCTGCCTGACATGGCCCTGAGACCAGTACTTTTGACTGTGTTAGTGTAGCATCTGATGCAAATGTGGTTTTGCTTGTGTTATGTTTATAGGACTGTTGGTTTATCCAGGGGATACTCTGGAACAGGACATCAATAATTACCAGCTAAGGACCCAAGGCGAGTACATTCTCTGATTAGTTTCTATTTTATGATATCTCCTATGTTCACTGTATCTAGTATAAATATCCATGTTCTGGACACATTGGTTACACGGATTGGTATACACGGATCTCGTCATGAGATGTTATTCCTTATTCATGGTGTAGCTTGTACAAGACTTGTTTCCTTGATATCTTGTGCATGTACAGACACTGATTTTCGGGGAGATTTGCTACCTTCCTAGGGAATCCCATGCCATAGCGTACCATGATTGGATCTACTATACCAGTCGGGGATTTGGGGAGTACTTTAGTGTAGATATGTGATCATACCCAACTTTATATGCACCATAGCTCAACCCACATCTCACGTCGGGTGCGGCCTGACCATTTATATGAACCATAGCTGTTACGTGTGATTAGCCTGACCTCTACATGCATCATAGCTAACCAACGGTTAGCCTGACTTTATATGAACCATAGCTAATCACATGTAACCAGCCTGATCATGTTCCCAAGCCGATCACATGTTAAAGTTAGTACTCACACACTTAGTCATAGGTTTCTTGCTCATGGACATATTATTTCTTTTCCTGCAGTTACTTACAGTATTTCCAGTATTTCTCTCATTGTACATTTCTCGTACCTATACATGCATCTGGTATATTTTCATCTAGAACTGCTACATAGTTTATGTCATTTATATAGAACTTCTATTTAGAGATGTACTTTGCTCCTTCCTGACTGGAAAATATTTTTCCAGACTGTGACCTTAGTAGACTGGCTTCTGACACACTTGAGGATTGGAAATAATGATTGCAGGTATGATTATTGTGTCATTAGACTTGTGTTGTATTCTTTTATTTCTTCATTTTTTTCCTATCGTGCTGTAGTTGTGATTGAGTATTTCTAGATTTAATTTATGATATCCACGTCTCCTTATGGAGTTGGATACTAGCGTGAGATTGTTTAGATAGTACTTGACCTAGACAGCGTTCTACTGCCGATGCTGCGGCGTAGGCTGGACGTACCCACGCTCTCGTGCCCCTAAACCGGGTGCGGGTCGTGACATGCCTATTAATTCATAACCTTAGCCTTAAACCTAGTATTTTGAACTTATTAATAATTGATAACCTAGTTTTCCTCAACTGTAGTTTTCTTTGATCTAACCATATTTTTTTACTCTTGAATTACCTAACCTTCATTGTCTAGTGAAATACTTTATTCCTTCCCTATGTGTTTTGCTTAACCCTCATCCTTCGATTTCTCTTTGATCAAGATTCTTTGTTTGTGTGTCGTGCTTTGAACATATTTTGCAATTGCGTCATCTCTTTTGACCAGTTACGTTTCATTATTCTTTGATTGCGAGGACGCAATCCTCCAAAGGAGGGTAGATTGTAAACATACAGAATTTTTTAGAATTTAAAATAATTTTTTTGGATTTTTTTGGAATTTTTATCTAATTAAAATAAATATTTTCTGGTAGTAAATAAATTTTATGATTTTAATAAATATTAAAATATTATAAAAATAATATTTTTGAGTGTAAAATAAAGAATTAGACATAGGGTAATTTTTCTGGAATTTATTGGACCCTAGAACTATTTTTAAAGACCTAAAAACAATATTTTTAAATAAACCAAAATAAACCGGTTTAAACCCTAAATAAACTGAACCATATCCTAAATTGAACCGGACCCAAACCTTAGCGGGTCGGGTCGGATCTGGACCCGCTGATCTGCTGACCCGCTAAACCCGACCCGAATCCTAATGCACAGTAACTAACCTAAACCGATTCCCGCGATCCCGGCCCGCCGCTTTGCCTCCTGCCGCCTCCCCGCGGCCGATTGACTCCGCCGTTCAAACGCCGACCCGTTCGCTTCCCGTCCGTGACAATCCGGTCTACCTCCCTTCAACCGCCACTGTCTCTACCGATTTAAACTCCCCCCCCGCAGCCGCTGCCATCACCATCCACTACCGCATCTCCGTCGACCCCGGCCACCGAGCCTCCTGCGACCTCGACCTGGCAGTCTCCGGCCAACCTCGACCTCCGACAATAGCGACGAACACCGGCGACCCCAGCGCTATTGCAGCAGCCCTAACCGCCGCCGCCATCGCTTTGCCCCGCCGCGCCGCCCTGTCACGAACATCCGCGAGGTATACCCCTTTCCGCTCAGGTAACTTTCTGTACATTGATCAAATTTTTGTTCTGTGAAATCATGCGCGTAGATCGCGTGTCCCTCTCAAAATATGTGTAAATCGTTCGGGGTATTGTGTCCAGTGTCGGTCGTAAACCGCAACACAAAAAAAGAAAATAATCCCTTTTTTCTGAAAAATAAGAATTTGGTCCCGAACAACCCGGTTCACGATCGTTTTGCGTGCAACCTGTTAATTAATTCTAAAATTTACCTGAACAGATATTTAGGCCACCTAACTAAGTTTTAAAACCATATTTTAGTTTCTTTTATTGAGCTGTAGTTTGTAATTATTTTGCGGGTGAAAATGACCAAAAACTTGCTTATTTAAAAACCTATTTTTCTTGGAACTGGGTGCGTTCCGCTAAACGAGGCAACTTGGTCGTATGTGAACTTCATCGATAAGTGTGCGCCGTCAATATGGACGTGTAGAATTTTGCGAAAGTTGATTTGGATGTGCGTGCGCACCAGAATTAACTCGTATCTGTCGGCAACACCCCATATCGGCCCTATTCTGAAACTCGTTGTAACTTCGTGTATGCTTGTTGTTTCGAAATGGAATTTGCGCCATCGGACTCATAGAAATTCGCTGGTCCTGTGATCCAAGTTTTGTTCAATTCTGAGAAAGTTGACAAAATTCTGTATCGTGGGCCCCACGACTCTACTTGATGGGCAATTTTGTTATCGGCTCATCAGAATCTAGTTCTGGACATTTCATTAGGTTCGTGTCATCGTTTTGGACTTGAAGACACTAAGTTTGATAAATTTGGAGAACTTTATCTCTGGCACATTGTTTGGTGCAAAGCGGGCCACATGTGGACCCCGCTTTGACCAGAAACTGTCACTTTTGCCCCTGTGTCCAAATTGGACTTATGGATAGGCAATTCTAGCTATTTGATATCTTCTGAACTTGATGGTAATATTTATTTTAGTATTTGCAGGAGTACTTGAAGATCCCACTATTGTCGGAGCAGCAGTTGTAAACCATATCCCAGGCAAGTATACCTTGGCCATACTTGCAGTAACTTGTTTCATATTATTCTCTTGATCTATTTCTGTGATATATATGTTCAACCTAGAACCGTATGATGTTGCTTAGTGTCCGAATAATATTTGGGTGTCGACACCGTACGCGGAGTCATGTAACGTCACTAGAGATTGATATCGCGACCCTAAATATCTTCGTGTTTGCATTATCAAGTACGTCATACCATTGGACACTTGACACTATTCATGAGACAGAATCTTCCTGAGATATTCATAGTGATTCTGTATAGGTTACAGGATTTGTGACATAGATATTACATATACATAGCTATCATTATGACTCGCTGCATCAGTTAGAGGTCATAATCTTGCGTGACATGGACATATGATGTCGTGGACATGAGACGTGTTATTACATTGGGTGGGAAGGGACAAACAGGCTACAGGTTGATTATATTATTACGGTGTCGTAGCCACGCCGAGCTAGGCTTCTACTTGATATCACTGCTACCGGCTCCCCGACACAGAGCTTGTAGTCGTCTCAGCCTTAGTTCTAGTGATGCTCTCATTTTGTATATCACATAGCTGGTTATATAGTTTGCCCTCTTGATTTATTTTATATACTGCATTTATTTGGCTTGAGTTATTCTTGTACCTTACTATGTCCCCTGAGGAACTGGAATCCAGATTATGTCCCCAGGTTTAGCATAGGAGATCTACCCCGAGGTATACAGGACAGGAGCAGTCATTGAAGCAGTACCAGAACCCAAAAACGAGGTGATCGCCGAGGATTTCTCCTGAGTATCTGTTTTATCTATTCTCAGTCTTTGCTTTTGTTAGACTCTTTTAATTCTTGTCTATTGACTATTGTACCAGGATTATTATCGGGTTGTTCCCCGGGATATATTTTATTGAGACTTGATGTTGTTTATTATTTTATATTGACTGTATTTATTTCTGTGGATGAGATTAGTAGCGTAGACCTTTATTATTGTTTTACAGCTTAAGTACACCCTGATGGGTCCATTAAATTGGGTTTTCCTATCGGTGTGTGCTGCTGGCCATTGCCATGTGTCTAGTCCCTCGGTATTTTGGGACTGGGGCATGACAGTATTGAGACCTAGATAGCGTTCTACCGCCGATGCTGTGACGTAGGTTGGACGTACCCACGACTCATGCCCAAATTTTGGGTGTGGGTCATGACATATTTTTAGTGGTAGACCATGCAGGTCTTTATTCACTTTTAGAGCGAAATTGTAGTAGTGCTCACTTAGAGTAATGCTACGAGCCTGCTTTCGAAAATAGGATTTAAGATGAGAGTATGTTCAATCACAACTAGGAATTTCTGATCTTTATAATGTTATTTTGAATAATTACTTTCTTTAATATTTTAATGTCCTTCCTTGATGATATCATATCTATTGCCTTAATTGATTCTTTTCGGTCTGTCTTCAGGATGCCGCCGAAGACTAGGTCCTTGAGATTGGGAGCATCAGCTTAAGAGAGGTCGGCCACCTCTCGACCTGACGGACCGACATCTGGAGTTCCTCCTACATCTTCTGTTCATGTGGGAGTATATATAACTTTCGGGGATCCTCCTCCCCCACCTGTTCCGAGGGTTGCCCCAGTTGTGACGGAGCACCTTCCTCCACCAACGACTCTGTTTCCCGGAGGCATGTCCGTTGATGGGGCACAGATGTTTGCGCTGATCCAGGGCATGGTAGATGCTCAGAGGATGTCAGCGGAGGCTCAGTGAGTCCAGGCTGAGGCTCAGAGGGTGCAGGCAGAGGCACACCAGGCATAGACAGAGCTGATGAGAGATATCATGGAGGATGCTCATCAAGTGGCTCTCCAGACTATAGAGAGAGTAGCACAACACCAATAGCATCCTGGCGAGCAACACCAGAGGCTGGATACGATAGTGGACTTCAAGAGGATAATGCCTCGGGAGTTCTGGGCACCGAGGGATATTCTACACTGATGACTGGCTAGAGGATATAGAGAGAAACTTGTGCTTAGCGCAGATTCTGGAGATTCTTCAGATCGAGGCCGCTGGCAGTCAGATGTTTGATATCGCGCTGACATGGTATCGTACGGAGCCGAGACTCGCTGTCGGAGGACTTACTTGGGAGGCCTTCAAGGAGCTCTTTAAGGAAAAATTCTTCCCTGATGTAACCCTGGGAGCCTTGGAGAGTCATTTCCATGATTTGGTCCACAGAAGCATGTCAGTCGACGAGTACGCAACGGAGTTTTGTCGTTTGAGTCAATTCGTGCCATCGATAATTCAAGACCTAGGAGACAGAGCCCAAAAATTTAGGAAGGGGTTGACAAGAGAGATCAAGTCTCGCACTTCGGGACGTCGTACTCCTATATTTGAGGTCATTCTGATGGATGCCCAGATTGCTGAGGATGACTTCGACCTCAGGCCTATGAAAGGACGCGACACTTTTGGAGGAGCAAGTGGTAGTACGGGACCAGCCAAGCGTTTCCACTTTCAGCAGCAACAGAGGTTTGCTCAGCACCACCAGCAGCAGAGAGGTGCACCCTAGGGACGAGCATACACCATGATGATCGAGGAGGCCGAGCCAGTCGGAGACCTGATTTTAGGTTCAGTTTCTCTTGATTCTATTCCAGCACTTGCATTATTCGATTATGGCGCTTCCCATAGTTTCGTTTCTGTATCTTATGCTTTTAAGCATCGTTTAGAGGCAGAACTATTAGATAGGACTTAAAAGATCATGACTAGAGGAGGCATTATCCTAGTCCATGATTATTGTAAGGACAGGAGAGTATCATTGTGAGGCCAAGAGTTGAGAGTGTGCTTACTCGTCATGCCACTTCCGGGATACGATATTATACTCGGAATGGACTGGTTGAGTAGGCACCATGCTACTATAAATTGTCATGGAGGAAGAGTAATATTTTGACCGCCAGGAGAGCCAGAGTTCGAGGTCGGTAGAGGAGCAGCGGAGCAGAGCAGAGGCACTTTTTGCCGAGAGAGGATGGAAGAAGAGGAGTTACCACATCCTCTGATAGCGAAGTTCTTGAATGTATTTTCAGAGGAGTTGCCAGGCTTACCGCCAGAAAGAGATGTTAAATTCTCTATAGACTTGATACCAGGAGCGAATCCCATTTGATAACATGTCTATAGAGTCAACAACAGCGAGCTGCCAGAACTGAAGCTGCAAGTTGAGGAGCTGCAGAACAAAGGCTTCATCAAATCCTTTTTATCACTACGGGGAGCTCCGGTATTGTTCATACCGAAGAAAGATGGCATGGTACACATGTGTGTCGATTATAGAGCTCTGAACAACCTCACTATCAAGAACAAATACCCGCTGCCGAGGATAGATGATCTTTTTGATCAGTTGAGCAGAGCGAAGGCATTTTTAAAGATAGAATTGAGGTCAGGCTATCACCAAGTAAGGGTGAAGAGAGAAGACATACCGAAAACTTTTCAGACCAGATATGGCCAGTTAGAGTTCATGGTAATGTCGTTTGGTTCAACCAATGCACCGGCAGTATTTATAAACTTGATGAACAGGGTATTCCACAAGTACCTTGACAAGTTGATGGTGGTGTTAATCGATGACATTCTTGTGTATTCGAAGACCCCAGAGGAGCACGAAGAGCACTTGAGGATGGTCTTGGAGACTCTCAGAAAGGAGGAGCTGCACGAAAAGCTTTCAAAGTGTGAGTTCTTCCTTGACAAGGTTGAATTCCTTGGCACATGGTGACGGAATCTCAGTTAACCCAAAGAAGATCGAGGAAGTGGAGTCGTGGGCTACTCCTAGATCGGTAGCTGAGATCAGGAGTTTTCTCGGGCTAGCAGGATACTACAAGAGGTTTGTATAAGACTTCTCCAGGATTGCAGAGCCAATGACTAGGCTGACCAGGAAAGATGTAGATTTTGTTTGGAGAGAGGATTGTCAGGCCGTATTTGATGAGCTGAAGAGGAGATTGACAACACCTCCAGTTTTAACATTGCCATCGAGGACAGGTGGATTCACTATCTATAGTGATGCTTTCGGAAAGGGTTTGGGTTGCGTTCTTCAGCAGCACGGGAAGGTAATTGCCTATGCTTCTAGGCAATTACGCCCTCATAAAAAGAACTATCCCAACCACGATTTGGATTTGGCAGCGGTTATCTTTGCTCTAAAGCTATGAAAACACTATCTGTACGGAGAGCGTGTGGAGATCTTCACGGACCACAAGAGCTTGAAGTATGTGTTTATAAAGAAGGAGCTGAACATGAGGCAGAGGAGGTGGTTGAAGTTGATGAAAGACTTTGATATCTCATTATAGTACCACCCAGGAAAGACCAACATAGACGCCGATGCCTTGAGTAGGTATCCAATGGCTATGTACTTGATGATAGATAGACATTTATTGGCCGATATTGAGAGCTTGGGAATTGAGTTGCTATTTCCAGGTATTGAGATTTAGATGTGGGAATTGCAGATATAGTCCGATCTGATGGACAGAATTAGAGCTGCGCAGTATGATAATGAGGCTTTGAGGAGTATCAAGACACAGGTTCAGACATGATTGTCAGATGACTTCACTATTGCTGATGATGGGTCTTTATGGAACGACAGGAGGATATGTGTGCCGAGCGGGGAGCTGCGTAAAGAGGTTTTGCAGGAGGCACATCGCTCTCTGTACTCGATCCATCCCGGTGCCAACAAGATGTATCAAGATCTGAGGGAGCACGTATGATGGTATGGCATGAAGCGCGAGGTAGCACACTTTGTATCCCGGTATTTAGTGTGCCAGCAGGTAAAGGTAGATCGACAGAGCCCAGGCGGGTTGCTTCAGCCTTTACCTATCCCAGAGTGGAAGTAGGAGCACATGAATATGGATTTTGTTTCAGGGCTTCCGCATTCTCCAGGAGGAAAGGACGCAATTTTGGTCATCGTGGATTGGTTGACCAAATCAACCCACTTCTTACCATTGAAAGTGGGTACATCGACCGAGAGGCTAGCAGAGATATACGTGCGGCAGATTGTCATATTACATAGGGTTCCTGTGAGCATTGTCTCGGATCGGGATAACCATTTCATTTCCCACTTCTGGAGGAGTCTGCAGGCTAGCTTGGCCACTCAGCTCAAGTTTAGTACCGTATATCACCCCCAGACAGACGGGCAGTCTGAAAGGACTTTTCAGACTCTCGAGGATATGCTACACACTGGTGTTCTGGATCTTGAAGGTTCTTGGAAGGATCATCTACACCTTGTAGAGTTTGCTTACAACAACAGCTACCAGGCCAGCATTGAGATATCACCATTCGAGGCTCTATATGGACGAAGGTGTCATACACCGTTATCTTGGGATGATGTCGGAGAGAGAGCCTTGTTAGGACCAGAAATGGTCGTGGATGCAACAGAAAATGTGAAAATCATCAGAGAAAGACTGCGGTTGGCGTAGGAAAAATAGCGGCATTGGGCCGATAGCCACCGTAGACCCCTAGTGTTTCAGGTATAAGTTTTATTATTTTTGGCTTGTGATTATTTTGTTTAAGATTGCGTGTTAAGACTGTTTGTTCTAGGTTGGCGATCTGATGTTCCTATGGATTTCTTCGACACGGAGAACGATTCATTTTGTTGGAGGCGGGAAGCTTAGTCCATGTTACATTGGATCTTTCGATATCCTTGCGATGGTCGGTACAGTGGCATATAGACTAGACTTGTCGCCTGCACTAGAGGGAGTACATGACGTGTTCTACGTGTCACAGCTGAGATGATACGTGAAAGATCCTAGTCACGTACTAGATCAATCGGAGATCGAGGTTGGACCAACTCTCAGCTATCCCGAATAGCCCGTAGAGATCTTAAATCGCAAAGAGAAGGTATTGCGGAACCAGACTATTCCTTTGGTTCGTGTTGCATGGAGACATCACTCTCCAGGCGAGTCAACCTAGGAGAGAGAGGAAAAAATGCACGAGCAGTACACGTATCTCTTCGAGACTTGATGTATAATTCTTGTTTGATTGTATGTTCTTGTGCTAGTTTAATTCAATTTTGAGGACGAAATTTTTTAAGGAGGGTAGACTTGTCACTACCACATTTTTAGAATAGGGGTTTTATTATCTTTTACCATATTTAATTTAATGTGTTAATACATTGCATGATATATTTTATACATATTATATATAGTATTCATTAATGTATGGGTTAGTGGACTGGACCTAGAAACCCACTATATGAACCCCTGACCAAAATATAGGATTATGGATTTAATTTGTATTTTTGGGATTAATTATTTGAGGATTATATTTTATTATTGAGATTCTTTTATTCATTGTTGTACCTTACCGTTGCTTCGATATTTCGAGAGCTACACTAGCTTTTGCCTTACAACAAATTTTACATCCTTGTCTTAGACGTGCCAGTCTTCAATTCTGACCTTTGTGTAACTAATAAATACCTCTTGTATGATTCATTTTAGTCACACAATATTCGTTACAAACATTTATTTTTAAATCTAAATAAACCCAACTTTGCATCTTTGTCCGTTCCAATCGATATTGGAGACACAATCTCGACCCATTTTGTTTAACCCAAATTATGACAATATTCTATTCTGAGTCTACTACGTCCATGATACTTGTGTCCTACCTAATTTTAACCATATGCACTTCCAATTATTTTAAGAATACTATTTACATTAATTTTAATTAAATTGGTGTAAGGACCCAACCTAACCCAAAACTAGACCCAACATCAACCCAAACACTCACTCACACTCTCAAGGTTCATACTAAACACCACACACCTTTTCTACCCACTACATCACACCAAACATGGTATTTTTTCTCATTCAATCCCAAATCTCACTGTTTATGCCATTTTCTAATTATTAGGGACTTTTATGCAAAATACAACGAGGTGTCCACCTCCCACTGGACCCAAGCCATAAAAAAACACTCCCCCCTCTTTGACCGATCATATATAAATTTATTTCCTTTTTTTTTGAGTGTACAACACTCTAACCTTTTTCCCTAGCCATCATAAGCCCTCCATTCAAAACATGCACTATCCTAGCCATCAATTTTTCTTTATGTAAAGAAACCATCACCATCCCTAGGAGCACTAGTCGGCCCTGATCCCAAGGTAAACATCACCCTCTTTTCTCTCTCCTACATAAAAACTCTTTCTCCATTTTTTTTATCACCATAATCAAACCTCAAACCAAAACCCTAAACGAAACCCTAACTCCCCATCACCTTCTTTCTCCCCTTCGACCATCCCGTTGGAGCCCAATAGCCGGCCGCAACTACGACTTCACCTATTTCTCCTGTTAACCACCACCTCTCCCCATCACCGATCAGTCACCTTTCCCGGCCGTCTTTCTCGAGCAGCGAGTACACCGCAGCCTCCTCTTCCTCAGCTTCGACTCCTCCGTCGAATTTTTGCTATAGCAACCTAACCGTTCTCTTCCTCATCGACCACCTCGACCACCTCGACCACCGTCATCTCCACAATACGAACTCCCCAAGCAGCAAACTCCCGCCTGAGAACAGCCACCACCGTCTCCACCATCATCACAACCACCACAGTCCTTCATCTCTGACTTCCCCGAGCAACCCCATCACAGCCGACGACCGACCGGTTCACCTCCTCATCGCCTTCAACAGCACCGTCTCCACCATTATCGACCTCCACCACAGCCTCGACTCCCCACGACGACCCTCAACCTCTCCACGATCGAGTAGCGACAACACCACCACCAGACATCTCCTCCATCACCGAGCCAACCTTCATCCGCCGGAGCAACATCTCCTCCCATCTCCGGTCACGACCACCTACTACCATCATCTTCCTCATGACCACTTTATCTCTACCTCCTTCACTGAGCAACCCTGATAGCCACTCTCCATCGGATCTATACCACCACAACCAGTCACCACCACCACACCCCGACTTCTCTCCCCACGACTCTACTTTCCCGGCCACCACCACCACAGCACACCACGACAACCATCTGTACCGCCGGTCACCAGCATCACTATGTCAGCAACACACAACCTCGACATGTGCCACGGTTGCAACTGTTGACCGGAGCACCATCGTCGGAGATCGACCTCCACGGGACACAAACAAGCGTCACCCCTCCTCGGTCACGTGCACACCAAGGTTTGAACTTGCCTCTTTCTTTCATGTTGTGTTTTGTATGTCACTGTGTTGGTAAACCCTAATAACTAGTGTGTATATGTTTGTACATATGTGAATAGTATTTAGGTTTAATATATATACTTTATGGGAATTTGTTTATTAGTGTTATATATGATTGTATGACCATAGGTGTTATTTGACTGCCTGGTTGTGCATACTAACATACCAGCTAGGCCATGTGTTAGTATTACACAAAATTTGGAGATTTAGACATGTATTAGTATTAGTTATTCGTCTTGTTGTGTACGGTATTCGAGGACATGACCCTTGTACATTGTTAACTATGTGCATACTCGACCCTGCTAGTTAACCAGTTATCATCCCCTTGTGTTTGTTCTAAGTGCAGTATAATTATATTTACTTGTATACTAGTGTAACAACTAATGTTATTATATTATGTATATAGGGTCGTTGGATCATTCAGACGAGACTTCGGGTATAGGATATTGGTATTGCCAGCTCATGACCACAGGCGAGTATATTCTCTGACAGTTTTTATTTTGTTGATTATCTTTATAATTCTAGTTGTATAGCGTACTTGATTCTGACACTATGGATACACGGATTAGCATCATTGATCCCTGTCATGAGCAGTCATGATTGGAAACCATCGTGCTAGCTGAGAACAGAGAAATATTAGCAGATTATGTGATCATACCCTTCTTACATGAATCATAGCTCACCCCACGTATCACGTTGGGTGTAGCCTGACCATTTACATGCCTTATAGCCTGTTATATATGATTAGCCTGACTATTGCTCGCATCATAGCTAACCAGATGGTTAGCCTGCCCTCACATGTATTATAATCAATCATATATAGCAAGCCTGATCTCGTCCCAAGCCGTTCACATAATAGACTGATATTTTAAACAATTAGCTAGATATTTTATTTCTGTATTCCAGTTCACTTGTTCTAGCATTCACTTATATTCTGTTTATTGCTAGTTATGCTATTGTTGATTACATATTCTCCAGTATTTCTTACCTCCAGTATTCCTTATTTCTAGTATTTCTTTACCTTGTATTTCTTTATACTGTATTATAAATTTTGTTAATATAAATAAAACTGTTGTTTAGTATTTGTACTTTGCTCCAATCCTGACTGGATAATATTTTTCCAGAGGACCTTGAGGACTTCTATCCTACACACTATGGGCCAGGTGTAGAGGGAGACTACATTCCAGAGATCTTAGAGGAGTCCCTTCCCTTAGAGGAGACCCCACTTGCAGTTATTTAGACAATTATATCTAAGCATCATTTATTCTAAATTTGAGACTTGGACTGTACTTATATTAAGACTTTTGATGAGACTATTTATGTAGGACAGCTAGACTTTAGATTTATCTTTATATTTTTTGTTGTGGTGTTTGACTTATGTTAGTACTCCTTATTTTGTATCTCATCGTGCCATTTATTTCTTATAGTTATTATGATTGAGTATATATTGTGAATTGTTGATCAATGTATTATTCATGGACCTCCCTATGGAGTTGAGTTCATTGACAGGTTGTGAGTTATGTTTAGTAGTATTGAGACCTAGATAGCGTTCTACCGTCGATGCCACGATGTAGGATGGACGTACCTACGACTCATGCCTAAATTCGGGTGTGGCTCGCGATAATGGGTAGGGTAATTCTTCTCATGCGGACGTAATTGCTTGGAAGCATAGGCAATCACCTTCCCGTTCTGCTACAACACACAACCCAAACCCTTACCCGATGCATCACTGTATATAGAAAATTCTTCTTCCCTGATGGTAATGTCAATATTGGAGCTGTAGTCAACCTCTTCTTTAGCTCCTCAAAAGCAGACTGACAATCCTCAGTACAGACAAACTCTACTTCCTTCCTAGTTAGTCTAGTCACTAGCTCTGCAATTCTGGAAAAATCCTGAATAAATCTTCGTTAATAGCCTCCTAGTCCAAGAAAACTCCTGATCTCCGCTACTGAACTCGGGGTAGACCATGACTCAACTGCTAAAATATTCTCCGGGTCCACTGAGATCCCGTCTCCTGTAATCAAATGCCCGAGAAATTTAACCTTATCAAGTAAGAACTCATACTTTGAAAGCTTGTCATATAGCTTCTCCTTTCTGAGGGTCTCCAGAACTATCCTCAAGTGCTTCTCATGCTCTTCCGGGATCTCTGAATAAATTAGTATATCATCAATGAATACTACCACAAACTGATCTAAGTACTGATGAAACACCTTATTCATCAGGTTCATGAATACCGTCGAGGCATTGGTCAACCCAAACGGCATCTCCAAGAACTCAATCTGCCCTCTTCCGGATGTCTTCCTTCTTCACTTTCACCTGGGGGTTCCATGACCTTAAGTCTATCATTGAGAATACCTTTGCTTCGCCCAACTGATCAAACAAATCGTCAATCTGCGGCAACGAGTATTTGTTTTTTATTGTGAGGTTGTTGAGTACCCTGTAGTCGATATACATGCGTACCGACCCATCCTTATTTGGTAACAAAAGTACCGGAGCACCCCATGGTGATGAACTGGAGCGGATGAAGCCCTTATCCTGTAACTCATCCATTTACATCTTCAACTCCGCTAGTTTGCTGTTGTTCACTCTATAGACGTGTTATGATATTGGCTCTGCCCCTGGCACCAAGTCTATAGAGAACTCCACATCTCTGTCTGGTGGCAACCCTGGCAACTCCTCTGGAAAGAAGTCCATATACTCAGTAATCAATGGATGTGGCAGATCCTGCTTTTCTACCAAAGCTCCATAGAAGTCTCATTCGCTCTGTTGTGCGGCTCCTATGATGAACTCTGTCACGACCCGCACCCGGTTTAGGGGCACGAGTGCGTGGGTACGTCCAGCCTACGCCGCAGCATCGGCGGTAGAGCGCTGTCTAGGTATTGATACTATCTAACTAATGTCACACAAATATCCAATCTCCATTAGGAGGCACGGATGACACAAATAGATGAACATATACTCAATCACAGGATAACAGCACGATAAGATTTCGAATAATAAACTAAAATTAAACACAACACAAGTCCACAAGAATAACTTAACTTAACAATATCCAAGAATCATCAAAATGCCGGAGACAAATCCGGTACCAAAATAGTCTACTTAAGAACTAACAAGAATTAATAATAATTCCGACTAGACCTTCCAGAATCAACTACTACCAAGTCTGCAGCTACTCACCAAAGTCCATAAAGTGTCGGACAGCGGTCCTCTAAGGCATAGTCTGGAAAAATGTTTCCAGTCAGGAAGGAGCAAAGTAACACTCTCAAATAACAGTTCCATTAATTGATAATGTCTATAATACAATAAAACATGTCATGCTAGCTACTGAGAAGACAGTGAAATAAATGTAATGGTAATTTAAGAGAGACAGGCAATGTAAAGAGATAGGCAATAGGCAATATGGTACAGTCAGTGCATGTATAAAAATGGAAGAACAAGGAACAGTATCATATACGGGTGATGTAGTATATGATCTAAAATAGAGAACTGTAACTATTCTAAGTGTTTGAAATAGTAGTTTCAAAATGTGATCGGCTTGGGACATGTACAGTAGCTACAGTCTGGCTAATCATACGTGGGGGTATGATTGACACCAATAATATTTAATTATGCAATGGGTATTTGATCACATTTCTCACTAGCCATTTCCCCGCCCCCAACTAGTACTGTGGATCCAATCATGACACGTCACGAATACACAACATTGTCTAATATATTAAGTACAATGTCTAATAAATTATTTACAATGTCTAATATCAATGTCTAATGTAAATGTCAATGTCAATGTAAATGTCGTGTATAATGTCGATACGATAATCAAGGTAACATCTCATGACTGCAGATCCAAGCTATACTAGTCCGTGTAGCACAGTGTCAAAGATTCAGTTGTAACATTTCAAGATCATTGAACTTATAGCTATTATCAAGAATTGGAAATTATCAGAGAATGTACTTGCCTCGGGTCCTTAGCTGGTATTTATGGATGTCCTGTTCCAGAGTATCCCCTGGTAACCAACAGTCCTATAAACACAACACAATATGACATTTGTATCAGGGGCTATACTAACACACAATAGAAATACACTGGCCTTAGGCTACGCTAGGTACGGTAGGGGTCATCTACTAGATAGGCCAACTACATATATATATATACCTTAATTACAATAATAGCTATAAGTATAAATATACACTTTAAATAACACTAATACCTGTATGTACATACAACATATCAAATTAAATACAAATATATATATGTATATATATTAAAAATATGTTAAGGTTTTATACAAAATATCTATACATATATATCAAAATAATTATACACATAAAATATGTGCATTTATACTAGTCAAATTTAATACCACACTTACATACATTAATTAAATATATACATTTACATATATATCAGATTATGTATACATTAACATACACATATTTATACCAAAAGTATTAATTTAATTTCATACTTTTCCAAAATACATACATCTATATGTTTGTATATATACCAAAATAGTATGTATTTTATGTGCAAGTAAAGAAATGGTACTATATTTATACAATTGATTACTAATAAATAACTAATATACAATTCACATATGTATACATTTTTACCAAAAATAATACATATACCAAAATATTATTTAATATGTATACGTTAAATACCTACTAATACATATACTACTAATCATTAAATTAAATACGTAATTATACCATTCATAAAATACCCTACATTTATTATATATATATTTACAAATTAATTACACTAATTATACATATGCTAATTTCACATTAACTAGATATATATAAATACTTTACAACATACAATTTAAATTAATTACATATACTAATTACCACATTAATTAAATAATAAATACTTTATATTAATTATACATACAAATTTAATTAAAAGCATATACCAATATTGAAGAAGATTCAAAACAGAATATTACCCTAATTTGGGCCGCACGAAAAATAGGTCAAGATGGCCTCCAATTTTCGATTGGAACGCACAACGATACAAAATAGGAAATTAAAATAAACGTCCGCGACGATTTTTGTGCGGCCAGAAACAATGCACAAGAAGCAAAATTATGAGTTGCAAAAATAGCAGAATTGAAGGCGGGCATGTCTAGAGCAAGATTGTGAAATTTGTTGGAAGACAAAAGTCTGGATAGTGCTCCAAATATCGAAGCAAAGGCAATGCGCAAAATATTAAATAAAATACAGTAATTAATTACACCTCCAATAAATTAATTCTAAAATAAAACAATTAACCTCAAAATTCCATAAATTCCGACAGGTGCTCATCTACTGGCTACTAGGTCTAGTCTGCTGGCTAAAATAAAATAATTTAACACTGCATTTAATTATATATTTAATCACACATCGCACAAATAATTATTTAAATCAATATACTATTATGCAATTAATTAATTAAAATAACATAATATTAAATACTGTAAAAATTCGAAAATTCCCCTGTTTTCAGAATGTGGTAGTGACAAGTCTACCCACCTTAAAAGAATTTCTTCCTCAAAATTTAAAATCCTCTTACTAGTGTTTAAATCATACACACTTATCATTCCCTCAATTAAATTCATCAACCACGAATAATCCACAAGGTCTTTTCATAATTTCAAAAATCTGACATTATTGTATAACCTGAAGATCCTCAAAGTAAATCAAAGTCCATCAAAAAATTTCTTGAAAGTTTTGAGTTATAATTCAATACCCGGAATTTTAATATCCACTCCTCAAAATACTCAACAATATGATATTTAAGGATTCTCCAAATGTTACATCCAATTATAAAGTTCTAAAATTCATAACTCGCAATTAAATAAATACATTGATAAATCTCCAAATTTCCAAATTAATAACCAACTTAAACATGTCATAATCTTTCTTGGAATTAATTAACCACCAATTATGCCATGCTAATTTCTTAACCATTTATTTAAATCAATAATTATCCTTAAATTTTAATCATCTTGTTCCTCTTGTCAAGTCATAACTCCTTCATGAATCTTTACTACAGTCAACACCAATAATCATGGTCTAAGAAAATTCTACCTATAGTCATACCACATACAATCTAGGGGAACATACATGGTTATGGTCTCATTTGTTACGGTGTTGCAGTCCATGTATCAGGGGTACTACTAACTACATTATAACAAGAATCATGCATACAAGCTACGGTACTAAGCAATCAATCAATCAAAAGAAAAAGAACATGAGGAAAAAGAAAGAACCTGCTAACATATCACTTGCAATATCTTCTATCTCTAACATAATCATAGATCAAATGATGCATGTAAAGTTTGATACCTCTATCTCTTTAGGTACCACACTCTACTACAAGCATACTCACTGCTAGCTTCCTTACCTACTGCAATAGTTGATACTAGTTATTCTTATCACTCAAGTGCATATCAATTTCAATACACTATACTAAGTACTGCACTTTCTAGTACAACCCTTGATGATCACCCAAGTCAGTTTGCAGTGAATTCTCAATCATACTCAAGCCAACCAATCCTTATACACATGCATCTCATCTATTGTATACTAATGTATCTCTCCCACTATAAAATCTTATCCTCAAATAAATTTTCCTCAAAATAACTCCTCGAATAAAATTTAAAGTAAATTGTATACACTCCCCTCAAGGTCAATTATTTAAATACTGAATGAAACTTAATCACTAAAAGACCCTTACAGACTTGTCTGTGTTCATCAAATTGAGTCTGAATTCCTCAAAAATAAAATTTTAATAACCATATTTCAACTCCTCAATTTCAAAATTTTGCAATTCATTAAAATCTTCAAAATAAGATTTTAATAACATAATATCTCAACCTCTCAAATTCTAAAATTTGAAATTTACTTTCAATCTTCAATTAAAAATTTTAAATCCCCTTCTGTAGTCCAATAGCTCTAATGTTTAATCATTTTTTACTGTCCTAATTGACAGGCATCATCAAATAGTACCATAAATCAGTCTGCAATTTATCTTGATATGAAATCCAACCCTACTAGGAAACCAAAATCCTAATTTAATACCTAATCAATAACAACAAGCAAATTCAACATCAATAAGTGAGAATGGACGGAACAAAGGAATGATTTAAATTAGAAATTTTAGCAAGGAATCCTTAGAGAATAGGAGCTCAAAAGAACTGGATTAAGGACGGAAGGTATCTTCACTGCTAGTAAAGAAAAGAAACGATGGAACAAAGTCCTGGAATAACATAAATAGATAAGTCTTGAGATGATACTTTAAGAACCAATTTAAGATACAACCTGATAATCATACACGTCTCGTCAGAAATCATGACACTTAGAATCCTCGCCACGCCAGTAAGCATATATGCGATAAACGACAGGTTCCGTAACTAAGGTATGCAACCCTATAATCATGTCATCTAGAATCCTCGCCACGCCAACCGGTATGGCTGCGAGAGACTCTAAGTTTCATAACTACAGTATGTGCATCCAAGTCTGGTTCCTACGTTCTCGTCACGACAGCTAGAATGGCTGCGATAAACTCTAGGTTCCATAACCAAAGTAGACGTTTTACCTTTCTCACTGTCCTCATCAATATATGTCATCAGATGATACCATAAATTCTAGTCCGTAAAATTCATCTCAATATGGAATCAAAACTCCATAACGACACCAAGAATAAAGTTAACAACTGGTCAACAAGAATCAAACTTAATATCAATAAGTGAGGACGGACGAAAACAAGGAGGAAGGATTTAAGTTGGAATTTATAATGAGATTCTCAAGGGTCGTCCCAGGAATCTCTCAAATAAATTATGATTGAGTATCCTCTCTCATCCTAGTATCCTATGTCCTATGTCCTATAGCAGGCACGCAGTAGTATAACAAGGATGTCACACTACTACGACATCGCTCTAATTGCGAAGTCTTGACCTGCATGGGCCACCACTAAAAACGTGTCACGACCCGTACCCGGTTTAGGGGCACGAGTGCGTGGGTACGTCCAGCCTACGCCGCAGCATCGGCGGTAGAGCGCTGTCTAGGTATTGATACTATCTAACTAATGTCACGCAAATATCCAATCTCCATTAGGAGGCACGGATGACACAAATAGATGAACATATACTCAATCACAGGATAACAGCACGATAAGATTTCGAATAATAAACTAAAATTAAACACAACACAAGTCCACAAGAATAACTTAACTTAACAATATCCAAGAATCATCAAAATGCCGGAGACAAATCCGGTACCAAAATAGTCTACTTAAGAACTAACAAGAATTAATAATAATTCCGACTAGACCTTCCAGAATCAACTACTACCAAGTCTGCAGCTACTCACCATAGTCCATAAAGTGTCGGACAGCGGTCCTCTAAGGCATAGTCTGGAAAAATGTTTCCAGTCAGGAAGGAGCAAAGTAACACTCTCAAATAATAGTTCCATTAATTGATAATGTCTATAATACAATAAAACATGTCATGCTAGCTACTGAGAAGACAGTGAAATAAATGTAATGGTAATTTAAGAGAGACAGGCAATGTAAAGAGACAGGCAATAGGCAATATGGTACAGTCAGTGCATGTATAAAAATGGAAGAACAAGGAACAGTATCATATACGGGTGATGTAGTATATGATCTAAAATAGAGAACTGTAACTATTCTAAGTGTTTGAAATAGTAGTTTCAAAATGTGATCGGCTTGGGACATGTACAGTAGCTACAGTCTCGCTAATCATACGTGGGGGTATGATTGACACCAATAATATTTAATTATGCAATGGGTATTTGATCACATTTCTCACTAGCCATTTCCCCGCCCCCAACTAGTACTGTGGATCCAATCATGACACGTCACGAATACACAACATTGTCTAATATATTAAGTACAATGTCTAATAAATTATTTACAATGTCTAATATCAATGTCTAATGTAAATGTCAATGTCAATGTAAATGTCGTGTATAATGTCGATACGATAATCAAGGTAACATCTCATGACTGCAGATCCAAGCTATACTAGTCCGTGTAGCACAGTGTCAAAGATTCAGTTGTAACATTTCAAGATCATTGAACTTATAGCTATTATCAAGAATTGGAAATTATCAGAGAATGTACTTGCCTCGGGTCCTTAGCTGGTATTTATGGATGTCCTGTTCCAGAGTATCCCCTGGTAACCAACAGTCCTATAAACACAACACAATATGACATTTGTATCAGGGGCTATACTAACACACAATAGAAATACACTGGCCTTAGGCTACGCTAGGTACGGTAGGGGTCATCTACTAGATAGGCCAACTACATATATATATATACCTTAATTACAATAATAGCTATAAGTATAAATATACACTTTAAATAACACTAATACCTGTATGTACATACAACATATCAAATTAAATACAAATATATATATGTATATATATTAAAAATATGTTAAGGTTTTATACAAAATATCTATACATATATATCAAAATAATTATACACATAAAATATGTGCATTTATACTAGTCAAATTTAATACCACACTTACATACATTAATTAAATATATACATTTACATATATATCAGATTATGTATACATTAACATACACATATTTATACCAAAAGTATTAATTTAATTTCATACTTTTCCAAAATACATACATCTATATGTTTGTATATATACCAAAATAGTACGTATTTTATGTGCAAGTAGAGAAATGGTACTATATTTATACAATTGATTACTAATAAATAACTAATATACAATTCACATATGTATACATTTTTACCAAAAATAATACATATACCAAAATATTATTTAATATGTATACGTTAAATACCTACTAATACATATACTACTAATCATTAAATTAAATACGTAATTATACCATTCATAAAATACCCTACATTTATTATATATATATTTACAAATTAATTACACTAATTATACATATGCTAATTTCACATTAACTAGATATATATAAATACTTTACAACATACAATTTAAATTAATTACATATACTAATTACCACATTAATTAAATAATAAATACTTTATATTAATTATACATACAAATTTAATTAAAAGCATATACCAATATTGAAGAAGATTCAAAACAGAATATTACCCTAATTTGGGCCGCACGAAAAATAGGTCAAGATGGCCTCCAATTTTCGATTGGAACGCACAACGATACAAAATAGAAAATTAAAATAAACGTCCGCGACGATTTTTGTGCGGCCAGAAACAATGCACAAGGAGCAAAATTATGAGTTGCAAAAATAGCAGAATTGAAGGCGGGCATGTCTAGAGCAAGATTGTGAAATTTGTTGGAAGACAAAAGTCTGGATAGTGCTCCAAATATCGAAGCAAAGGCAATGCGCAAAATATTAAATAAAATACAGTAATTAATTACACCTCCAATAAATTAATTCTAAAATAAAACAATTAACCTCAAAATTCCATAAATTCCGACAGGTGCTCATCTACTGGCTACTAGGTCTAGTCTGCTGGCTAAAATAAAATAATTTAACACTGTATTTAATTATATATTTAATCACACATCACACAAATAATTATTTAAATCAATATACTATTATGCAATTAATTAATTAAAATAACATAATATTAAATACTGTAAAAATTCGAAAATTCCCCTGTTTTCAGAATGTGGTAGTGACAAACTCAAACTCTAGCTCTCCTGGTATTTGGAATAAAACTCTGCCTCCTTGATAATCGATACTAGCATGATGCCTACTCAACAAATCTATCCCGAGTACTATATCGTAGCTCGGAAGTAGCATTACGAGTAGATATACGCCCAACTCTCGGCCTTCCAAAGAAACATCATTGACCAAGATAATGCCACCCTCGGTCATGATCTTGCAAGTCCTCTCCAACGGTTCAGACTCAAAATAATATCTCAGAGCAAAAGATACAGATACAAAACTATGAGAAGCACCGGAATCAAATAAAGCACGAGGTAGAAAAGAATCAAGATAGACTGAACCTGAGATAACGTCACCGACTGGCTCCTCCTCCTCGATGGTCAAGGCAAAAGCTTGCCCCTGTCGTTGTGTACCTCTCTGATGCTGTTGGTACAGAGCAAACTGCTGTTATTGTTGTGGGAGAGGAGGTCCTCTCTGCTGTCCCACTGGTGGTTGCGTGGGTGCTTTATGTGACTGAGCTCCGCCCTGAGCTAGCCGAGCTGGAATTTTAGGACAAGAACTCAATTGATGGTCTCCTAATCCGCAGAATAAGCACTGGCCCAATCTTATCATGTATGCTTCCCATCTATGTCCTTACTTCTTACAGAATGTGCAAGGAATAGTCGCCTTTTGGATCTGGTGCATCTGTTGTGCCGGCGCTCTAGCTGGTCCATAATATAGCCTCGGATGGTGAAAGTGCCTCTGGTGCTGCTGCTAAAAATGAGACCGCTTCATTGGACCCTTGTTGGTACTGGATCCTCCTGTGTCTCTCGGTCTCTTATAGCCAAGCTGTAGATCATCCTCTGCCCGCTGTGCCTGTCTCAGAATCTCCTCGAAAGTAGCAGTGGGATCTTTACTCGTATGTGATTTAATCTTCCTGTTCAGGCCCTTCCTAAATTTCTTGGCTCTTCCTCTAGTATTTTGCCCCTCCACAAAGTAACCTAATCTGCAATACTCTGTCGCGTACTCATCTACCGTCATACCTCACTAAATAAGATACAGAAATTGGCTCTCTAGAGATATCATAGCCACATCTGGAAAGAACTTTTCCTTGAAAAGCTCTTTGAAAGCTTCCCAAGTAAGTCCTGGTACTGAGATCTTGGGGTCCGTCCTGAACCAAGTTAACGTAATATCGAACATCATGTACCCCTCTGCCTCTATCTGTAATCTCTTCAAAATCTGTGCTAGCCGTAGGTTTCACTCAATGTCATCTATCCAATCATCAGCATAAAGGATTCCTTCTGTGCCTCTAAAGTCCTTCGGCCCCATCCTCTTGAAGTATATGATAGTCTCCAACCTTGGCTGTTGTGGGGTAAACTGAGGTGGTGCCGTCTGTTGCTGGACTACGGTGGCTCTCCCAACTTCTACGAGTACAATCTAGTGAGCATTCTCAGCGCTCTGTCGCATGACCTCTGACTGACGTTGATGCACCTCCATCATCTACTAAAAGAGCATGAATATCTGTGTCTGATCGACTGCGGGTGGTGGGGGTGGAAGATCCCCTGAAACTATCAGCACCGTCCTCTGCACTAGAGGTGGAGCATCTCCGAAAGCTGCTGCAAAAATGCCCACCTGGATCGGTGAAGCCGACCTCCAAAATATAGGTGATGGAACATCGTTTGATGGTGTTACCCTCATGGCGATTAAGTGACTGATCGTGTTGACATGGCACCTGAGCACTGGGAACGCGTCTTCGACCGCATCCTGAAGATAGATTGAAAGGAATCAATATTGAATAAGGTACGATATCATCAAAGAAGGACAAAATTTATTCAAAGCAAAGCAAACATTCAATAGATAAGGATAAAAAAACTAATATTAGAAGTGTTTCCTAGTTATGATTGAGTAAACTCTCAGCCTAAATCCTATTTTCTAAAGTAGGCTCGTAGTAGTAATCTAGGTGAGTACTACTACGATATCGCTCTAATTGCGACTCTAGGCCTGCATGGGCCACCACTAAAAATTTGTCACGACCCGTACCCGACTATTCGGGCATGAGTACATTGGTACGCCCAGTCTACGCCACAACATCGGCAGTATAATATTGTCTAGGTTAATTCTACTATCTAAATATCTCAACAATATAAATATGGTACCTGTCAATCATTTCAACTCCAAATGGAGGAACAATATGGTATCTCACAAATATAACTATACTCAATCATAATGCAAACTAAGGAAGATAAAGCACTAATGGAATAACGAAGAAAAGAATGAAGATACAATCCACAAGTCTAAAATAATATACATGCAATGAATCTCAATGAAGTATAATACAAGTCCACCAAAATATAAACTAAACCTCCCCAGGCGCTGCAACTAAGTTCTCCTGATCTATAAGAGTATCCTCTAATGGTATGCCCTCTTGTGGCCCGTAGAATATAAGACACTGACAATGAGCCAATCATCTAGAAAAATATATCCAGTCAGGATTGGATCAAAGTACATACCTCTTAAAGCAGTTTCAAATACATAATCGAGCATATACAATCGATAATAGAAAAGAATACAAGATATCTAAACATCTGAATGAAATGAACTTGGGTGAACAGGTAATGTACTGGAATAAAGAATAAGCAATATGAGTATCTGTAATATAAAGGAATAACTAAAATCTAACTAATATGCCTAAGAATATAAGTTCATTATGTGATCAATTTAGGTTGAACATGAATACAATAAGGTAACCCAAAAACGAGTATGGTATGTAATCGACATATAAACGAATACACTAGAGTTTTGATCACATAAACAACTCTTACTACCCTATCCCCAACTAATACCAATGGATCCAATCATGACACATTACGAACACAAATATGGGCATACTAAACACGAGCAGTGTGTGTACACGAATAAACACACTAAACACGAGCAGTGTGTGAACACAAAATATAAATAATCAATACCCAATTTACGCTATGAAATATATATGAAGGAGTACCCGCTGAACACGGTAGGGGATAACATCTCCTGACAGGATCCATGTAGTACCAGTCCGTGAAACCACTATGTCGGAATCAAGTATATAGTTCAAGAACTTGAGATATATACATTATTATGAAATAAAAACTAACAAAAAAATGTACTCGCCTGAGGTCCTGAGCAAGGTATGTCTCTCGATGCTCAAGATGGTGCCACACAGACCTATATATGGTATATTGCATCAATATAAGGTTCTAAAATAAAAATAAGTTAAACTAGTTTAATTCTAGGTCATAAAGCCATTTCTAAGTCAAAACAGTCAAACTAGGTCAACTCTAGGTCAAACTAGTCAATCTTGGTCAAACTAGCTATTTCTAGGTTGTATGAGTCTAACTCAAGGATATTAGGTCCATAAACTATGAAACTAGGCCACATTAGCTAAGGTAAGATACTAGGATACACACAAAATACCGTATCATAGGATACGCAAGTTTTTAATATAAAAATACTAATTTATATATATATATATATATATATATATATATATATATATATATATATATATATATATACAAGATAATATATATATTAACCTTATCTAATTAATGCAAATTGGATAACTTGGATTTGGAACCAAAGCGTATCTCACTACCTACACACCCATCTTGATACTCAAACCCAATACCTTGAGTATCGACCAATACTTTGATATTACCTTGGTATCACAAGGTAATTCAAATCCTAATATATAACTACCCATACACTAACTATATGCTAACATAAACTAAACTATTAAAATACTACTAACTACCAACTATTAAAATACTACTAACTACTTAACATACTAAGTTATCAATACTACCATACTAACTTATCTTCAACTTATATACATATATACATATAGTTAATAGTATAACTAGTAGGTATATCTATCTAACTATTTAAATAACATGTATATATACAACTACTATACTATGCACTAACTACTATACTATCATGAACTACTAACTAAACTTACAAGAACTAACTAGATCATTAATAACTACTAGCTAACCTCTAAAAACTAACTAAACCTCTAACCCAACTAGCTAAACCATACCTTACCTTATTGTGCCTGCAGGTTCTGCAGTTGGCTGCTGCAGCAATGCTGGTAAAGTTGCCGTTACTATGCTATGCTTCGACTTGCTTGCTGCATATGTTGGCTTGACGGTGAAATGCTGAATGCCTTGCACAACCTGTTGTTTAATTGGTTCAGTGCTGAACTGTGCAGTTTGCTGTCACTACCCTCTTGTTGATGCACTGCTGTAGTGCATATGCTGCAGGTGCTGTAATTTTTGTTGTTCTCCAATGCACCTGCTGCTTTGCTCGAGGGTGTAGTGCACTTGGCTGCTGCTCTTCTCTGTGGTTGCACTGTTTGCTGCTCGTGCAGCTCCCTCTGTTGTACTGCTACTGCTGGGAATGCTCACTGAAACTGTGCTCTACCCGACCCTCTCACTCACTACTCATTCACTCACTACACATCCACACACACACATATATACATATAGATATCAATATGTATATACACACTCATCTATACATATATAGATATATATATACAAATATACACATATAACTATACATATATATATATATATATATATATATATATATATATATATATATATATATACATTTACATGCATCTACTTATACATATAAACACACACACAAATATATAACTACTATGTGTATCTATATATATATATATATATATATATATATATATATATATATATATATATATATATATATATATATATATATATATATATATATTTTGTTTATATATATAGATGTATGTATATATATATGTGTTGTTTATATATATAGATGTATGTATATATATTGTGTTGTTTATATATATAGGTGTATGTATATATCACACCTCACCTATATGTATATCTATGCACACACATAATTATATACATATATATACATACATCTATATATATAAACAACACAATATATATATATATATATATATATATATATATATATATATATATATATATATATATATATATATATATATATATATATATATATATATAACAATGATAATTTAGCTATTACACAAGGCAAATGAAAACTAGATATGTAATGAACAAACACGTGGAGTGCACCGCACCCGTATCACAGTCAGTCTATGGTACGTTTGCGATACGGCTCCACCACACAACCAAACGTATCCCGAAGGACACGAGCAAGTTTAGAATAATAATTATGAATAATACGAAGAATTAAATACTCAACTACGTGTCCATGTCAAGATATGACATGCACAAACCCCCATGTCGGAGAAAAATCTCCAAATCAACCTATATCGCCAAATTATTGGGATACGACCTATATGTATCCAATTTTGGATGCAACACTAGTCACACATAAGCAAACACATGTCAATTTGGTCTAATTGACTAATTGACAAACACAAGATGTGCTAATCTCAAAATTCTCCTAAAATTGAAATAAAATAACACATAACTTTCTCCATATGCCTCCTATGAACCTAATTCTAATTCCTATAGGTAGCCTTAGCATATGGGGTGGTTCCTTATGGTTAAATTACAGATTTAGAACCTAATAAAAGAGGGAAAAAATAAATTATACCTATTAGGAGATGGATTCCCAAAAAAAATCCCAAATTGAGTAAAAGTAGCCTCCAACTTGTAGATCCTTGCTCCTCCTTATAGATACTTGCTTCCTGCTTGTAGATCATTGCTCTACTAGCCTCTAATGAAGAATAGGGACAAAATTGGAAAGAAATTTGAGTATGAATTGGTATGGGAATAGAGAATTTGGAAAAGAAAAAATTCTAGATCTAGATTTGAATGTCAAAATGAGAAGAAAGAGATTCTCTCTCCTCCCTATAGGTGGCTGGCCCTTGCCCCTCATGCAATTTACTATGAATTGTCCAAAATATCCCTTGGGGCCTCTCATGAAAAAATTAATTAAGGAGGGAAGGTTCTAGTCTAATTGGTTTCATTAATTAATTCATCCTCCTAATGAATGAGAATATTATTAGGCTCAATCTAAACTAGAATTAAATATTCGGTCCATGAATCTAAACTAACTAATTTGGTCCACTACATGAATCTAAATTAAAATTTAATATTTAACAATAAATAAATAATATTTACAACATGCACAATATTTAATATAATAAATCCTAAAATACAAATGTCCATGCCAAATTACCAAACTACCCTTAGTTGAAAAAGTGAGGGTGACAGAAACCAATTAGTTAAGTGAAAGGTAAATAATCAACATGATAATGCAAACTATGAATTATTCTTATTCGTCATATCCATATTTTTTAAATTAGTTTTAGATATTATTTTGTTAGATTTGATGGCTCGTACTTTTGTTGTTTCCATTTTTTCCCCAGACTAAATCCCAACAGTACATAGTTAGTACTGCACTAATTTTGACAATCATTGGTATATTTTGGACTACCAAACTTTTGATAGTATGTCACGACCCGCACCCGGTATAGGGGCACGAGTACGTGGGTACGTCCAGCCTACGTCGTAGAATTGATGGAAGAACGCTGTCATGGTCATCTATATTATCTAACATCTCACACCATATATATATAATACGTGTCATGCCATCTCAACTCTGAATGGAAGAGCAATATGATGATATAATAAAGGGTAGTCAATACTCTATCACGTATAAAAAACTAAAGAAAGATGTAAGCACAATATGGAATAGAAAGAAAAGAAATACAAATCTCAATACATCACAGGTCTATCTCAACATCTAAATATAACTCAAGATATCAAAATAATAATACAATCCAAAATCTAACTAGAAACAACTACTACAAGATATGGAAATCTAAATGGCCTTAGTCTCTGGCACTACATCCTCAGGTGACACTCCATTTGTAGGCCCTTATTAAGTAGGACACATCCTCACTAACTATTCATTTAAAAAATATATCCAGTCAAGATTGGAGCAAAGTATAATCCAATAGCAGTTCCAATTAATTGATAATGACTTTAAACATAAATAGAGAATATAATACAAGACGAGAAACAATGAATAATATCATACTATGGTAAAAAAAATAGGTAAACAAGAGCAATATGGTATATACTGATCTCAATGAAATATAATAAGATAATAAAATAGAATATGGTCAAGAACTGTAACTATACTAAGTGATTGAAATACAAGTTAGATATGTGATCAACTTGGGTTGAACATTGTCTACTTAACGTTTGATAAACATTATCTAAGTTAAACATTAAACATTATCTAAGATTTGATCACATATCTAGCTAACACTTTCCCTTTCTCCGACTGGTACAATGGATACAATCATGACACGTTATGATGCAAGATACTCAAGGCATTATAAAAATTAAACATTAAACTTTGAACATTAAACTTTGTCTAATATTAAATATTGCCTTTTAACCATATGCGAGCACGAGGAATAATTAAATAATAAATAACATTCCATGACTGATCCATGTGTATACTAGTCCATGTACCAATATGTCAAGAGTCATGTAAAATATTTTTAAATACTTAAATTATAGTAATTATCAAATAATAGAAACTATCAGAGAATGTACTCGCTTGTGATCCAGAGTAATGAATGTCAAACTGTGTCCGAACTGGTATCACACAGACCTATATATAGAATATTATATTAATACAAGTTTTTGGAATAAAAATAAGTTAAACTAGTTTAATTCTAGGTCATAAAGCCATTTCTATGTTAAAATAGTCAAACTAGGTCAACTTTAGATCAAACTAGTCAAAATTGGTCAAACTAGCTATATCTAGGTTGGATGAGTCTAACTCTAGGATATTAGGTCCATACACTATGTAACTAGGCCACACTAGCTAAGCTAAGATAGTAGGATACAAACAAAGTACCGTATCATAGGATACAAAAGTTTTTAGATATGAAATTATTAATTTATATATATACAAGACAATATTTATATTACTCTTAGCTAACTAATGCTAAGTGGATACCTTGGCTTTGAACCAATGCGGTATCTCACCATCTACACATCCATCTTGATACTCAAACCCAATACCTTGAGTATCAACCAATACTTTGACATTACCCTGGTACCACAAGGTAATACAAATTCTAATATATAATTAACTACCCAATACACTAAACTATAAACTAACATGCATATACTACATAGATTATACAATACTAACTACCTACTAACTTACCATTACATACATACATACATACATACATATAACTACTAGTAATCAATAGTATATATCTAACTACTAGTCTAACAATATGTATATATAGATATAACTATTAGATAATAATTTATTTGTATATATAACTACCTAAAAATGTAACTAACTATCCCTTACCTTAACTAGCTGTTGTGCAAATGCTACAATTGTTGCTGTTTAACCCCTTTGTTGAATGAAGTCGCTGCTGCAATTGGCTTGCTGTGCAGTTGTTGCATTGGCTACTTGTTATACACTACTCAGGTACTAATTATTGAATGCCCCTCTTACTGTTGCTGCGACTGATCTGCTGCCAGTGCAAGCTGCTGTACTGGCTTTGTACTTTATTGTATTTGCTTTGCTGAGGGTTGCTGCAGTTGCTCTTGCTATTGGCTGCAGCTAGCTGATGCTCCTCTTGGTGTTTCAGTTGAGCTTGTTGTGGTTGTTGTGTTTTGTTATGTTGCTGCAGAATGCTGCTCTAGCTGTTGATTTATCCCTCCCTGCTGATTAGTTCATATAATATTCCCTAATATACACACAAGTTCCTAGCCAATAGAGAGACTAACATCTAATCAGTTCAAACTTGACTCTTATTGATCATCACATTCATTTCATTATTATACACCAAAGAACATACAAACCAAATTAGTTATTATCAATATCTTTTAACTCATTAAAACTTTAGCCCTTCACCCAATCCTTACTCTAATTATTCAGTTTAGTATAACCTCTATCTATTTTCTCTACAACTTTCATTCATGCAAACCTTTCCTACATCAGGTCCCTGCACATATACACGTACATTTAAAGAATTGGGTCTTCCTTCTACACATGTTCACAGTTCACTTACACAAGTCTCTAATACTAACATGATGTGAAATCACAATTTGTCGGCCTTGGCATGAAGAACACGGGGACCAATTTCCAACACCATTTCTACCTCTCTAATTACTAACATATGCTCACCATGCCTAAATATAATACTTCAAATATATGTATTCACCTATTGGTATGGTACATGATTTTTCCCTTACCTCTAGTTCATGCACAGAGCATCCTTGCTCCTGTTCTCATAGCAGGCTAGTCCTCTAAGCTAGTCACCATTGTTCCCTTTGCTACCTAAGTAAACTTATATATTGATATATCCCTTCTCCCACACACACAGGGACACCAACCTTCACACCACTCAAAATCCACATGCACTAGTGTACACACACACACACATACAAGTATATATATATATATATATATATATATATATATATATATATATATATATATATATATAAATACATATCCACACATACGAATATAGATACCTACACATACATATATACATATATGAAATCTCTATGTATACATAATCACATAGATACATATATATCTATGTATATACATACCTCCACATATATGAATACCATATATATATATATATATATATATATATATATATATATATATATCACTATGTAGATATATAAATACATACATATATATATATATATATATATATATATGTATGTATTTATATATCTACATAGTGATATATATATATATATATATATATATATATATATATATATATATATATATATATATATATATATCATACAATCATTATAATTATATCATTCTAATAACTATTACCAAGTGTATTGAATCTAAAATACAATAAAACAAACACGTGCAGTGCACCGCACCCGTATCATACTCATTCTATGATACACTTGCGATACGGCTTCACCACACAACCAAACTTATCTCGAAGGATACGAGCAAGTCTAAAATTATAATTATGAATAATACGAAGAACTAACTACTCAACTACATGTCCGTGTCAAAATATGACATGCTCAAACCCCCGTGCCGAAAAAACCCACCAAATCAATCCATATCTCCAAATTGTCGGGATACGGCCTACACGTATCTAATTATGGATATAACACTAGTCACATACAATTAAACACATTTCAATTTGGTCTAATTGACCTATTGACAAATACAAGATGTGCAAATCTCAGAATTCCCCCAAAATTGACACAAAATACCATATAACTTTCTCCATAGGCCTCCTATGAACCTATTTCAATTCCTATATTTAGCCTTAGTAAATGGGAGGGTTCCATATGATTATATCACCTATTTAGAATCTAATTAGAGAAAAAAACTGAATTGTAATCTATCGGGAGATGGATTTCTAATAAAATTTCCAAATTGGGTAAAAAGAGCCTCAACTTGTAGATCCTTGCTCCTCCTTGTAGATCCTTACTTTCTCCTAGTAGATCCTTGTTCTAATAGCCTCTAATGAAGAATAGGAAAATAATTGAAAAATATTTGAGTAGGAATTTGTATGGAAATAAAGAAATTAGAAGAGAGGAAATTTTTAGATCTATCTTTGGAATGACAAATAAGGAGAGAAAGAGTCTCTCTCCACCCCTATGGTGGCCGACCTTGCCCCCTCTCTAAGGCATTATTAAATATCCACAATACCCATTGGCCTTGTCCTGAAAAAATTAATTAAGGAGGAAAGGTTCTAGTATAATTCGTTTCACCAATTAATTCATCCTCCTAATGAATGAGCTTACTATTTGGCTCAATTCTAACTAGAATTAAATGTTGGTTCATGGATCTAAACTAAACTAGTTAGGTCCACTACACAAATCAAATTAAATAGGTTAGTCCAGTAACTAAATTAAATGCTACAAGTCTCTAATTAAAATAATACTCTAATAATTAACTAACTATAAAATTATCAAATAAATATATATGGCCCACTAATATTAATATTATATTTCTAAAATTAAATAACTAGGCCAAATTATCAAATTACCCCTAGCTAGAAAAGTGAGGGTGACAATCCTACCCACCTTAGAAATTTTGTCGTATCCCCAGTCCAAACAAGGTATACTATATTACTAACTATACAATTTTGTCGTAACCCACCTCTAGGTCAACCCTAGTCCAAAAAAATAAACAACATACAATTTAAAAGAAATCACTAACTATAGTCTCTGTCCATCATAGTTTTGTAGTCTCTGACAGGGTATACTAACTATACAATAACTCACAAGCAGTCTATAAGGCACTAACTAAACACACAAATAACAGATGGAAAGAAAAGGAATATAAAAGGATAAAACATGCTAACCTATCACCTGATGTGTCGTCCTCAAAGACAGCCATTATAAATGCCCTACCCTGCTGGGGTGGCTCTCTATGCGGGAGCTGAGTAGTCTACAGTGCCACAGGTAGCCTAGCTCCACCTCACTGATCGCGATCTGGTCCATACGGATTATTGGAACACTCCTTCACCTGATGGTCAGGGGAACCACAATACAAGCATAGTCTGAGCCTCTTTCGATAGTTCTTCCAATCATGCCCATGCCTTTTACAATGGGCACAAGAAAAAAGTCTATTGAGTCTGCCTCTGAGGCTGCTATGGTGCCTGATGAACTAGCTTCTGAAACTGTTGTATCTGTTGAACTGGTGCCCTAACTGGCACAAGATACTGCTGATGTTGGTATATTCTCGGCTGTTAAGAGTGGCTGCGCTTTGCTGGGCCCGCACTACTAATAGCTCCTTTGGTGTCTCTCGGCCTCTTGGAGCCAAGCTCCAAATCATCCTCCGCCCGCTGTGCCTGTCTCAATTATTTTCAAAAGTAGAGGTACAGTCTCCTTTAGTATGGGACTTAACCTCACTATTCAGTACCTTCCTGAACTTTCTAGCCTTGGTTCGAGGATTCTGCCTCTCAAGAAATCTTCCCAATCGGCAATACTCCATCGCATACTCGTCCACTATCATGTTTTCCTAGACGAGGTTCTGGAAATGGCTCTCTAATATACTCTGAGCCACATCCGGGAAGAACTTCTCTTTGAAAACCTCTTTGAAAGCTTCTCAAGTAAGTCCCGTCACTGATATCCTAGGATCTGTCTTGAACTATGTCAGCATAATGTCGAACATCATACTTTCCGCTACCTCTACCTGCAAGCTCTCAGGAATCTGCGCCAATCGCAGGTCCCTTTCAATGTCCTCTATCCAGTCATCTTCGTACAAGATTTCCTCGGTGCCCTTAAATTCCTTAGTCCCCATCCTCTTGAAATCAATGATAGTCCCTGGCCTCGGCTATTGCGGATCAGGCTGAGGTGGTATCATTTATGGCTGAACTACGATAACTCTCTCGACTGTTACGAGCATAATCTGGTGAGCATTCTCAATGCTGTGCCACATAATCTCTGACTGTTGTTGTTGCACCTCCATCATCTGTTGAAAGAGTATGAACATCTGCGTCTGATCGACTGTGGGTGGCAGGAATGGAAGATCCTCTGAAACTATCGACGATGTCCTCTGTACCAGAGACGGAGCACCTCCGAAAGCTGATGCAATAACGCCCACCTGGATCGGTAAAATAGACCTCTGGAATGTATCTACTGGAACAACGTCTGATGGTACTACCCTCATAGGCGACGAAGTAACTGACCTCACTGACATTGTGCCTGAGCACTAGAAACTCGTCTTCGACGGCATCCTGAAGATAGATTCAGAAATAAGGAATCAATATTGAGCAAGATATTATATCATCAAGAAATGACAAAAAATTTTAAGAAAATAAGTATTTAGAATGATAAAGATGGCAAGATCAATTAGGTTAGATTTTTTTTTAGTTGTGATTGAGTATTCGCTCTCATCCTAGTATCATATATCCAATCCTATCGCAGGCTCGTAGTAGTAAAACTAAGTCATTGTACTACAATGACATCACACTATTGCGAAGTTTGACCTGCATGGGCTACCACAAAAATATGTCATGACCCGTACCCGATGTAGGGGCACGAGTACGTGGGTACGACCAGCCTACGCCACAGCATTGGCGGTAGAACGTTGTCTCGGTCTTCTATAATATCTAACATCTCACACCATATATATATATAATTCTTGTTATGATATCTCAAATCCAAACGGATGAGCAATATGATGATATAATAAAGGGTAGTCAATACTCAATCATATATAAAAAACTAAAGGAAGATGTAAGCACGATATGGAATAGAAAGAAAAAAAATACAAATCTCAATACATCACAGGTCCATCTCAACATCTAAACATAACTCAAGGTCTCTAAATAATAATACAATCCAAAATCTAACTAGAAACAATTACTACAAGATATGGAAATCTAAATGGCCTAAGTGTCTTGCACTACATCCTCAGGTGACACTCTATCTGTAGGTACATAGTAAGTGGGACACAACCTCACTAACCATTCATCTGAAAAATGTATCCAGTCAGGATTGGAGCAAAGTACAACCAAATAGCAGTTCTAATTAATTGATAATGACCATAAACAGAAATAGAAATTATAATACAAGACGAGAAATAATGAACAATATCATACTATGGTAAAAGAAACAGGTAAATAAAAGCAATATGGTATACACTGATCTCAATGAAATAGAATAAGATAATAAAATAGAATATGGTGAAGAACTGTAACTATACTAAGTGATTGAAATACTAGTTTGATATATGATCGGCCTGGGTGAAACATTGTCGACTTAACTTTGGATAAACATTATCAAAGTTAAACATTGAACATTGAATATTGTCTAGGATTTGATCACATATCTAACTAACACTTTCCCGTTTCCTGACTTGTACAACGGATCCAACCATGATACGTTATGATGCAAGATACTCAAGGCATTGTAAACATTAAACATTGAACATTGAACATTGAACATTGAACTTTGTCTAATATTAAATTACCTTTTAACCATATTAGAACATATGAAATAATAAAATAATATCCCATGACTGATCCATGTGTATACTAGTCCATATACCAATGGACAAGAGTCAGGTAAAATATTTCTAAATACTTGCATTATAATAATTATCAAATAATAAAAACTATCAAAGAATGTACTCACCTGTGGTCCAGAGTAATAAATGTCAAACTATGTCCGAACTAGTGTTACATAGACCTATATATAGAATATTATATTAATACAAGTTTTTGGTATGAAAATAAGTTAAACTAGTTCAATTCTAGGTCCTAAAGCCATTTCTAAATCAAAATAGTCAAAGTAGGTCAACCCTAGGTCAAACTAGTCAAACTTGTTCAAACTAGCTATTTTTAGGTTGTATGAGTCTAACTCTAGGATATTAGGTCCATACACTACGTAACTAGGCTACACTAGCTAAGTTAAGATACTAGGATACAAACAAAGTATCGTATCATAGGATACGCAAGTTTTTAGATATGAAAATATTAATTTATATATATACAAGACAATATTTATATTACTCTTAGCTAACTAATGCTAAGTAGATATCTTTGCTTTGAACCAATATGGTATGTCACAATCTATACACCGATCTTGATACGCAAACCCAATTCCTTGAGTATCAACCAATACTTTGACATTACCTTGGTATCACAAGGTAATACAAATTCTAATATTTAATTAACTACCTAATACACTAAAGTATAAACTAATATGTATATACTACATAGATTATACCATACTAACTACCTACTAACTTACCAATAAATATATATTTACATACATACATACATACATACATACATACATACATATAACTACTAGTAATCAATAGTATATATCAAACTACTAGTCTAACAATATGTATATATAGATATAACTACTAGATAACAAATGTATATGTATATATAACTACCTAACAATTTAACTAATTATCCTTTACCTTAACTAGCTGATGTGCAAATGCTGCAGCTGTTGCTGTTGAAGCCCTTTGCTGAATACAGTTGCTGCTGCAGTTTGCTTGCTGTGTAGTTGTTGTATTGTCTACTTGTTGCACACTGATCAGTTGCTAATTGCTGAATGTCTCTCTTGCTGTTGCTGTGATTGCTCTGCTGCTAGTGCAAGCTGCTGTACTGGCTTTGCACTTTGCTGTATTTACTTTGCTGAGGGTTGTAGTTGCTGTAGTTGCTCTTGCTATTAGCTGCAGCTAGCTGATGCTCCTATTGCTATTTCAGTTGAGCTTGTTGTGGTTGTTGTGCTTTGCTATGTTGCTGCAGAATGCTGCTCTAGCTACCAATTTATCCCTCCATGCTGATTAGTTCATATAATATTTCCTAATATACACACCAGGTCCTAGCCAATAGAGAGAATATCCTTTAATCAGTTCAAACTTGACTCCTATTGATCATCACATTCATTTCATCCTTATACACCAAAGAACATACAAACCACAGTAGTTATTATCAATATCTTTTAACTCATTAAAACTTTAGCCCTTCACCCATTCCTTACACCAATTATTCAGTTATGTATAACCTCTATCTATTTCCTCCACAGCTTTCATTCATGCAAACCTTTCCTACATCAGGTCCTGCACATATATACGTACATGTGAAGAACTGGGTCTTCCTTCTACATATCTTCACAGTTTACTTACACAAGTCTCTTACACTAACATTATGTGAAATCATAATTTGTCGGCCTTGGCATGAAGAACACGGGGACCAATTACTAATAATATTTTTACCTCTCTAATTAATCACATATACTCACCATGGCTAAACATACTACTTCAAATATGTCACCCTCACATTTTCAATCAAAGGTAGTTTGGTAATTGACACGGATATTTTTAATTTTAGAATATATTGTATTTAAATATTATACATGTGTATTATTTATTTATTGATTGTTAGATGCTAGATTATTTTGGACTTGTGTAGTGGACCTAACTAATTAATTAAATGCATGAACCCAACATTTTAGTTTGGTTTAGATTGAGCCCAAGAATTAGGCCTATGGATTAGGAGGATGGATTAATTAGTGAATCCATTAGACTAGAACCTTTCTCCTTTAATTAATTTCATCATGAGAGGCCCCAAGGGGTATTTTGGATATTTCATAATAGCTTTGGAGAGGGTTATATGGCCGGCCACATCAAAGAGGAGAGAGAGTGTCTCTCATTTCATTTTTGTATTCCAATTAGATATAGATTTTCCTCTTTTCCAAATTCCTTCATTTGCTCACCATTCTTTCACATTTTTTTTCTAAATTTGTTCCTTATTCTTCAATTGAGGCTACTACAACAAGGATCTATTAGAATAAAGCAAAGATCTACAAGGAGGAGGCCAAGATCTACAAAGAGGAGCTACATTTCTACATTTGAGGATTTTCATTGGGAATCCATCTCCTAATAGGTACATTTTAGGTTTTTCTCTTGTAGTAGGTTCTAGATCTGAGATTTAACCAAAAGAAATTACTCCACATGCATAGGCTACCCACATGATTTGGTTTTAGGTTCATAGAAGACCTACAGTGGAAGTTATGTATATTTTTGTGTCAATTTTTGGGGAATTCCGAGATTGGCACATGTGGTGTTTGTCAATTGGTCAAATAGATCAATATGACATGTAATAGATTGTTTGTGACTAGTATCGTATCCACAATTAGATACATATAGGCCGTATCAGGTCAATTTGGCTATACAGGTTATTTTTGGGGGTTTTTCTCCGACACTTGAATTTTTGCATATCATTTCTTAACACGGACATGTAGTTATGATTATTATTGTTCGTGTAGTGTGTAAATAGTATTCTAGACTTGCTCGTGTCTTTTAGAATATATTTGGTTGTGTGGTGGAGCCGTATCGCAAGCATATCTTAGAATGAGTGTGATACGGGTGTGATGCACTCTACGTGTTTGCTTTGTTGCCTTTATTTTTATATGTACTTGTGTATATATATATAAAAGTATGTTATATTATATGATATATATATATATATATATATATATATATATGTATATAGATAGATGTATATATGTATATAACTATATATATATATATATATATATATATATATATATATATATAAGTGTGTTGATATGTGTGTGTGTATATATATATATATATATATATATATATATATATATATATATATATATATATATATATATATATATATATATTTGTATGAGTGATATATTTATAAGTGTATATGTGTTATATATATATATAATATATCACTCATACAAATATATATATATATATATATATATATATATATATATCTGTGTGTGTGTATGGTTGTATATATACATATATGTATAGGTGAAAGGTATGTGTTTATATATATATTGATAGTATATAGGTGAGTGTGTATATATCTGTGTTGGGTGTATATAAGTTGTTTGTATATATGTGTGAGTGTATATATATATATATATATATATATATATATATATATATATATATATATATATATATGTATGAGGGATTGATACATATAGATTAATACATAGAGGTGTATGTATATATGTATGTGTGTGTGTTCTATGTGTTTGTGAGTTGGTTTAGTTTTTAAGTATTGGTTTAGATTGCCTAGTTAGTTAAGTTGGTTGTTAAGTGTTAGCAATTACTAGTTAGTTAAGTATCTATTTATATATCTCTATGTATGTAGGTTGGTATCTATGTACTAGTAGGTATATTTGTTAGTAGTTAGTATATATAGCTATGTATATTAGGATAGGTAACACATGTTAGTAGTTAGTGGTATATGTTAACTATTAGTTTAGCATATAGATTAATATATTAATATAGTTAGTACTTGAGGCATTATATATATATATATATATTATCTATACTCAATAGATTTTGATTACCTTAGGATACCAAGGTAATATCAAGGTAATGGGTCGATACTATGGTATTGGGTTTGAGTATCGAGATAGGTAGTGTGATACGCATTGGTGCAAGGCCAAGGTATCATAATTTTTATTGATTAGTTAAGTACTATATATATATTGACTTATATATCTATACAAATTACTATTTTCATATATTAAAACTTGTGTATCTTAGGATACGGTATTTTACGTGTTTCATAGTATCGTAGATTAGCTAGTATAGCTAAGTTTTATAATGTATTGACCTAGTATCATAGTGTTAGACTCTTACAACCTAGAATTAGTTGGTTTGACTTAGAAATAGCTTTATGACTTAGAATTGCATCAATTTAATTTATTTCTGAACCTTGTATTAATGCAACATACCATATATAGGTTTGTGTGACACTAGCTTGGGCATCGAGAGACACATCTTGCTTAGGACTTCAGGCGAGTATATTTCTCTGATAGTTTTTAATTCATAATATTATATATATGCATATTCTAGAATTGTATACTTGATTCTGACACAGTGATTTTACGGACTTTTACTACATGAATCCCGTTAGGAGATGTTATCCCCTACTGTGTTCAGCGGGTAGTCCTGTACATGTATTTTATTGTGTACATTGGGTATTGATTTATATTTCATATTCACACACTGCTCGTGTTCAGTGTACTTATTCGTATACACACACTGCTCGAGTTCAGTGTAAGTATATTTGTGTACACCCACTACTCATGTTCAGTGGTCATATTCGTGTTCGTAGCGTATCATAATTGGATCCATTGGTATTCGTGTACACCCACTATTATGTGATCAAAGCCCCATTGTTCATCGTGTACATTCTGATTATGTACCACACTTGTAATCATCTTACCTTATTGATCAAGTTCAACTAAACCGATCACATAATAAACTTGTATTCTGAGGCACATTAGTTAGATTGTAGTTATTTCATCATATTGTAGATATTCATATTTTTGTTCTATATTCCCTTACATTACCTGTATATATATTATTCATTCATTCATATGTTTAGTGATCTTGTATTTTATTTCTTTTATCCGTTTTATATGCTCGATTATGTTATTGAAACTGCTTTCAGAGGTATGTACTTCGTTCTAATCCTGATTGGATATATTTTTCCAGATGATTGGCTTATAGAGCAGTGTCACAGATTCTACGGGCCGCAGGACGGCGTACCATTAGAGGATACTCTTATAGACCATGAGGACTTAGTTGCAGAGCCCGAGGAGGTTTAGTTTTGTGTTGGACTTCTATTATACTATTATATTGTTGAGATTCATAGTTGGTATATTATTTCAGATTGTGGATTGTATCTTGTTCTTTCCTTCGCTTTTCCATTTGTGCTTTATCTTCCTTAGTTTGTTTTATGATTGAGATTTGTTATTCTTGTGAGATACCATATTGTTTCTCTATTTGGAGTTGAGATGATTGACATGTACCATATTATATTATTGAGATGTTAGATAGTTAGAAATACCCCAGACAGCGTTCTACAGTAGATGTTGTGGTGTAGGCTAGGCGTAACCACGTACTCATGTCCGAATATTCGGGTACGGGTCGTGAAACATTTTTAGTGGTGGTCCATGTAGGTCTAGATTCGTAAGTAGTACGACATCGTAGTGGTGCTCGCCTAGAGTACTGCTACGAGCCTGCTTTAGGAAAACAAGATTTATGCTGAAAGTTTACTCAATCACAACTAGGAAAAATTCTAATTTCAGTTTTGTTAATCCTTATCTGTTGAATATTTGCTTTACTTTGAATAAAAATTTGTTCTTCTTTGATGATATCGTATCATATTCAATATTGATTCCTTATTTTAATCTTTCTTCAGGATGCTGCCGAAGACGTGTTCCCAGCGTTGAGGTATTACGATAGCATAATCAGTCACTTCATCAGCCATAAGGACAGTACCCTCAGACAATGGTCCAGTACCTACATTCAGGAGGTCAGCTTCACCGGTCCAGGTGGGCGTATCTGCAGCAGGTTTTGGATATGCTCCACCTTCGGTACCGAGGATAGCGCAGACAGTTCCAGGAGATCTTCCACCTCCACCACCCACAATCGATCAGACGCAGTTATTCACACTCTTTCAGCAGATGATGGAGGCACAACAGCGACAGTCAGAGGTCCTACGATAGAGCATGGAGAATGCTTACCAGATCGTGCTTGCAGCAGTTGAGAGGGCTTCTACAGTCCAACATCAGACAATATCACCTCAGTTTATTCCTCAACAGCCGATCCCGGGGAACATAATAGACTTCAAGAGGATGGGCCCGAAGGAATTCAGAGGCACAGAGGGGATCCTTTATACGGATGATTGGATCAAGGACATCGAGCGAAACCTGCGGCTGGTGCAGATTCCAAAGATGTTATAGATAGAGGCAGCGGGGTGCATGATGTTCGATATTGCTTAACATGGTTCAGGACAGACCCCAAGATAGCAATACCAGGACTCACTTGGGAAGCTTTTAAAGAGCTTTTTAAGGAGAAGTTCTTTCCAGATGTGGCTTTGACATCCTTAGAGAGCCAGTTTCAGTACCTCGTCTAGGGAGGTATGTCGGTGGAAGAGTATGCGACGGAGTATTGCCGACTAGGTCGCTTCATGGATGGGGAGAACCCAGAGGTAGAGCCAGGAAGTTCAGGAAAGGCCTGAACCGGGAAGTCAAATCCTACACCAACGGAGACCCTACCGCCACCTTCGAGGAGATTCTCATACAAACGCAGTAGGCAGAGGATGACTTAGAGCTTCGCTCTAAGAGGCCGAGGGATATAGGAGGATCTAGTACCAATATGGGTCCAGCAAAGAGGCCTCATTTCCAACAGCAACACCAGAGGCACTACCAGCATCAGAGGCAGCAGTATTAAGGGCCAGCTAGAGCGCCGGCACAACAGATGCACCAGATTCAGAGGGCAGCAGTTCCTTACACTTTTTATAAGAAATAAGGACACGGATGGGATACATGCAGGATGAGACTAGGCCAGTACTTATTCTGCGGATCGAAAAATTATCAGTTGAGGGCTTGTCCTAAAGTCCCAACTCGTCCAGTTTATGGGGGAGGTCAGGCACAAAGAGCACCTGCTAGACCACCAGCGACACAGTAGAGAGGGCCTCTACCATCGCAGCAGCAGCAGTTTGCTCAGCATCAGTAGCAGAAAGGTACTCAGCGATGGGGGCGAGCTTTTGCTTTGACTGTCGAGGAGGAGGAGCTGGTTGGCGATGTCATCTCAGGTTCAGTTTATCTTGATTCTTTTTCAGCTCATGCTTTATTTGATTCCGGTGCTTCTTATAGTTTTGTATCTGTATTTTTTACTCTGAGACATCATCTTGAGTCTGATCCGTTAGTGAGTACTTGCAAGATCATGACCGGGGGTGGTATTATCCTGGTCAGTGATGTTTGCAAGGACCAGAGAGATTCTTTGGGAGGCCGAGAGTTGAGCGTATGTCTACTCGTAATGCCACTTTCAAGCTACGATATAGTACTCGAGATAGATTGGTTGAGTAGGCATCATGCTAGTATCTATTATCGTGGAGGCAGAGTTTTGTTTCAGTCACCATGAGAGCCAGAGTTCGAGTTTATCAGAGAAGCAACAGGTCAGAGCGAAGGCAATTTCTGTGGAGCTTTGCTAGAAGAGCAGGAGCCGCCACATCCGTTGATTGCAGAGTTCATGGATGTCTTTCTAGAAGAGTTATCGGGGTTGCCACCGGACAGAGATGTAGTATTCTCTATAGATTTGGTGCCAAGTGCAGAGCCAATATCTCAGCACGTCTATAGAGTGGACAATAATGAACTGGCAGAGTTGAAGAAGATGCTGGATGAGTTATAAGACAAGGGCTTTATCCGTTCCAGTTCATCACCATGGGGTACCAGATACTTTTTGTACCAAAAAAAGGATGGGTCGGTACGTATGTGTATCGACTATAGGGCACTCAACAACCTCACTATCAAGAACAAATACCCATTGCCGCGGATTAATATTTTATTTGAACAGTTGAGCGGAGCGAAGGTATTCTCAAAAATAGACTTGAGGTCGCGGTACCACCAGTTGAGAGTAAAGAAGGAAGATATCCTGAAGATAGGTTTCAGGACTCGGTATGGGCAGTTTGAGTTCTTGGTAATGTCGTTTGGGTTGACCAATGCCCCGACACCATTTATGAACCTGATGAACAAGGTGTTTCATCAGTACTTGGATCAGCTTGTTATAGTCTTCATTGATGATATAATATTATATTCGAAGATCCCAGAGGAGCATGAGCAGCACTTGAGGATAGTTCTGGAGACCCTCAAGAAGGAGAAGCTATATGAAAAGCTATCAAAGTATGAGTTCTTCATTGATAAGGTTGAATTCTTTGGGCATATTATTACAGGAGTTGGAATCTCAATAGACCCAAAAAAGATTTTAGCAGTTGAGTCGTGGTCTACCCCGAGTTTAGTAGCAGAGATTAGGAGTTTTCTTGGATTATCAGGCTACTATCGGAGGTTTGTTCAGGATTTTTCCAACCATGCAGTGCCAATGACTAGACTAACCAGGAAGGATGTGGAGTTCGTCTGAATTCAGGATTGTCAGTCAGTATTTGATGAGCTGAAGAAGAGGTTGACTACAACTCCAATCTTGGCATTGCTATCAGGAGCAGTAGGATTTTATATTTATAATGATGCATCAGGTAAGGATTTGGGTTGTGTATTGCAACAGAATGGGAAGGTAATTGCCTATGCTTCCAGGTAATTACGCCCGCATGAGAAGAATTACCCTACCCATGACTTGGAGTTGGTAGCAGTTATCTTTCCTCTTAAATTATAAAAATACTACTTTTATGGATAGAGAGTAGAGATCATTAAAGACCATAAGAGCTTGGAGTATGTATTTACACAAAAAGAGCTCGACATGAGGCAGCGGCAATGGTTGGAGTTGATGAAGGACTTTGATATTTCTTTGCAGTACCATCCAGGAAAGGCCAACGTAGTCGCGGATGCCTTGAACAGGTATCCAGTGGCTATGTACTTGTCAAAAGACAAACACTTATTGGCCGATCTTGACAGTTTGGCCATTAAGGTATTTGTTCCTAGAGTGACAGCAAAGATATGGGGATTTCAGGTACAGTCAGAGTTGATAGATCGAATTATAGCTGTACTGTTCGAGGATGAGTCTCTGAGGAGCATCAGAGCACAGGTCCAGATCGGGTTGGCAGAAGACTTCAGTATCGCAGATGATGGATTATTGCGGCACGGTACCAGATTGTGTGTAACGAGTAGAGCATTGCGCAAGAAGATTCTTCAAGAGAAGCATCGATCTCCGTACTCTATGCATTCAGGTGCCAACAAAAAGTATAGAGACATGAGAGAGCATGTTTGGTGGTATAGTATGAAGCGGGAGGTAGCTAGCTTCGTATCCAGATGTTGGGTTTGCCAGCAGGTAAAGGCGGAGAGACAGAGGCCAGGTGGATTGCTTCAGCCTTTACCCATTCCGGAGTGGAAATAGGAGCATGTGACCGAATTAGCCCACTTTCTGCCATTC